>JAPPVO010000016.1:925016-1302039 GCA_030407325.1 Camellia japonica | reverse complement strand
CCCCGAGGCCCGACCTGTCAAACAGAAACTCAGAAGGATCCGCCCTGATTGGGCCATCAAGATCAAGGAAGAGGTCACCAAGCAGATTGACGCAGGCTTCCTGCTGGTATCCGAATACCCGACTTGGTTGGCCAACATTGTTCCGGTGCCGAAGAAGGATGGCAGAATCCGGGTGTGTGTGGATTTCAGGGATTTGAACAGAGCCAGTCCGAAGGATGACTTTCCCTTGCCGCATATTGACGAGTTGGTAGACTTCACAGCGGGGCATGCTTTGCTTTCGTTCATGGATGGCTTCTCAGGTTATAATCAGATAGTAATGGCACCCGAAGACCGGGAGAAGACTGCTTTTACCACCCCGTGGGGTACGTATTGCTACAGAGTGATGCCATTTGGGTTGAAGAACGCTGGGGCTACATATCAACGGGCTGCAACCACAATATTACATGACATGATCCATAAAGAGGTCGAGGTGTACGTGGACGACATGATTGTCAAGTCCAAAGAAAGAGAGGGCCACTACACCGCCTTGCAAAAGTTTTTTCAAAGGATCAGGGAATTTCGGCTACGGTTGAATCCTCAGAAGTGTACATTCGGTGTTACAGCGGGAAAAATGTTGGGATTTCTGATTACACAAAGGGGCATCGAAGTCGACCCTTCCAAAATCAAGGCCATCCTAGAAATGCCACCACCAATGACTGAAAAGGAGGTGCGAGGCTTTCTGGGTAAAGTGCAATTCATAAGGCGGTTTATCTCTAAACTAACCTTAACTTGTGAACCACTTTTTGGTCTCCTGAAGAAAGGAAAGAAGTTCCAATGGGACGGCCGATGTCAAGCTGCATTTGAACAGATTAAAGAATATCTACAGAATCCACCCGTGTTGTCGCCACCAAAGCTAGGGAAACCGTTGATACTGTACCTGTCAGTGACTGAAACTACAATGGGCTGCATGCTCGCACAAGAGTCGGAAGATAGAGTGGAAAGGGCTATCTACTATCTGAGCAAGAAGATGTTGGATTACGAGACCCGCTACACTCCGTTGGAGAAGGCTTGTTTGGCCTTGGTATGGGCTACCAGGAAGCTGCGGCACTACCTGTTAGCTCACTCTGTAATGTTGGTTTCACGACTTGATCCCATCAAATATCTTTTCGAGAAACAACAGCGCTTACGGGTAGGCTAGCTCGTTGGTTGCTGTTGCTCTCCGAATTTGATCTCAAGTATGTGACGCGCAAGTCAGTAAAAGGAAGAGCGGTAGCAGAGTTCCTTGCCGACCACCCGGTTGAAGGGGATGAAGCGGTTGAGTACCTGTTCCCAGATGAAGCCATTCTGCACATCGAAGATGAAACTTGGACGATGTACTTTGACGGAGCGTCAAATCAATACGGGTATGGGATAGGAGTGTTGCTGATAGCGCCTGACGATTCCCGTATCCCTTTAGCATTCAAGCTTCGATTCAAAGTCTCGAACAATGAGGCAGAGTATGAGGCATGTATTGCCGGTCTAGAGGCTGCCCTAGAACTAGGGGTAAGGCGATTGGACGTCATTGGAGATTCGAACCTTGTTGTGTCTCAAGCTAAAGGAGACTGGAAGGTCAAAGAGGAAAAGATGATAATTTACCACCAGACCTTGGATTTGTTAATTCCTCGGTTTGAGAAACTAAGTTTCACTCACCTAGTAAGAGAGAACAACAGGTTCGCAGATTCGTTAGCAACTCTATCTTCCATGATAGACATCCCATCTGGGGTCCGGATGCGTCCAGTCATTATTGACCAGAAATTTGCACCTGCCTACGAGTCAATCTCTGCCATAGATGAAGTGCAAGATAACAACCCTTGGTATTACGACATATGGAACTTCTTGGAAAAGGAGGCATATCCACCAGGGGCAAATGCCAAGGACAAGAGGGCAATCAGAAGAATGGCTGTTCAGTTTATCATCTGCGGGGGTAAGTTGTACAAAAGAGGTCATCTGGGAATGCACAAGCTGTGTGTGGAAGCCGAAGAGTCGAAGCGCCTGATGGAGGCCATCCATGGAGGAGAATGTGGGGCACATATGAATGGGGTAATGCTGGCACGAAAGATCCTCAGACAGGGCTACTACTGGTCTACCATGGAGGAAGATTGCATCGGCTTTGTTCGGCGATGCCACAAATGCCAGATTCATGCAAACCGCATGAACATCCCGCCGTCAAAACTGTATAACATGACGTCCCCATGGCCATTTTCAGTTTGGGGGATCGATGTGATTGGAGCTGTTACCCCGAAGGGGTCGAATGGGCATGAGTTTATCTTGGTAGCAATAGATTACTTTACAAAGTGGGTCGAGGCCCAATCTTATGCCGTGTTGAAGGCTTCGCATGTCGCAAAGTTTATCAGGAACAACATTATCTGCCGTTATGGAGTCCCGAATGAGATCGTTTCAGACAATGGTTCCCACTTCAAAAAGGAGGTGATTGATTTGTTGGAGAAATACAATGTGGCTTTTCATAAGTCATCCACATATCGGCCGCAGACCAACGGAGCAGTTGAGGCCGCCAACAAGAACATCAAACACATATTGCAGAAGATGGTGGAAACTTACCGGGATTGGCCAGATAAGTTGCCGTTTGCTCTGTGGGGCTACCGAACTTCAATTAGGACTTCTACCGGGGCGACTCCGTATTCTTTGGTTTATGGGATGGAGGCCGTTTACCTATTGAGATTGAGGTCCCGTCATTACGAGTATTGGCTGAGTGTCAGATAGCCGAGGCAGATTGGCAGCAGAGCAGATTCGAGGAACTCATGCTTTTCGATGAAAGGAGATTAAAAGCACTGTACCACGTCCAAGGATATCAACGCAGAATCGCCCGGGCTTTTAACAAGAAAGTCAAGTCTAGGAACTTGAAGGAAGGAGATTTGGTACTCAAAGACAACCGAGCTCCCATCCACGACCCAAGGGGCAAGTTCAGACCCAATTGGACTGGTCCCTATATCATCAAGTCTATCTGGTCAGGTGGAGCTGTGGTTCTGATGGACCTAGATGGCCTAGAGTTCTCCCAACCGATCAACATGGACAAGTTGAAGAAATATTACCCTTGAGAGGCTCGCTGGGCCGAAAACCCGAAAGGGCGACCTAGGCAAAATTCAGAGCACAAAAAATTAGAAAATATAAAAACTGAGCTCGCAAGGTTGAAAACCCGCAAAGGGCGGCCTTGGCAAAAGTTAGAGCGCAAAAGGAGAGTGAAAATACTCGAGTGAACCCAAGCCTGAACTACGTAAGGCTTGATTCCCATCTTTGGGATACGTAGGCAACTTCATCCTGAAGTTCAGCCACAAACTTTTCCCCGATCAACTTTGTCCATTTGATCATCTTGGTCATCTTTGCCCATCAACATTTATCGCAATCTCCGGTACAGTGCTAGTCAGACTAGGGGCAACTTTCCGTTGCTGTACAGTGCCGCGGTACCATTCAAACAAGGGGCAACTTTCCAGTTGCTAGGATCCGGGGTTGTGCATCTCGGTGACAGATCTCAAGCGTGTCTAGTTCTGATCCATACCGAAAATAGTTTTGAAAAGTTTTAATGAAGATGACTTTGTTCAAATAAGTCTTTTTACAACTAAGACCATTTCTGGACCAAAACGGAAAATTTTCAGTACCACAACCTTCAATTTCATTGATTTCAAATAGAGTTCTCTTGCTCTTGCATACAATTGAAGTTGCTTTTTATTACATTCATAAAGAAAACTTTGACAGCAATAAATCCGGGGCATGGTCAAGTCAAATGTCCCTGCGCCCCCTCCCAGAGCTAGCTGAAGCCTCTGATACCAAGCTGGGCCAATCTGTGCCTCTTCATTAAGCCAATCCAAACACTCATCAGACAAAGTGCAACTGAAAGCGGAGCGGGGGCCAGGAGTTCTCTCGTCCTCCATGCTGTGGCATACCGGGCCAGCTGTGCGCCTCGAATCGGAATGTAACCGGGTACTCTATCCCTTCCGGCGGACAAGTCTGATTATGACCAAACTGGCGCAGGATACGGAATGGGAAATAGAAGACACAGTGAGTCAAGCCAATCAATTGGATCCCGGGTTGACGGGTCATGCTGTAACTCATCATTGGAAGATTGAGCCAAGGGCACCGCCAAGCAATGCGGTCTGCGGACAAACTGCACATCCATTCAAACCACCAACCTCATCAAGGGCGTCAACTAGGCGTTGCCTGAAGAAGTAGCCGCGAGCTGAATATGCTGGGCAAGAGTCCACAACCTTCAGTTTATCCATCAACCACACCTGGGGAGGGATGAAAAATGAGAGAATAAAGAATAGAGAGATGTACGATGAGCGAAAAAGTGAGAAAAGGGCCTTTGTGAGAAAAAAAATGAGCCTGAGGGCCGAGTGATGTGAGCAAACATAAACGTGAGATTGGGTGGGAAACATTACCTGCAATAATAGTGGACTCCCTGCTAATTTGATCGTCTCTCGACGATAAAAGGCGTCTAAGCCCAACAATGTCTCAGCTAGAATCATGGCAATGCAGCTTTTGCCCTCCTTCAAGCCTTGGGCAACCTCAATCAACGGACACTAGGCCTCCGGAACCGGAGACGAACAGAAAATGAGATAGCATGCATAGACAGAGGGCGTGTCGCCGAAAGCCTTGCCAGTGATGGTCGCCGCGATCACTAGTCTCAGAAAAACGACAAACCAAGCTCGGAACATCTAATGTCCCGTCACAAATCAGAGAACGAGCATCGGGCATTGAGAGCCCACACATTTGTCCTAAGGCTTGAGCATGGCCAAAACGAAGTTGAGGCAGGATCTCCTCATTGCGCCAGATTCCATTAGAGCTTGGAAATCTTCAAAAGTGGGACACACCTCTTGCCCGCTAAAGCTAAAGACATGTGTTACCGGATTCCAAAACCTTGCCGCGGCATGGAGGAATGGAGAATGCAGCGGGGTGCGGCGCAAAGTGAATAGTGCATTTATGCCAAAAGCTCAGAAATTCAGCTTTTCCGAGCCATCCAAGTTGTTAATCCAAGTTGCGAGATTTTGGGCAAGAAATTCTTCCATTTGGAGCAAATCAGTGTGGAAATGAAGAGAACCACGAAGTTGAGACCCTTTTGAAGAAGATAAGGTTGAGTGAAGGACAGATGTCAACATTCTGCTGGTGCTGACAGTTTAGTGCCGACCGGCCAACTTTAGTGCCGACCACCCTTTCGGCCGATGGCCTTTACACACGGCCGGTGGACTTTCTGCTGGGCCGGTGGTGCTCTCCCTTGTCCTCTGAGCTGTTTATGCCAGGAATTTGGAAAATCCCACCACTTCCGATACCCTCCAGTGATCAATTCTTATGAGGGCGCGCCCATTTGCTTATCGAGTTGTTGCATATTTGCTTATCGAGTTGTATCTCACTCTCTTTAAGTCTTTGTAATGTTTATCAAGGTGTACTCGCATTTGGCTAGTTTGCTGAGTCCCCCTGTTTTTGCTTATCGAGTTGTAATTGGTTTACTACCTGATTATTACGACGCGATGCTTTGTTTTCAAAACGCAGTTTCAATTTCAGTCACCTTGTTGTGTGATGCCTTGCGATGCGATGCATAGAACATACAAATGTAACACCTTTTGAACAAACAGCTGTTTCATTTCCATCATATGTTTTGCAAAAGAAAAACACACGCTTTCGAGAATTAAAACCTGCCTGAGGCAGTGCAATGTGCTTAAACCCCTAGTAAAAAGGAAAGTAAAGCAGAAGAATAGCAGGGTAGCAGAGTGCTGGGTTTGACACCGGTAACCTCCCCTTTCGGTCATCGTACCTTTTGCGCCCTTGTTCGGGTCAATTATGGGGTTGGCACCTTCATTATTCAGACAATACAAGAAAATGCACTGTCAGAATGCAAGTGGAGCTTCGAGTTGACCTCGTACACAACTCTTGTGAGCGATGCTCGAGACATGCGAAGGACGTCCCTTCCCGTATCCTTTTATATCTTGTAAATTCTCTAAATCATTTCAATCACACGGAGTTGCAGTACGTTGCATTCCAGCATCATGTCTACCATGATCAGTTTCAAGTTCCTATATACACATTGCATTGTATGCGTGCTTTGCTTTACTGATATGTGTTCAAGTTCCTCCTATATACACATTGCATTGTATGCGTGCATTGCTTTACTGATATGTGTTCAAGTTCCTATATACACATTGCATTGTATGCGTGCTCTGCTTTACTGATATGTGTTCAAGTTTCCTTTTTTTTATATACACATTGCATTGTATACATGCACTGCTTTACTGATATGTGTTCAAGTTCCCTTTTTTTTTTATATACACATTGCATTGTATGCGTGCATTGCTTTACTGATATGTGTTCAAGTTCCTATATACACATTGCATTGTATGCATGCATTGCTTTACTGATATGTGTTCAAGTTCCTATATACACATTGCATTGTATGCATGCATTGCTTTACTGATATGTGTTCAAGTTCCTATATACACATTGCATTGTATGCGTGCTCTGCTTTACTGATATGTGTTCAAGTTCTCTTTTTATATACACATTGCATTGTATGCGTGCACTGCTTTACTGATATGTGTTCAAGTTCCCTTTTTTATATACACATTGCATTGTATGCGTGCATTGCTTTACTGATATGTGTTCAAGTTCCTATATACACATTGCATTGTATGCGTGCTTTGCTTTACTGATATGTGTTCAAGTTCCTTTTTATACACATTGCATTGTATGCATGCTTTGCTTTACTGATATGTGTTCAAGTCCCCTATATACACATTGCATGGTATGCGTGCCTCGCTTTACTGATATGTGTTCAAGTTCCTTTATATACACATTGCGTGCATGTGTGCATTGCTTCACTGACATGTGTTCAAGTTCTCTTTCCATACACATTGCGTGCACGTGTGCATTGCTTTACTCACATGTGTTCAATCCTACTATCTTGCTGTACACATTGCATGCATTGTCACGCACTTTCGACTGCCTTGTCATGCATATCGCTAACGATATTGTACCTGTTAAGTTTGCTTTCTTTGCAGGCACGATATTGTATGTACGGCTCATTTGAGACCGGTGCAACCGGACGAGCCGCACAGGTATTGTATCCTCCGCGTGAGACGTACAGAGAATTGTATAATTCTCTTACACCCTTTCTGCATTGTAGTGTAGTCTGTTGTATGCTAGCTTATAACTGTCGCATGCGTGCTTCATTGCAGCTTTCCTTGCATGATCATAAGTTATGTTCGGCTTCTTGCATTTTCAGTTGCATTTTGCCCCTGCCTTCGGGCGCATACCTTGATTGTCTTGCACGCTTGTCCAAGTCTTCGGCCTTGTCAAAAATGGGTCGTCTCTGGGCTTTGACATTCACTCCCGTCATTGTTATGACTTTCGAGTTCTGTCAAAGAGGGGCAACTGTAGACACCCCATTTTTGACTGTCCTCAAGACTTGGACGTCACCGTTGGAACGCTCGGTGATTATCCATGTTTGTGTTCGTTTTGAGTTCCCGGAGGTCCCGGCTGCGCGTCGTGCCTCAGGACCTCTCAACCGGTCTGTTCTGTGCTTGGTTTTACACGAAGGCTTGTGTGTTTTTGCATTTGAGGGTAGGGGGAGGCTTGTTAGCCATCCCTGAAGCCCACCGGCTGCCACCGAACTCCACCGGCACTCCCCCTTAGCCATCGGCACTGTTTTCTCAAAAACTTTGGCCGGTCGGCACTTTATGTTGCCGACCGGCACTTTTTTGTGCCGGTGACTGTTTTGGCCGGCCGGTGTGCACCCTTTGACCCCCTGGGATATGGTGCATGCCAGCTGAAAATAGGGTCCATGCAAAAAATGAACCAAGACGGATGCAAAACGAGGGTTCGGGGGCCAAAACGCGCAGCTGGATGCCCCGAAGACTGACTGTTAAGCATCGAAAGTGGCGTGCGACCACGAAGGTGGTCTCTCGGGCCACAGTGTCCCTCTAGAAAGAGGAAACAAGGTGTGTGCCAAAAACTGGAGCAAACGGAGAAACTTAAGCGGTCCCGAACCGAGGTGCACGGCCGATGGCTCCGAAAACCAGAAACTGGTCTCCAAACGGGAACAGTGGTCTACGACCACAAAAAGTAGCCTACGGCTACTGAGAGATGGCCTACGAGACCTCTCCCTCCCTTCGGGAGGAGAAAACAGAACCTGGTTCGCAAACCGAGGCAAAGCACAAAAGAGTCCCGAGGCAAGGCTTTCAACCGAGACTCTGTAACCTCAGAACGAGCACAACAAGTGCATCACCGAGTGCTCAATCGATGACGTCTGAGTCTTAAGGTCAGTCAAAAATGGGTTGTCTACAGTTGCCCCTCTTTGACAGAACTCGAAAGTCATAAGAATGGCGGGAGTGAATGTCAAAGCCCAGAGACGACCCATTTTTGACAAGGCCGAAGACTTAGACAAACATGCCAGATAACAAAGAAGTGTGCCCGTAGGCAGGGGTGTAGACACCCCATTTTTGACCATCCTCAAGACTTGGACGTCACCGTTGGAACGCTCGGTGATTATCCATGTTTGTGTTCGTTTTGAGTTCCTAGAGGTCCCGGCTGCGCGTCGTGCCTCAGGACCTCTCAACTGGTCTGTTCTGTGCTTGGTTTTACACCAAGGCTTGTGTGTTTTTGCATTTGAGGGTAGGGGGAGGCTTGTTAGCCATCCCTGAAGCCCACCGGCTGCCACCGAACTCCACCGGCACTCCCTCTTAGCCATCGGCACTGTTTTCTCAAAAACTTTGGCCGGTCGGCACTTTATGTTGCCGACCGGCACTTTTTTGTGCCGGTGACTGTTTTGGCCGGCCGGTGTGCACCCTTTGAACCCCTAGGATATGGTGCATGCTAGCTGTGCCAGCTGGAATGCACCATCACATTCCCCCGTGCACAGGTGTGGCCATTTTGCACCCTTTGCACCCTTTGCACCCTCTAAGCTTCTAGAAGCTTGCACCTTTGGCCAAGCTTCTTGGAGAAGCTTGGCCAGCTGTCTTGGCTTCTCCAAGAAGCCAAGACACCTTTGCCCCCCCTTGAACCTTTTGGTCTTGCTTAGCCATTAAGTCTTGGCTTTAGTTGCCTATTTAAGCTCTTTTCATCTCCCTTGAGCTAGGTTAGAGACTTTGAAAGCAAAAACCAGAGATATATCTCTATATCTCTGATATACATCCATATATATCTATATCTCCCTCTCTTTCATCCTTGTGTGTGTGTTTTAGGCCTAAAAGGTGTATTTTCCCTTACTTTTGCACCATTACACATACCATTACACCTTAGCTCGAGATTGAGAGACCTAGAGGTTTGTTTGTTGAAGTTTTGGACTGACTTTGATCACTAGAGAGTGGCTGGACCACCTGTTCTTCAAGGGATCTTCAAGGGTAAACTCATTACTTTAGTTTCCCCATTCTTGCAACTAGTTTCTACCCCTTTTGCTTTGTGTTTTGAGCTTTGTCTATAACTAAAAAAACTCTTGTTTTTACTTGCTCTTGAACCTTCATTAAGGTCATTTTGTGGTTTGAGTAAAGCCTCACCCTTTTAGGCTTTACTTGGCCATTTTGGTGTCTTTTTAGTAAGGCTTTGTTTACTTGGTGTTTTTGGTCTTCTCACCACTGAAAACCAGTGGGTTTTCAGTGGTGAGGAAGGTGGTTCCAAGTCATGAATAGGGAAGGGACACCCCTCTCCCCTTTGTCCCTTGTTTGCCTTTGTTTTTGGCCTAGAGAATAGCATGTGTGCATGGTTGGTTTTGGTTTCATTTCAGAGCATATTTGTGGTTAATATGATATGTTATACCTCTATTTTTGGTTGGATTTATGGCCTTTAGCATGCATCTTACACTTGCTTTGAAATGCTCTACTTTGCCTAGAAATAGGCCATGTGTTTAGCCTTGTATATCCTCATGTTTTAGCTTGGCTTATTGAAGTTTTTGGTCATGTTTTGTCATGTTTTAGGGCTGTGAGCCACTGGTTTTACCATTTTTGGCATGCTTAATGTAGTTGCTTTGCATTGTGGCTTGTAAGCTTTGAGTATATGATCCATGAACAAGCATTGGTTAGGCTATTTAAGTGATTTGGGATCATTTAATATGCCATTTCAGTCCCTATTCCATGCTTGTATGTCTCCATTTATCATCACTTTCATGCTTTGAAGTGTTGTAATCTTGTGCCTTAAAGGGTGGTCATTGGCCATGCTTGCATGTTTAGGCATTTGGATCGCCATATCATGTGTTTTTGTGACTTATTTTTGCATGCTACACATCTATTTTTGGTTGCTCATTCCATGCTATGAGTGGTCTTGTTAGTGATGGTGTAATGCTCCATTTTGTGCCTTAGTCTTAGGCCCCCATTTTGGCTTGCATGTTAGCATGAATAATTGTCCATTTTAGGCGCTTTTGGCCACTGTTTCAGGGTGGATTGAGGTCTGCCCCTTTATGGCTTAAGCCCACTTTAGCATGTTTGTCTCATGTTCTTTGCATACTTGCTTCATTAAGTGTGGTAGCATGATGGTTCTATTACATGGTTCATCCATGTTTGCATTGCATTTGCACCTTGCATGTTGCATTGCATTTGGCATGTTTGTATCTTACCATTAGATTGCATTGTTGAACCATGTTAGCATAACATGCATTGCATTACTTGGTTTGGGGTGTCAAACCAAGTGTGAGAAATGAGGGGTGTTTGTACTTCAAGTGACAAAACACACCTCAATTCTCATGTCACCGGGGCCCTTGACTTTGGACATGATAGGGTCTTAGTACTCATTTGTTTGTTGCACGCATTCCCATTAAAAATGCAACCTCGGTTCCTTAGGCCATCATGCATCAAGATGCATAATTGATGGCCCAAGAACCAAGGGTCATGCTTCCTTGATCCCCCAAACATGATAGGAGGCGATGGCCGTGCATACACATGCCTAAAAACCCATGCCATGCATTGCTGGTCTGCTGCTGCTGTCAAACTGTCCCCTGCAGGAACTTTTTGCCGACCGGCAGAACAGAGTGCCGACCGGTACTGTATTTTTGGCCGATAGCCTCTAGAGCAGCCGATGGTCATTATAAACAGCCGGTGGGAATTTCCTCTAGCCGGTGGTACTTTTCAGTGTGTATGGAAGGTGTTCTTGGACTTTGGAAATTTTCAGAAAGGTAGGGCAGTGAAAACAGAGGCAGCAGTGCTATGGTGTGGGCTTTCCGGGCAAAGCGGACTCGAGCATGATTCATTCACGCATCCCGAGGCAGGGCTGGGCCCCTTTTCTTTTATGATTAATATTAATTTGATAATTAGAAAGTTTTGTAATAATTAATTTTATTCATTATTTGGACTGTATTATTTGGGACTGTATATTCTTTTGGCCCCTCCGAGCAAGGGCATATCTGTAATAAGTGTGGGTGAGTGTGTGTATGTCTTCCAACCCCCATTTCTTTCTTCCCTTTTATTTACCTGCTTATGATGGTAGATTAGGGCATATTTTAAATTAGCATACCCTATGCAACGCATGCGTGCATCCATGCATTTGTCTAAACATGCACCGGGCTCGGTACATCATACAAACTGCATCGTATTTTCAATTCCAACTTGAATACGTGCATCAAAATAAAGTGCACTTCACATGCCATTTTTAGGGTTAGCCGAGCCTATCCTAATTACATGCTGTATGTGTTGCATTAGTCACTTAACATGAACTAGGGCATGCATGTTTGCTAACTAGTTTATTGTTTTGGCATGGAGTACGATGTAAGTTTTTACGCTTTAGCATACCACATGTGTGTGAATGTCGCCATGACAGTATGCTTACCATGCGGCTAAGTGCTTATGTGAGTTAAACTGTTTGAATTCCTGTGGGTGGAGGTTGGATTGCTTGAGTTGGGATCACTCATTGAAATCCGTGTTTTAGCCTACTTGCGAGTAGCAAATTCCAAAGTATTTTTCAAACCAACGGATATGCAATGTTTATTTCCAAATTAGGCAATCTAGTCTATACTTGTTTGCTGTGCGCATAACATAGTAATTCTAGGCTAATAATTGGAATAAGAACACGTAACGTTTTCAAAATCGGATATCACGGTTAGTAGAGGCCGGTCTTCGGACCGGGCGAAAGGGGGTGCTCATAGCTGACCTTCCCCGATCGTACCCAAGCTCCCGAGCCAAGACACTTTGGTTATGACGGACATGTGGCCTTCGGCACCGAGTCAGGGTTTCCTAAATTCCCCCATTAAAAAATATTTAGGTGGCGACTCTGTAATCTGGCAAAGCAGTCCATGTTTGGCACTACTTTTCAAAAATCTATTTTTCTTCAAAACGATTTGCTAGAGTTGGACTCTTTGGTTCAAGATTTAGAACCGCAACACCAAAGGGAGTCCGAACCGTAGCGAGGCCCCCCCCCCCCCACGGGCTTGTTACAAGGGGGCAAAATGCAAAAAAAGATATGCACAAGGCCGAACACAACTCATGATCATGAAAAGCAGCAAGCTGTAATGAAGCAAATATTCACAATAAATGCAACAGTTTTAAGCAAGAATGCAAAGCAAAGCAAAGCAAAACTACATTTCATGGAGTGAGGATGTAAGAGAATTACAATTCTCACTACGTCTCACACGGAGAAGATACAATACCTGCGCGGCTCGTCTGGTCGCACCAACTTCAAATGAACCTTACATACAATATCGTGCCTGCAAAAGAGAGAAACTTAACAGGCACAACATAGTTAGCAACATATGTTCAACATTACATCAAACGCGGATAGACATGATGCCAATGGAAAAGTGCATTGCAATGCAAGAGGAAATGTGCGCGATAATGCAAGTTATGCATGAAGGGCATTACAATGCCGATGAAACGTGCATAGTAATGCAAATGACGTGCATAACAATGCAAGTGGCGTGCATAACAATGCAGGATAAGTGCGACTTCAAAAGCATATTTGAATCAAAACATCGAGGAAAGAAATGCAAGCTTCGACGACGGCAACTCAAACGCAAACTCTAGTTTACCTCTCGGGGCTGGGGGGGGGGGGGGGGGGGGGGGGGTCGCGACATACTTAAAAAGGATGCACCTTGCTTTCGGCGAATAACAATGAACCATGCATCGAAGACTTGGCTTGAAGTTCCGGCGGAGGCATTTTGCGCCAAAAAGTGCGCTTTCCTTGTACTTTCTCGAGAGCCGGGGACTCCGATCACCACCAAAATTTGCAGGGAGCTCCAAAGAGACATTGGAGATCACCCAGGAGGGCCACCGACCACCCTAGAGCGCCACCGACCAGGGCTGTGCAAGGGGGTGGTCGGCCTACCAGGAAAGGGGGTTGGCCGACCACCTTGCCGAATCTGGGGCAATTTTGTCTTTTCACACTCGTTTCTTTAAATCCACAAGTCCCAATCACTATTCCTCATAACCTCAAGGCCGAAATCAGTCCCTCTTACTTCCTAGACCATTTTCTCTCTCAGATCTGCTCTCTATACGCGTTTTCCAACACCCCACGCAAGGTTGTTTCGCGAAATCTTTCAGTTTTCTTCACTTTGGACCGATTAAAATTTGATTTCGGAGCTTCTTTCTTCATTTTCACCACTTGGGGTAAGTTTGTCTCGACATTTGGAACATTTTCTCGGGAGTTGACTTTTGTTGACTTTTTCATTTCCCGAGAGTTGACTTTTGTTGACTTTTTCCAATTTTGGCTGATTTTGCTCATTTTTGCTCCTTTTTGCAGATTTCTTGAAATGGCGGGTCATTTCCCTCATGGTGGAGGTCCTCCCGGTGCCGGGGATGAGCTAGACATTATGTCCTTGCCTCCGAGGATTCGGCCCTTTGATCCCGAGAGGTACGACCCTCCGGAGCACATCCTTCCTCCTACCATCTTCTATCATTTTACTGACTTTGATCGACGAGCGCCCGTGGATCTATTACTACGGGAGCCGGAGTCTCACCTCTCTCATCAGGCACGAGAGGTACGCACTTCACTTTTACATCTTCTACAATGTATCATGCATTTCTTGCACATTTCATGTTTTCGCTATGTATGCTTATCTGCCCGTTCTGAACACATTCGCACACCATACTTCTGCTCATTTTAGCACACAGCTTGTTCTGAACATGTAGTCTATAACACAACATTCTTTCTGCATTTTGAACATACAGCTCAATCACTTGAATTTCTGAACACGCAGCTCAAACCTTTTGTAATTTGAACACACAGCTCAAACCTTTTGTCGTGAACACACAGCCCACATTTCTGAAATCTGAACACACAACTCAAACCTTCTGTAAGTTGAACACACAGCCCACCATTTTTGAAAGTTGAACACAGCCCAAACTCTTGAGGTGAACACACAGCCCACAGTTTTTGAAAGTTGAACACGCAGCCCAAACTTTTGATGGTGAACACACAGCCCACAGTTTTTGAAGGTTGAACACGCAGCCCACACACTTCAATTCTGAACACACAGCTCATGTTTTATGTTGAACACGCAGCTCACATACTCAATTCTGAACACACAGCTCATATACTTTATGTTGAACACGCAACTCACACACTTCAGTTCTGAACACGTAGCTCATATACTTTATGTTGAACACGCAGCTCACACACTTCAATCTTGAACACACAGCTCACACTTTATGTTGAACACGCAGTTCACATACTTCAATTTTGAACACGCAGCTCATATACTTTATGTTGAACACGCAACTCACACACTTCAATCCTGAACATGCAGCCCATATACTTTATGTTGAACACGCAGCTCACACACTTCAATTCTGAACACGCAGCTCATTCATTGCATTTGTACACAGATCATACTGAACTCAAAGTCCATAACATTGTACCTGATTTGATTTGCACACAGCTCATATTTTCATTTTGAAACTGAATACATGTGTTCATTCTGAATGCAGGTATCTTCCCGTGTTACACGAGGCTATGGTTCGATCATTGCTAGGGAGTGGTACGTGGAACTCCCAGAGACCGTTCGTGATCTGGTTGGTCAGGCAGGGTTTGGACCGTTCTGCGCAGGGATATCACGTTATCCGGCGAGCAGGACCTTGATGGGGGCGCTTGTGGAGAGTTGGTGGGACACCACCAACTCTTTCCACTTCTCTGCCATCGGGGATATGACGATGACCCCGTTCGACTTTTCTATGTTGACGGGCCTTGATGTGGCCAGCCGACCGATCCCCTACGACGCAAACATGGGTGAGTGGGAGGCGGCCTGGATCTATCTATTGGGAGCTCGCCCACCAACTGACAGATCTTCAGGTAGAGTCAGGTACACCTGGTTCTCCACGCAGTACAAGGGGAGTATGCCCGAGACTCTTGAGGAGATAGAGCAGTACACTCGGGGTTTTTTGATGTTCCTCCTGGGGACCACTTTGTTCTCCGACAGGGGGAACACAGTTGGACTATATCTGCTTAGTGCTCTAGTGGACCTATCACAGGTCAGTCAGTATGACTGGGGTGGTGCTGACCTCGCTACCCTTTATTGTTACATGAGTCCAACCTCCCGCGGGCGGGGGAACATAGTCGGCGGCTATTGGCGAGCCTGGGAGGTACTTTCTGCCCTCTTAATTTACATTTTTGCCTTTCATTACCTGTACACTACACACACGGCACACTTTACATTCTGTACTTTGCACTCTACTTTCAGCATTCTGCATTCTCTGTACATTCTGTATTCACATTTTGCACTCAGCATTCTATATTCTCTGTACATTCTGTATTCATATTCTGCACTCAGCATTCTGTATTCTCTGTACATTCTGTATTCTGATGGCTATTGCCCTGTTTTCCACAGCTATGGGTTTTCGCATACTTTCCGATGCTAGCCCCAGAGCTCGAGGTGGAGGCGCCTCTTATAATCCCTTACTCGCTCGTATTCGAGGGCCAGTACCGGCCGAGGGCTCGGGAGACTCTGCCCTACCTGCGGCAGTTTTTTGATACAGTGAGGACGACCGAGGTAATTCAGAACTCTCAGTTTTCCATGTTTTCATCTTTGATTCATCTTACACATTTACGATATCTAATCGGCTCATGCATTGGTTATCCGCAGATCACATGGCAGCCCTGGGCGCCCTTGGGAGGAGATATCTGTTTTCAGTTTCCTGGGAGATGGACCACTTCTCGGTACAGGATCCTATTTGAGGGGCCAGTTGGCAGGGCCTGGTTCCTGGGGACCGCTTCATGCGCCAGACGATGGGCTACCCCGAGCAGAGTGTCCCCGCAGCAACTCCGGACGACATGCTGTCCACTGAGGGACTCACTCCCCCAGGAGGTTGATCTGGCTATGCTGGGCACTGATGTAGCTCTACATTTGGAGGAGGGGAAGTATGCGACCTATCGTCATACGTACTTGATGCCCCCATTGAGAGGTGTTCACACTCCCATGAGGAGGTCTGCTGGCATACCCTCATCGAGTCGAGTCCAGGCTACAGACGCTCTTTCGACCAGCAGGGCCGGCACATCGAGAGGTGGGGCTGGACGGGTCCCCCCGATTCCCCCGACTTATCATCATGCTAGATGGCCAGATATTCCGACCGAGTTGACAGGATGGCGGTATGGGACATCTTACCCGATCCCATTAGAGCCTCCATTGCCCGATCACCGATACGTCAGAGACCCTGATTCGCCACCGGTATGGTTTACAGTTTTGATTTATCACTCAGATATTTGGACATTCATTCATTTATTGACAACTTGCATTTGCATCTGCAGCCTCCCAGCGAGTATACTGATGGATTGCTCGGGTTGGTGGCCTCGGTCGAGGGCATGGTCCTGCGGAGAGAGACGCAACTATTCATTGCCGGTGTTTCGGTATTTTTCAATTTTCTTGCATTTATCATACTTCTGACGACATGCCAACTTCGACCATTTTATTGCATTGATTGACTGTATGTGTAGAGCACACCCGACGCACACCACATTCATATACTATATCCGTATGCATCCATTGCATGTAGTTTCCTTGCCTCTGCATCTGATATACATATTGGCTAATGTATTCAAATTGCACTTTTCCTTTTCAGATGCCTCCACTACAGGCTGAGCCATGGGCTAGGCCATCTAGGCCCTCTCGAGGAGCTGGGCGGAGGGACTCGTCTCGCAGACGAGGCAGGCACAGAGCGCCTGTCATAGAGGAGGAGTCCAGAGAGGAGGAGGAGTCTGCACATCCTCAGTCGGAGACATCTGCAGGCAGAGAGGAGGACTTTGATTCCAACTCTGAGAGTGGAGGTGATGCCGGAGAGGATCCTGAGAATGGCAGCTCTGATTCAGATGATGGCGCTGATGCGGGCATTGCAGAGGCTATCCCAGCGAAGAGGACGAAAAGAGCCTCCTGATCTTGAGCCCGAGAGCACTGATGCTGATGTTTCTGCTTTTATTTGCCTTTTTTACTAGTAGTTGTAGCACATTGCACATTATTAGGCAGTTTTATTTTCTGTAAAACTTGTACCCTTGTTGTAAAATATTGTAACAAAGGAAGCATGATGGAATGAAACAGCCTTTTTCAAAAAAGTGTTGCATTTTATATTCTTAGCATCGCATCGCATCATTTTGCACCAAAATGAGATTGAATGAAAATTGAGCACTGAAAATTGCCAAGTCAGGTAGTGAACCGACGCAACAAACTAAACAACCTAACTTACTAAGAAACAACAAAATGTTAGCAAGTTTACAACTAGATAAGCAAAAACTCGACAATGTTGATGAACAACGAGTAACAACTCGACATACAAAACTCAACGACTCGATAAGCAACGACTCGATGAACAAGACCTTAACAACAAACTTGATAAACACAACTCGATAAGCAAAAACCAAACAACAACTCGATAAGCAAAGGCATTCCAGACCATCGGAGTAACGGACCGCATCCGAGATAGAGGTAAACTCGCACCTCCTACACTCCCAATGTATGGAAATGCTAGGAACTTTCTTCTAGAAGCTAGGTCAAGGCCGAACCCCCACTTCTCTTCATCGCCGACCATCAGAGGGAGCTGGCCGACCAGCTATCTTCCTGGGAGACCAAGGGGGTGGTCGGCCTACCAGAAAAAGTGGTCGGCCGACCACCTAGTTTGGCAACCACCAGATTTGTGACACATGCCCCCCGAACAGTGCCTTATCCTCTATAAAAGTTCCAGCTTCATGGTTCATTCATTTCATATCAGTTTTGCATGAAAATGGAGGTGTTCCTCATCGAAAATCTCACAGCTTGGATTGCTACTTTAGACGGCTCGGAAAAGTTGAACTTCCGGGGCTTCGGCCTGAATACACTATTCACGCTGAATCGCACTCCGTTGCATCTTCCTTTCCTCCATGCCGCGACAAGATTTTGGAACCCGGTAACACATGTCTTTAGCTTCGGCGGGTAGGAGATCTGTCCGTCCTTTGAAGATTTCCAAGCTTTGATGGAGTCCGAGCGTAATGAAGAAATCTTGCCTCAGCTTCGCTTTGGCCACGCCCAAGCCTTAGGACGGATGTGTGGGCTCACTATTCACGATGCCCGGTCTTTGATCCGTGACGGAGAATTGGACATCCTTAGCTTGATTCATCGGTTTTTTGATGCCGGTGACCGTGGCGACCATCATTGGCAGGGCTTTCGGCAACATGCCCTCTGCTTGTGTATGCTATCTCACTTTTTGCTTGCCCCGGGCTTCAGTGGGCCCAGCATTCGTCTGATCGAAGTTGCTCAAGGCTTGAAGGAGGGCAAGAGCTGCATTGCCATGACATTGGCCGAGACATTGATGGGCTTGGACGCTTTCTATCGCCGGGAGACGACCAGGTTTGCGGGGAGTCCACTATTGCTGCAGGTAATGTTTCCCACCCTATCTCACATATTTATTGCTCACATCACTCGGCCCTCAGGCACAGTTTTTCTCATAAAACCCCTTTTTCTCACTTTTCTCTCAACTTACACCTCTCTATTCTTTAGTCTCTCATTTTTCATCCCTCCCCAGGTGTGGTTGATGGATAAGTTGCAAGTTATGGACTCTTGCCCAACTTACTCAGCTCACGGCTACTTCTTCCGGCGTCGTCTAGTCGATGCCCTTGATGAGGGATGGTGGTTCGACTGGATGTGTAGTTTGTCCGCAGATCGTATTGCTTGGCATTGCCCTTGGCTCAATCTACCGGCAATGAGCTACAGCATGTCCCGGCAGACTGGGATTCAATTGATTGGTCTAACGCACTGCGTGTTTTACTTTCTTTTCCGGTTCCAACGCCAGTTCGGCCATGATCAGACTTGCCCGCCAGAGGGGGTAGAATACCCAACTGCATTTCCAGTCCGAGGCACGCAGCTTGCTCGGTATGCCGCAGCATAGAGGACTAGAGAGCTCCTGGCCCCCGCTCCCACTTTCAGTTGCACTTTGTCTGACGAGTGCATAGATTGGCTCAACGAAGAAGCACAGATTGGGCCCAGCTTGGCATCAGAAGCTTCGACCAGCTCTGGGAGGGGGCGCAGGAACACCTGGCTTATCTATGCCCCCGAATTTATTGCTTTAATCAGTACTTTCAAGTTTTCCTTTATGAATGTAATAAAAAGCAACTTCAATTTGTATTCGAGAGCAGGAGAACTCTGTATTGAAATCAACATAATTGAAGGTTGTGGGTACAGAAAATTTTCCGCTTTGGTCCAAAAATGGTCCAAGTTGTAAAAAGATTAATTTGAACAAAATCAACTTTTATTAAAACTTTTCAAAACCATTTTCGATATGGATCAGAATTGGACACGCCTAAAATCTGTCACTGAGATGCACAACCCCGGATCCCAGCAACTGGAAAGTTGCCCCTAGTCTGAATAGCACTGTACCGAGATCACAACCGAAGCTCTTGAATGCTGAATAGACAGAGATAACCGAGATGATCAAAATGGACAAAGTTGATCGGGGAAAAGTTTATGACTGAACTTCAAGATGAAGTTGCCTACGTATCCCAAAGATGGGAATCAAGCCTTACGTAGTTCAGGCTCGGGTTCACTCAAGTATTTTCACTCTCCTTTTACGCTCTAACTTTTGCCAAGGCCGCCCTTTGCGGGTTTTCAACCTTGCGAGCTCAGTTTTTATAGTTTCAAAATTTTCATGCTCTAACTTTTGCCTAGGTCGCCCTTTCAGGTTTTCGGCCTAGCGAGCCTCTCAGGGGTAATATTTCTTCAACTTGTCCATGTTGATCGGTTGGGAGAACTCTAGGCCATCTAGGTCCATCAGAACGACAGCTCCACCTGACCAGATAGACTTAATGATGTAGGGATCAATCCAATTGGGTCTGAACTTGCCCCTAGGGTCGTGGATGGGAGCTCGATTGTCTTTGAGTACCAGATCTCCTTCTTTCAAATTCCTAGACTTAACCTTCTTGTTGAAAGCCCTGGCAATCCTACGCTGATAACCCTGAACATGGTACAGTGCTTTCAATCTTCTCTCATCAAAGAGCATGAGTTCCTCGAATCTGCTCTGCTGCCAATCTACTTTGGCTATTTGACACTCAGCTAGCACTGTCAATGACGGAACCTCAATCTCGATAGGTAGAACGACCTCCATCCCATAAACCAATGAATACGGAGTCGCCCCAGTAGAAGTCCTAATTGAAGTCCGGTAGCCCCATAGAGCAAATGGTGACTTATCTGGCCAATCCCGGTAGGTTTCCACCATCTTCTGCAGTATGTGTTTGATATTCTTGTTGGCGGCCTCAACCGCTCCGTTGGTCTGTGGCCGATATGTAGATGACTTATGAAAAGCCACGTTGTATTTCTCCAACAAGTCAATCACTTCTTTCTTGAAGTGGGAACCGTTATCTGAAATGATCTCGTTTGGGACCCCATAGCGGCAGATGATGTTGTTGCGGATGAACTTTGCAACGTGTGAAGCTTTCAACACCGCATAAGATTGGGCCTCGACCCACTTCGTGAAATAATCTATCGCGACCAGAATGAACTCATGCCCATTAGACCCCTTTGGAGTGACAGCCCCGATCACATCAATCCCCCAGACTGAAAATCGCCATGGCGAAGTCATGTTGTACAACTTCGACGGCGGAATGTTCATGCGGTTTGCATGGATCTGACATTTGTGGCATCGCCGGACAAAGCCAATACAATCCTCCTCCATGGTGGACCAGTAGTAACCTTGTCTGAGGATCTTCCGAGCTAACATTACCCCATTCATATGCGCTCCGCATTCTCCTCCATGGATGGCCTCCATTAAGCGCTTCGATTTTTCAGCATCAACGCACAACTTATGCATTCCAGATGACCTCTATTGTACAATTTGCCCCCGTAGATGGTGAACTGAACGGCCATTCTTCTGATTGCCCTTTTATCCTTGGCATTTACCCCTGGTGGATACGTCTCTTTCTCCAAGAAGTTCCAAATATCATAATACCAGGGGTTTTCATCTTGAACCTCTTTTACGGCAGCAATTGACTCGTAGGCCGGCGCAAACTTCTGGTCAATGATGACTGGACGCATCCAGACTCCGAAAGGGATGTCTATCATGGAAGATAGAGTTGCTAGTGAATCTGCGAACCTGTTGTTCTCTCTTAAAAGATGAGCAAAGTTTAGTTTCTCAAACCGAGGAATTAACAAGTCCAAGGTGTGGTGATACATCATCATCTTTTCTTCTTTGACTTTCCAATCTCCTTTCGCTTGAGATACAACAAGGTTCAAGTCCCCAATGACGTCCAACCGTTTTGCCCCTAGTTCCAGGGCTGCTTCTAAACCAGCAATGCATGCTTCATATTCTGCTTCGTTGTTTGAGACTTTGAACCGGAGTTTAAATGCTAGAGGGATACGGGAATTGTCGGGTGATATCAGCAACACCCCTATCCCATACCCATATTGGTTTGATGCTCCGTCAAAGTACATCGTCCACATTTCGTCTTCGATATGCAAAATGGCCTCATCTGGGAATAAGTACTCAACTGCTTCACCTCCTTCCACTGGATGATCGGCTAAGAACTCTCCTACCGGTCTTCCCTTGACTGACTTGCACGTCACATATTTTAGATCGAATTCGGAAAGCAACAGCAACCAACGAGCTAGCCTACCCATAAGTGCCGGTTTCTCGAAAAGATATTTGATGGGATCTAATCTTGAAACCAACATTACAGAGTGAGCTAACAGGTAGTGCCGCAACTTCCTAGTAGCCCATACCAAGGCCAAGAAAGCCTTTTCCAACGGTGTGTATCGGGTTTCATACTCCAGTATCTTCTTGCTCAGATAGTAGATAGCCCTCTCCACCTTGTCCTCAGACTCTTGTTCGAGCATGCAGCCCATTGTAGTCTCAGTCACTGAAAGGTACAAAATCAACGGTTTCCCTGGCTCAGGCGGTGACAACACGGGTGGGTTCTATAAGTATTCCTTGATTTGTTCAAAAGAAGCTTGGCATCGGCCGTCCCATTGGAACTTCTTTCCTTTCTTCAGGAGACCAAAAAGTGGTTCAAAAGTCAAGGTTAATTTTGAGATAAACTGTCTTATGAATTGCACTTTACCCAGAAAGCCTCGCACCTCCTTTTCAGTCCTTGGTGGTGGCATATCTAAGATGGCCTTGATTTTGGAAGGGTCGACTTCGATACCTCTCAGTGTAATCAGAAACCCCAGCATTTTCCCTACTGTAACACTGAACGTACACTTCTGAGGATTCAGCCGCAACCGAAATTCTCTGATCCTTTGGAAGAACTTTTGCAAGGCGGTGTAGTGGCCCTCTCTTTCTTTGGACTTGACAATTATGTCGTCCACATACACCTCAACCTCTTTGTGGATCATGTCGTGCAATATTGTGGTCGCGACCCGTTGATATGTAGCTCCAGCGCTCTTCAACCCAAATGGCATCACCCTGTAATAGTAAGTCCCCCACGGGGTGGTGAAAGCAGTCTTTTCCTGGTCTTTTGGTGCCATCACAATCTGGTTGTAACCCTAGAATCCATCCATGAATGAAAGCAAAGCATGCCCCGCTGTGAAGTCCACTAACTCATCAATATGCAGCAAAGGAAAGCAGTCCTTCGGACTGGCTCTGTTTAAATCTCTGAAATCCATGCATACTCGAATCTGGCCGTCCTTCTTCGGCACTGGAACTATGTTGGCCAACCAAGTCGACTATTCAGATACCAGCAGGAACCGTCGATTTGTTTGGTGACCTCATCCTTAATCTTGAGAGCCCAGTCCGGGCGGATTCTTTTGAGTTTTTGCTTAATGGGTCTGGCCTCGGGGTCAAGGGGGATCCGGTGCTGTACAATCTCAGGATCGATTCCAGGCATGTCTTCGTAGGACCACGCGAAAACATCTTTGAAATCTTTTAATAAAGCGACTAAGCGCTCGCGTTCCTCTGATGACAACGTGGACCTGATCTGGACCAGCCACGGGTCCTCCTTAGTACCCATATTAACTGTAGTGATTTCATCAACCAGGGGTTTTACAAATCTCTCCTGCTCTTGTTCTAACAAATATTTCAAAACCGGAGGAATTTCTTCCTCGTCGTTTTCATCAAAATTTTGAAAGTGTGAATTAATGCAATAAATCAAAGGCACAGAGAAGTACTCAGAAACCACAGTCACCTCATTCTCATTAAGCATTTCCAAATCGTCAGATTCTTCGGTTACAACAGACTCAAAAGAGAAAGAAAAAGACGACCTGGACAAGACTGTGGCATCCGGGTTATCATCCCCAGGAATACCAGACTCTGACTCAGTCGAGCTGGAACCTGATTCTGACTCACAAGACTCAGTGGAATCAGATTCCGGCTCACTACCTGACCCGGTGCTGCTGGACAAAATTCCCTCCTCGTACTGCCAGGTGAAAGAGGGTGCGATGGATGCATCCAAAATGTTTGATGGTGGGCCCGCAGCCGTTCCATTCCCGATCATGGACACCGAGAAGTTATCCCCCAAGCACTTCTATACAATCGGAGGATCTGAAAGTAGACAAGCCAGCGCTACCCCCATTTCAATTTCAGCACTCTCGGAATCCGCTGCCTTATACTGCTCAGCCTCAGCTGATGGGTCTGTCTGCTCCTCGGCAACATCATCCCCAGATAACTGCAGGTCGAAGAAGATCTCAAACCCTGGCACGCGCTTCCTCTCCACATTCAACAATGGTTCCGGGAAGCCGCAGAATGGAAAATCTTCCCCCTCCCGGACGAAGCGTCCGTTTAGGGTACCCTGAATGGGTCGGTGCATTAGGTCGTAAGGCTTCCGGCCTTCTTTGCTCTGGCTCTCCCGGCCATCTCCTTGCCTTTCCTTACCCAGTCCTCTTTGGTGGGCAGATAACCCAAACCAAAGGTATGCGGGTTGTGCGGCACTTCGGCTGATACTGCGGTGCCTTTTCGGCCACTCTTTCCCAATCCCATCCCGGGGATGTGTTGAAGCTTGTTCATGAGGTATACTGATTGTGCGCTGACATACACGCCCTCATCAACAGCTAAAATGTTCTATACGACCCGGGCCTCAGCCAGAGTAAACCCCGATAAGAACACATCCTCCGTGTCGTGCTCGATTTCCAAGACTGGTGTAGACACGTCCGGCGGCGGATGGATTGATGAGTTCCCAAAAACAATAGCTACCCCCTTCCCGTGAGGGTACTTCAACATCTGATGCAAGGTGGAAGAGTCTGCCTTCACTTGGTGCAACCACGGCCGCCCCAAGAGTAGATTGAAGGTTGCGGGAACGTCCAAGACATGGAATTCAATGTTGTGTTGTCCTGGACCAACCTGGGTCTGAATTTTGATAATCCCCATCATCTCCCTGCTTGTGTTATCATAGGCTCTGATCACTTGAGTAGTCGGCACGAAGTCCGCGGGCTTCAACCCGATTGCATATGCAGTCCTTGCCGGGCATACATTGATGGCGGATCCTGTGTCGACAAGCACCACGGGTATCCATTTGTTTCTACACTCCACAGAGATGTAGAGTGGCTTGTTATGGTTCGCACCCTCAAGTGGTAGTTCTTTGTCGGAGAAAGTCAACATCGGGGTAGCTCCTCCTGGAAAAACTAAGCCCACCAGCTGTTCAGGCGTGGTGTCTATTGAGAGCTTGGCCTTGTCCATGGCCGATAAGACAGCTTGTCGATGCACTCACGATGCCATAAGCAGTCCCCAGATGGAGATGTCTGCCTGTATCTTTTTCAACTGCTTCAGTACAGCTCTTCTTCGAGTTGCTTCTCTTTTTGCTTCTCCGCCTCCTTATCTTTCCCAGATGCCTCCGGCTGATCTAAATGTGGAGGCTTGAAATACCGTCCACTCCTAGTCATATGGTCGACTTCACCAATGTACCAGGTATCATCCGGTTGATTGCTCCCCCAGTCCTCATCCGTGTGGGCAAGACATAAATAATCCTCTTCCCACCACATTCTGTCGACAGCCGACAGACACCTGTCCGGCTCCGGTACAATTGTACTCGTAGTACTTTCCGTCCACATGCTCGCAGTATTCTCTATCCTCGTGCACACAGCACTTTCAGTCCCCACGGGGGCCTTGGCTTTTCTGATTCTCTCAGACTCTTCGATTCCTTCTTGTTCCAACTGTGTCAGTACAGCTGGCTGTTCAACATTTCCTGCATTCGCAATGCCCAAATCCTGAGCGAAATTCTTAGCACCGGCGCTCTCCAGCGATATAGTCTGCTCTTTGGCCCTTCCGGCCACAACTGATGTCCTTGCCCCTGCCGGGCCCTGTTCCAATTGAGATTCTTCAACAACGTCTGGTAGGTCATCAAGCCACCCGGTAACCTCTGCTGACTCCTTAAAATCAAACTAGTTGACTGCTGAGTCTTGTTCTTCGAAAAATTGTAGGTTAGCTATGTCCTCTTCCAAAGCTGCTAAGTCATCTGTCCCCTGATCAAATCTATCCCCCTGTATCACACAAAGCTCTATCCCTGCCGGCAATTCCACATTTGACCCAACCTAGCCTACTGATAGAATGTAGTCACTCGGACTGTATATCTTCTCAACAAAACTCCCAGATTCCTCAGATTCTGACTCAACAATCCTATTCTCCTCTGTAATCTCCCATGTTCTGTCTTCGACAGTCACCACCATTGGTTCGAGTTGGGTTCTGGAGATGTCCAACATGCACAGGTCAGTGCTGTCGGGCAGGAACACCTACGGCTTGGGTAGGTGAGATGGGGTGATATATATGCTAGGATCGTAAGACACGACCCCAGTTTGGATAAAGTTGATGCGTTTGGGAGGTAGAGCTTGGTTGTGTCGTGGGAGAGGCTTGGTTGTGACATTGGGTTTTTCTGGAGGCACAATCACCTGCTTGTCAATGAGATCTTGAATCTCATGACGCAATCTAAAACATTGGTCGGTGTCATGACCGTGTTGTTGGTGATAAGCGCAGTATTTTGCCGGGTTATGAGAGGGTGGGAGTGGATTTGGCAATGGCCTCGGCTCCAGGGGCTTCAAGTGCCCTTTTCTGATTAAAACCCCCAGAGCTTTGGACAGGGGCATATATAATGGGGTGAAGGTTCTTTGGCCTCGAGGTTGGTATTTGGTTGTTTGTGTGTTACTTCCGGATGCACCGGAGAATGGCGTAGCTGCCATGGGTCTTGGAGGGGGAATGGTGGTGACCATGCTTACTTCTGAAGCTCTAGCATTTGCGGCATTGCTGGTGCCTATATTGGTGTTGCGGTTGAAGGTTCTTCTGGGTTGCTCTCTGTCATTGTCAATCAAGCCCTGCTTCAAGGCATCCTCGATCTGTACTCCCATCTCGTGTAAATTTGAAAAGGTGGGAAATGGGAGCACAATCATTTTCTGCATAAGCTTAGGCTGGAGATTGCGCACAATCATCCGGATTTGATCTTTATCAGTGGGCCTTAGGGTCATCATTGAGGCCTTGGCCCTCCACCGGGCTACAAAATCCGAAAAGCTCTCCTTAGGCTCTTGCCTAGTCGTCTCGAGATCACGGGTTGTAATCTCGATTTGCATGTTATAGGAGTACTATGCAATGAACGCCTCGGCCATCTCATCCCAGTTTCTCTTGACATCATCTTCTAATTTTGCGTACCAGATGGCCGCCACACTCGATAGGGTCCGGCTAAACAATGAAAGCTTCTGTAGTCTGGTGAGGCCCATCGGCCTTAGTATGTCTAAGAATAACCGAAGATGTACCATGGGATCCCTAGATCCGTCAAAGCAGTCGATTTGTGGCATCTTAACCGATCTGGCAGCGTCATAGCCGCGTCAGTATACCCATCCTCAATGTCTGGGATGGACTTTACCCCTTGGGATTTCTTGAACAACTTCTCAAGCTTGCTCAATTTCAACGCTGTAGGGTCCACTTCAAATTCGAAGGGAGAGTCCGGTAGGTTGGTAGGTGTTTTGGATAGCTGGGGTAAGATTGGGGGCGGAGCCGGCCCTGTCGGAATGTCCGTACCTTCCTAGACATTTGGTGTCTCCCCAGGTGCTGGAGCTCCTGGTGGGGGAGGAGCTTGATGTGAAGCAGATGCTCCGTTTTGCTGTTGCAGCCTGGTGATTAGCTCGGCCTGTTAGGCCATGATCGCGGCCTGCTGTTTGGCAAATTCCGTCTGGTGGGCAGCGTCTTGCTGCATGAGTTTCATACTTTCTTGGAGTTGACGCATCATTGCCTCCATTCCTGACGTGTTCTGCTGATCCATTTGACTGACTGGTATATCTATCTCTATGGCAACAATTGAGACCTCAGCCCAACTGTCCACTAATGGGGTAGACCACTGCTCTGGCAACCTCTGCTCGGATACACTGCATTTTCTCAGCCTCCGTCTGATAACCGGGGGTAGAGAATGGAACACTGGTTGTCCGTTGACCAGATCTTCAAATCGATTAAGTCGGCGACCTCTTGTCCAGAGTGCTTGGGGAATATCTGCTTGGTCTGAAGCAATTGTGCTAAAACTACCCCCTAGCAAAAAGATAAATAAAGCAATAATAAGGAAATAACCAAACAAACGGACATCATAACAGTTTTAAAATAAACACACAACACACAGTTGGGCATCACAACACACAGTTGGTAAGTTGAAATACACTGTTCTCAAGTACTGATCATTGTCCCCAAATCACTGTCCCCAAAACTGAATCTGATACACGCAGATAACTGATTCCCAAAATACTGAACTGGTGCCCGCAGGCCTGATGCCCAAACTTGCAAACTGATACATGCATTCCTGTAGAGACGCGCTCTAAAAGCACATAACAGATAAGTGAGAGCCAAAACACCCCTACGTTGGGGTAGGGTTTCCCTGTCCTATTTCGTCAGGAGCTAGGGTTTCACTACGCACGCAGCGGTTTCACACAACCTATCAGGTAAGCAACCTGTCCTAGCTTGGAATGGTCACTATGGATTCTGAATATACACTAGGTCGAATGGTCAAAAAGGGTGCCCCGGTAAAACCGAGGTTTGTGTTCCCATACTGGCAGAGCCCGTAACCGATCAACCTTATGGCACGCAGCCTTAGGCCAATCGCTCAGGAATAGCAGATGGCAAACATGGTGTCCTAGGCGCACCAATGCAAATGCAATGCAAAGAAACACATAAGTGTAGTCAAAACAAGATATCATGAGTTCGAATTAAGTTCTCTAATTCTCCAGTAGAGTCGCCAGAAACTGTAGACGTCCCCGAACCTCCCGGGGAGAAATCCCCTGTTTTGTTCATTGGGCTCACTACAGTTCAAGACTCAATGTCACGGTCCTGTATCTAATCTCGCAGAGTGCAATGCAAGACCGATGAATCATCAAAGAGTCCAAATCCGCAAATCGTTTTTGAAAACAGATTTTTTTGAAAGAAGTGCCAAACATGGACTGCTTTGCCAGATACAAAGTCGCCACCTAAATATTTTATTTTGGGGGGAATTTAGGAAACCCTGACTCGTTGCTTAAGGCCACGTGTCCGTCATCACCAAAGTTGCCTCGGCTGGGGAACTTGGGTACGATTGGGGAAGGTCACTTCGTGAGCACCCCCGCTCGCCCGATCAAAGATCGGCCTCTACTAACCATGATATCGAGTTTTGAAAACATTATGTGCTCTTATTCCGGTTATTAGCCTAGATTTAATATGTGATGCACATAGCATACAAGTATAGACTAGATTGCCTAAGTTGGAACAAAGTATCGCATATCTGTCTGTTTTGAAAATGGATTGAAGTTTGCTACTCGCAAGTAGGCTAAAACACGGGTTTCAACGAATTATCCCAATTCGAGCAACCCAACCTTCACCCACAGGCATTCAGGCAGTTATATCACATAAGCACATAGCCTCATGGCAAGCATGCTATCATGGCAACACTCACACGCATGCAAGGATGCTAAAGCATAAACACTTACCGAGTACTCCAAGCCAAAGAAAGAAGCTAATTAGAAATCATGCATGAATCCTAACTATACTGAGATGCCTAATGCAACACATACAGGTATGCAACTAAGATAGGCTTGGCTATTCTAAGATGGCATATGAAATGCTACAAAAATCATGTATTCAACTCGGAATTGAAATACAATGCAATTAGTATGATGCGCCGAGCCTGGTGCATGCAAGACAAATGAATGGATGCAAACATGCGAACATAAGAATGCTAATTAAAACATGCTCTAAACTAACCATCATAAGCTAGTAAATAAAAGGGAGAAAGACGTGGGGTTGGAAGACATACATCACACGCACGCACACTTATTACAAAATTGCCCTCCTCGGAGGGTCCGAATAAATAATACAGACCAAATAAATAATTAACTACTCTAGCTAATTAAATATTACAAAACCCTAATTAATTAACAAATTAACTAAGAAACGAAATAAACTAGTATGCAGATCTATGGACCGCCTCAGCTCTGTTCCGAATGATGAAAGATGCATGCGTGCTTGAGTTGCCTTGTCGGTAAATTCCTCGCGATGCGCCGATTTGCCTCTGTTTGCAATTGATCCCGGAATATCGTACAAAGCTCTAGAAGGCTGCTGGTTTCTGGTTGGCTGCAACAGAGAGCAAGAAAGGGGCATGGCAAAGAATTTTCAACACATGTGCGCACGACCAGTCTCCCCATCATTGCACGAGCTCTAGGGAGTGTAGTCCTCGATCCTCGTGCCATCAATCACGCATCTCAATGCATGATGGCCGAGGAGTCGAATTGCACGACTCAATGTGAAATGAATGCACATATAAACACGACAAGGCCTAAACTCCATCATGGGTAATCCGGAGTGTCGGCGGCTGGAAATTGAGACACGTTTCGTCACTTTGAGTACGAAACGCCCCTCGTTTCCCGTGTTTGGACTAACCCTACTCCAAACACAATGCAATGAGATGTCATACACAATGCGACTAACATGCGACCCTAAATGCAATGCAACCTAATCGTGCTGGCATGCGAGGGATGATATGCACACATGCAACCTAGCATACGCAATGCTATGGACTAAAATGGCATACACAATGCACATGAGCTATATGGCATACACAATGCACACATACGAAGATGGGCATACACAAAGGCATAATCAAAGCATACACAATGCGATGGTCAAACATGCAACAACATGAACCAAATGGCATACACAATGCAAGGTGGACTTAAACCAATATGAGTGGACCTCAGCCACACTCAAATCAGTGGCCATGTGATGAAAACGAGACATCCGAAATACATGCAGACATGCCCAATGCAAGGCACCGATCCTAAAGCACCAAATGCAACTTTATCAAAGCATGACAAAGGATGAAATATGACATACAAACACACATTTTCCAGCTCTGGAACATGATGCACCATGGTCCCAAATCATGCAAATATGTCACCCAATGCATGCTAGATGGCCCGAATACCGAAACTAGTGAAGCAGATTACACTAGACGTACACAAAGCAATGCACAAAGGACAAAAACGACCCCAAATAGACCCTAGGCAGGTCCAAGACAGTGGGAAAACGGCCTAAAATGATGGCTCAACATGCACAAAAATGAAGCTCACGCAATGGCCCAAAAACGAGGCATTTATGCACAACTCTCAAACGCATTTAAAGAGTGGAAAATTTGTATATATGACATACATGTAAGCTTTGAAATATGATGTGCAATGGTCCCGAAACATGAAAACACCTCAGTATATGCATGTAACAGACCTCAAAACTCAAAGCTAGGTATGGATCTTGAACTACAAGCATGCAAACCAAGCATCATTCGACCATGAGACCCAAAAACAGAGCTAAGGCAGTCCAAAATATACACAAAATCAGTTTAAGGCATGGCCAAAAAGTGCTAGAATCAAGGGCCAACAAAGCATGCAATGTAAGCTAGTAAAGGGGGTTTGCATTACAAGTATGTGAGGCAATCAAGAGGCTACCAAACCAGCAAAATTCAGAGGTATGAAACACCAAATAATGCCCAAAAACCCAAGGAAACATGGTCAATGCATGCAAGAATGATATGTTCCTTTGAAAGGCCAATAAGAGGGTTATTCTACACATGTATAATGGACATCCAATATGACAAAACCACCTCTAGAAAGAGGTTATGAAGACCCTAAAACTCACTGAAAAGGGCCTGAAATGAGGTTAGGAAGCATGCAAGTAAAGGCTCCTTTGTAAGGCCAAGAAGAGGGTTACTCTACACATGCAAGAGGGACACCTAAGATGGCAAAAAAAGCTCTGGAAAGAGCTCATGAACGCCCTAAAACTCATAAAAAATGGCCTGAAACATGGCTTTGAAACATGCAAATAGGGGCTCCTTTGTAAGGCCAATAATGCTAGAAAACAAGACAAGGGGTGAGAGGGTCACCCCTCTCTGATTTTGATGCTCAAAAACACATAATAAGCACTGAAAATCTGCTAGATTTCAGTGGTCAAAAGGGCCAACAAAGCTCAACACAAAGGCCCTAAGGCATAGCTCAAAACAAGATGGAATGAAGCATACAAGGGGGTAGATGACCCCCAACAGAAAAATGGTCTCAAACAAACATGTTAAGAAGCTCAAAATAAGACTTTTTTCAGTTTATGACAAAGCCCAAAAATGCTTGCAAATAGAGCTAGGATATGAAGCAAAACAATGATAAAAAGAGGGAAATAGAGTGTTACCCTTGTAGCCAAAGGGACCAGCAACTTCTGGACCAAAACAGCAAGCCTTCAACCTCTGAAAATGGGCTCCAATGTGCTTAGGTTGATAGTGGAGGTGTTGTGTTTGGAGGTGTAGTGCAATGGGGCCAAGAACTTCAACCTTTGAAGCTAAATAGGAGAGATACAAAAAGAGAGTGTATGCATGAGCCTTAGCAATTTTCTGAACCCTTGCAAGTGAAGAGGGGCCTTTTTTTTATAGAGGAGAGGGGCCAAAGCTTCTTCAAGAAGCTTAAAACCAAGCTTAAACATCCTCCATACATGTGTATGGAGGATGCAATCTGAGGCTTCCAGCTGGCACAACTGGCATCAACTCAGTGAGACAGAAAAGGAGAAGGCTGGCCGACCAGTTCATGTGGTCGGCCGACCACTTGCCCTGGTCGGCTGACCAGGGTCAAAAGGGTCAGGTGGTCGGTGGCCCATATTGGTGGTCTCCCAGGTGAATGCAACCTAATGGTGGTATGGGAGACCAGTAATTGTGGCCCAAAAGTGAGGGAGACCACTTACCTGTCAAGAAAACCGGCTGGCGGAGAGAGAAGATGGTCTCCAAGAAAATTGATGGTCTCCCACCCTTCTACGACCTTCAAAACAATGAAAATAGGGTCCATGCAAAAAATGAACCAAGATAGATGCAAAACGAGGGTTCGAGGGCCAAAACGCGTAGCCGGATGCCCCGAAGACTGACTGTTTAGCATCGAAAGTGGCGTGCGACCACAAAGGTGGTCTCTCGGGCCACAGTGTCCCTCTAGAAAGAGGAAACAAGGTGTGTGCCAAAAACTGGAGCAAACGGAGAAAGTTAAGCGGTCCCGAACCGAGGCGCACGGCCGATGGCTCCGAAAACTGGAAACTGGTCTCCAAACGGGAATAGTGGTCTACGACCACAAAAAGTAGCCTATGGCCACTGAGAGATGGCCTATGAGACCTCTCCCTCCCTTCGGGAAGAGAAAACAGAACCTGGTTCGCAAACTGAGGCAAAGCACAAAAGTGTCTCGAGGTCCGAAGGCAAGGCTCTCAGCTGAGACTCTGTAACCTCAGAACGAGCACAACATGTGTCATCACCGAGCGCTCAATCGATGACGTCTGAGTCTTAAGGTCGGTCAAAAATGGGGTGTCTACAGATCCTAGTTCATGTTAAGATGGTTAATGCAACACATGCAAAATGTAGCTAAGATAGGCTCGGCTATTCTAAGATGGCATATGAGATGCTACAGATAACACGTATACAACTTGGAATTGAAATACAATGCAGATAGTATGATGCGCCAAGCTCGGTGCATGCAAGACAGATGAATGGATGCAAACATGCGAGCATAAGAATGCTAATTGAAACATGCCCTAAACTAACCATTATAAACTGGTAAATAAAAGGGAGAAAGACGTGGGGTTGGAAGACATGCACACACTCACGCACACTTATTACAACATTGCCCTCTCGGAGGAGGGTCCGAATAAATAATATAGACCGAATAAATAATTAACTACTCTAGCTAATTAAATATTACAAAACCCTAATTAATTAACAAATTAACTAAGAAACAAAATAAACTAGTATGCAGATCTATGGACCGCCTCAGCTCTGTTCTGAATGATGAAAGATGCATGCATGCTCGAGTCTCCTTGTCAGGAAATTCCTCGCGATGCCCCGATTTTGCCTCTGTTTGCAATTGATCCTGGAATATTGTACAAAGCTCTAGAAGGGTGCTGGTTTCTGGTTTGCTGCAACAGAGAGCAAGAAAGGGGCATGACAAAGAATTTTCAACACATGTGCGCACGACCACTCTCCCCGTCATTGCACAAGCTCTAGGGAGTGTAGTCCTCGATCCTCGTGTCATCAATCACGCATCTCGATGCATGATGGCCGAGGAGTCGAATTGCACGACTCAATGTGAAATGAATGCACATATAAACACAACAAGGCCTAAACTCTATCATAGGTAATCTGGTGTGTCGGCGACCGAAATTGAGACACGTTTCGTCACTTTGAGTACGAAACGCCCCTCATTTCCCGTGTTTGGACTAACCCTACTCCAAACCCAATGCAATGAGATGGCATACACAATGCGACTAACATGCAACCCTAAATGCAATGTAACCTAATCATGCTAGCATGCGAGGGATGATATGCACACATGCAACCTAGCATACGCAATGCTATGGACTGAAATGGCATACACAATGCACATGAGCTATATGGCATACACAATGTAGCGCCCTCAAAATAAACCCATAATATACACAATATTGACATGCATTAGTAAAAGAAAACAAAACATTATTTCATTCATCAGAGTATTCTTATTAAAAGACATTACATGTAACATCGAAAATAAATGCCCTACGGGCTTACAGCTTTCCAAGCCAACACTTGGACACAAAAGTCTGAGTACTAACTCAATTACACATTAAGCCCTTGGCTTGAGTTTACATGTAATATCAAAATAAAACAAAATAACAACTAACTAAACAGAGTCTTCAACTCCAAATCCTCCCAAGCTAAGTCCTTGGAGGTAGCATATCACCTGGACCTGAAAATGATGTTCCCATATAGGGTGAGCCACACCCAGCAGAAATATACTAAACCAAATATAAGAATTGACTAAAGCAATAGCATTCGATAGATGGTTAACACTTACAAATCCATTATATCATTATACAGTTTCATGACAATAATGTCCATGACATGTTTCACTTTCCATTTATACAGACATGGCTCAGAACCTGGCCAAACACTAATAATGAGACTACATTCATATTAATATTACTTCTGATATTTACAACTAAATGAGGCTAAGGCTCATAATAAAACACTTCCATCAATTGATAAGTACACATGTTTGCTGTACTAAAGTACTTCCATACATCAATAAGTACACAGATTTGCTGTACTAATGGAGTCCATCCCCTTTCTCCTCCAAACAGGTTTGAGAGTCCATCCCCTATCTTCCCTCAAACCAAGGAGTACATCTCCTATCTCCTCCCAAACAATATGCATATACAATGTATTTAACACTTGTCATATACAATATTCAATCAATACACGTATTTGCTGTATTAATTCAACTGTCATATTCAATGACTTATTCAATGTGATTAGTTTCAGTTTTCCCTAATCAGTATGCAATGTCTACAACAATCACGACTATCCTCCACCGATAGCTCAAAACAGTTATTTCTAAACAGGAAATAAATGTACCCACAGATATAATCTCAACATTTTCTTAGGTGAGTGATTAAATTATCCAACTACACCATTCAATCTCATAATTCCCCAATTTCATGAATTAAACTTAATTCCATATTTTTACCAAAATTAATTATACACATTAGTTTGTTTTCAACAGTTAGGGCTTCTCCCCCTTTTCTCAAAATCAACCCTACGGTTCAATTTTCTCTATTTGACACTATCAATGCCATTTTTCAAGTCTTACAACCATATGGAGTTTAATATATGAAAACCCCCTTTTTCCCAATTTATAAATCAAACCCTACCTTTTCCAAAAATTACCAAAATTATACCAACATATCAAAGTGACCAAAACTTATGACAAAACGTATAGAATGGAGTAGGGTATCCCTACCTCGAAAATAGAAGACCAAAGGAGAAGATGACCAAAACCCAAAGTGCTCCAAATCCTCTTTTTTTCAGATTAAAAGAAAGCCCTCGCGAAGCTCTACCTTTCTTCCAAAGGAACTAGGGTAGAAGACCACTGGGAGTAGATCAAATCTTAGAGAGAAGGTAAGAGTAGAGAGAGAAGCTCTCAAATGGCGGTTTTTAAAAGTTAAGAGAGAGAAAGTAGGTCAAAAAGTGATCCAAAAAGTAAAATCTCGGACTGATGTAATCGACTCCCCGCTCGAGCGTGGAAAGCCCCGCTCGAGCGTCAGACACAGACTCACGCTCGAGCGTGAAAAGAGCCGCTCGAGCGTCGATCGCACACTTCCAGAAGTTTTGCAGATGATGGTCCCCGCTCGAGCGTCAAACTCCTCGCTCGAGCGGAGGGACAAAAATCAAAGGGGTCACGCTCGAGCGTCAAAAATATCGCTCGAGCGGACGAACTGCAGAGCAAAGTACTGGGAGATGGAAAATTACGCTTGAGCGTCAAAAATCCCGCTCGAGCGGAGAAGCAACAACGAAGGGCCCGCTTGAGCGTGAAGGCCAAAATCTGGGCATCAACTTTTGGTTTCAAAGTACAACCAACCTGTTTCGAACCTGCCCAACACAACCAAAGACTCAAATACAAAGAGAAAAGGCTAGAAATGAGAATGATACAACAACAAGTCCACGGAACCAAGTCCGGAATACAGTATACAAAGGAAGGGAAAACCGGGATCGCTATAACCTTCCCCCCTTAAAGAATTTCGTCCCCGAAATTAAGTACAAGTTTTCAAAAACAAGTTTTCTCTATTTCCACGATATGACAACATAATATTAACAACCTGACCCATTACCGGTCAATCTCATCTCTTTTCAAGAGGCAAAACCCATCATATAACTCAATATGCATTATTAACACGTTTTCCCTTGAAATTTACCAATCTCAACACATTCTCCCCAATTCTATAACATTTGCAACATTAATATCATGCTTGCATTTCCACAATATATTTAACATACACAATGTTTAAACAAACTTCCATTTCAAGGCAAGTTCTACTACATTTCCATAAACCAAAACATTTACAAGGTTTTACAACTTAAGACATATATAATGCTCTTAACGTTTAATAATATTACAAAATCTCAATACATGATTACACATCAACAAACATGTCCGGATATTTCTCACGGACTTCCAACTCACGTTCCCAAGTGGCTTCCTCCACTCCGTGATGTTTCCACAGAACTTTTACCAAGGGAATGGTCTTGCCTCGCAAGACTTGATCCCCCCTATCCAAGACCCGAACCGGCCTCTCCTCATACGAGGCATCCTCATCTACCTCTAAGTCGGTCCAATCCAATACATGCGATGGATCCGGCTCATACTTCCGAAGCATACTCACATGAAACACGTCATGAACTCCGGACAACTGCGGCGGCAAGGCTAAACGATAAGCAACCTCGCCAATCCCCTCAAGGATCTCAAAAGGGCCAATAAACCGAGGGGACAACTTCCCACTTTTCCCAAACCTCATCAATCCCCGCCTAGGTGATATCTTTAGAAAGACATGATCACCCACCTCAAATACCAAAGGTCTCCTCCTACGGTCGGCATAAGATTTCTGACGACTCTGGGCTGTAACAAGCCTCCTACGGATAAGCTCAACTTTCTCCGTCGTTTCCCTCACCAACTCCGGACCCAACAAAGGTGCATCACCCACCTCGGCCCAACAAACTGGAGACCTACACGGTCGGCCATACAAGGCCTCAAACGGTGCCATGCCGATACTAGACTGGAAACTGTTGTTGTAGGCAAACTCCACTAAGGGCAAGTGCCTCTCCCACGACCCACTAAAGTCAAGAACACAACCCCGAAGCATATCCTCAAGGATCTGAATGGTACGCTCGGACTGCCCGTCAGTCTGAGGATGATAAGCCGTACTAAAGGTCAACCTAGTGCCCAAGGCACTCTGCAAACTCTGCCACAACCTGGCAGTAAAACGAGGATCTCTATCCGAGACGATCGTCACTGGGACCCCGTGCAACCTCACTATGTCTCGAATATACAAGTCGGCAAGATGATCTACCGAATCTTTCACGCGCATAGGAATGAAGTGCGCCGACTTAGTCAACCGGTCTACAACCACCCAAATAGCATCACTACCCCGCTGAGTCCTCGGAAGACCTACAACGAAGTCCATAGTGACATGCTCCCACTTCCACTCGGCAATAGGCAAGGGCTGCAACAAACCCGCTGGCCTCTGATGCTCGGCCTTCACTTGCTGACAAGTAAGGCACTTAGACACGAAAACTGCCACATCTCTCTTCATACCCCTCCACCAAAACTGGCGACCCAAATCTCGATACATCTTGGTGCCTCCCGGGTGCACCGCAAGGCGTGAATGGTGAAACTCTCGGAGTACCTCCTCTCGGCAAGACTCCGGCACAAACAAACGGTTTCGGTACCTCACACTCTGGTCGGGATACTCAGACAAACCCTTCTCTACCTTCCCACTGGAGATCTTCTCTCGGAGAGATTCTACCTCAAGGTCACCTCTCTGTGCCTCTAATACTCTAGTCACAAGTGTAGGTTGCGCAACAACAGAAAACAAGGCCGCAGCCTCAACGGATTCGCCTAGAAGCAAATCAAACTCGCCTAGCGCCCCCAACATCTCCCATTCCCTGATGGCTATACAAGCTACGTCACTAATGGATTTTCTACTAAGTGCATCGGCCACAACATTGGCCTTTCCCGGGTGATAGTGCAACTCAAAATCGTAATCTTCAATAAACTCCATCCACCTCCTTTGCCTCAAGTTCAAGTCTTTCTGTGTAAACAGATATTTCAGACTCTTATGATCCAAGAACACCTCGAATTTCTCACCATACAGATAATGCCTCCAAATCTTCAAGGCAAAAATCACGGCTGCTAACTCTAGGTCATGTGTAGGGTAATTCTTCTCGTGTATTTTCAACTGACGTGAGCTATAGGCTACCACTTTCCCCTCTTGCATCAACACACAACCCAAACCCTCTCGTGAGGCATCACAATAGACTGCATAACCCAACCCTCTCTCCGGAATAATCAAGACTGGAGCGGTGGTCAATCTAACCTTCAGCTCTTGGAACGACTTTTCACAAGTCTCACTCCATACAAATTTGACTCCCTTCCGAGTCAGTCTAGTCAACGGCGAAGCTAACCTGGAGAAATCTTTCACAAACCGTCGATAGTACCCAGCTAAACCCAGAAAACTGCGGATCTCAAACACACTCTTAGGCTGTGCCCAATCTTGCACTGCCTCAATCTTGGATGTATCAATAGATACCCCTTTCCCAGAAACCACATGGCCTAAGAACTTGACTTCTCCTAGCCAGAACTCACACTTCCCAAACTTGGCATAAAGCTTATGGGCTCTAAGTAACTCAAGCACCACTCTCAAGTGCTCCTCGTGCTCTTCCTCAGAAGGTGAATAGATAAGGATGTCGTCCACGAAAACGACCACAAAACGATCCAAGAATTCCTGGAAGATCTGGTTCATCAAGTCTATAAAGACTGCCGGTGCATTGGTGAGCCCAAAAGGCATCCCCAGAAACTCATAATGGCCATACCACGTACGGAATGCCGTCTTCAGGATATCCTCCTCCCTGACCCTCAACTGGTGGTAACCCGATCTCAAGTCTATCTTAGAGAAACAACGGGAACCCTTCAACTGATCAAATAGATCATCTATACGAGGCATTGGGTACTTATTCTTGACCGTAGCCCGGTTCAATTTCCGGTAATCAATACACAGTCTCAAGGCACCATCTTTCTTTTTAGCAAAGAGGGCCGGTGCTCCCCACGACGAACCACTAGGGCGTATGTAGCCCTTATCTAGCAACTCCTGGAGCTGAATCTTCAACTCACTCAGCTCGACTGGGGCAAAACGGTAAGGTGCCATAGAAATCGGCGCCGTGCCGGGCACCAAATCAATGGAGAGCTCTATCTCACGGTGAGGTGGCAAACCAACGAGATCCTCGGGAAAGACATCCGAATACTCACAAACCACTCTCAGTAACACAATCTGGGTCTCATCACACTCACCACTCAAAAAGCTAGCAAGTAGACACTAAGCTCACTCGCCCTCGCGGATCATACATCGTAGCAACACCTACCAACCCGATCCCCCAAGAAATGGAAACACTCCCCGCTCAAGGTACATACTATGACCCTCTGGCGGTAGCAATCGATAACAGCCCGGTATGACGATAGCCAGTCCATACCCAAAATAACATCAAAACCCTTCATGGGCATAACTACAAAAGGGAACGGAAGCCGATGATCGGCGACCTCGGTATCACAACCTCTACACCTGTGCTTCAAAATCAATTCACCCCCAAGAGGTGATACAACACATATAGGAGATGCTAATCGTGCCAACTCCAATTCCAGGACAGATGCAAATGCAGCAGATACAAAAGAATGAGACGCACCCGTATCAATCAATACACTAGCAACCGAGTTGCAAAACAAAAAGATACCTCTCACGACAGATGGAGCAGGCACAAGATCCTGCGTGGTAACAGCATACACGCGCCCTGACGGTCTCTGGTCTACCTGCTCACCTCTAGGAGCATAAGATTGCTGCGCAGACTGGGACAATGAAGCTCCCTGATTGGCCCTCGAAGCCTGAACTGACTGAGCTGGCTGAAAACTCTGCCTCTGCCCAGATGCACCAGATGTGCCACTCAACTGCGGGCAAAACCTCTTCAGGTGCCCCGCCTGACCACACTGATAACAAGACAGTGGCTGACCCCTGCCCTGACTTTGGCCCTGCGGTCTAGCTGAAGATGAAGCAGCTCTCTGACCTCCTCCCTTCTGCGGGCAAGCTGGAGACTTGTGACCCAGTTGGCCACATTTAAAACAAGTCATGTCTCCCTGGCTGCCTTTCCTAGGACCTGCACTTGGCACTGGAAAAGTCGATCTAGTAAAGCTACCCTGAGACTGCTGAGGGGTAAAACCTCTCTGTCTCCTGCCATCACTCTGGCCATCCTGACTCCTCTTGGAGCCCCTCTGCCTCTCCTCCTCCTCCTGCATCATGATTTCCATATGGGCTGCAGCATCCACCAGACGCCCATACTCTCGGGTCATAGAACCTCCAACTCTCATCTTGAGGCCATGCCTCAACTTCTTCTCGAACTCTAAACAGCGGCGTTCCTCAGATGCCACAAGCTCAGGCGCAAACCTGGACAAACTGGTAAATGCGGCCTCAAACTCGGCCACAGAAGAACTTAGCTGCTTAAGCTGGCAGAACTGCTCCCTCAACCTCTCCCTGACAGCTAGAGACAGGAACTTCTCCTGGAAAGCAGCTACGAAGGCCTTCCAAGTCCCTCCTATACGGCTTCTGGTGAATTTCCACCACTGACCCGCATCCCCCTTAAGCTGGAAAAATGCCAAGGTCACCTTCAGAACCCCGTCCTCGATGCCAAGCATCTCAAACGTCTTTGTTGTCTGTTCGAGCCATTCATCTGCGTTAAGCGGCTCTTTTGGATCACACACAAACTCGTCCGGGTTAGACCGGAAGAACTCTCTCTTCAGAAATGCAGATCCTACATCTGCAACATGAACCTGGGCTTGATTCTCAGCTCTGAGAATGCCCACGGACTCCCTGAATGCCCCTGCTATCTCGCGGGCTAAGGCACCCATAGCCTGCTGACCGACTGGTTCGGCCACATTGGCCTGACCAATACCCTCCTGCTGCTCCGGAATCTCATCCGGTATGGGCATCTCCTACCTACCACACCTACCACGTCCTCGTCCTCGTCCTAACATCCTAATAAATGCAACAAAGACAATTAATACGTTTGCACATTAATAAATGTGCCGAAGCTATAACACTCGCGTCCTAATGCATTGGACAACAGTAATTCACTCCACGTAAGCACATAATCACATAAGCACCTACGAATTTCATTCCTGGATAATAACAGTCCCGAGGCGTTGCCAGAGTTCCGGTTGGAAACAGCATTGATCAAGTGCTTTTCCAACAAGACTCATAGAAACTCAAGGATCCAATCAACATCCTAGAAATTAAATCCCATACCCAAATAGTCATATAAGCATGTTATCAAATACACACATACTGTCATACACAAGTCTCTAACAAGCGAGACAAACCCATTGTGATACTAATCACTTCCCACATACCCAAAGTATTCAATCCCGGCCAACCTCGCTCTGATACCAAGTTGTAACGCCCTCAAAATAAACCCATAATATACACAATATTGACATGCATTGGTAAAAGAAAACAAAACATTATTTCATTCATTAGAGTATTCTTATTAAAAGACATTACATGTAACATCGAAAATAAATGCCCTACGGGCTTACAGCTTTCCAAGCCAACACTTGGACACAAAAGTCTGAGTACTAACTCAATTACACATTAAGCCCTTGGCTTGAGTTTACATGTAATATCAAAATAAAACAAAATAACAACTAACTAAACAGAGTCTTCAACTCCAAATCCTCCCAAGCTAAGTCCTTGGAGGTAGCATATCACCTGGACTTGAAAATGATGTTCCCATATAGGGTGAGCCACAGCCCAGCATAAATATACTAAACCAAATATAAGAATTGATTAAAGCAATAGCATTCGATAGATGGTTAACACTTACAAATCCATTATATCATTATACAGTTTCATGACAATAATGTCCATGACATGTTTCACTTTCCATTTATACAGACACGGCTCAGAACCTGGCCAAACACTAATAATGAGACTACATCTCATATTAATATTACTTCTGATATTTACAACTAAATGAGGCTAAGGCTCATAATAAAACACTTCCATCAATTGATAAGTACACATGTTTGTTGTACTAAAGTACTTCCATACATCAATAAGTACACAGATTTGCTGTACTAATGGAGTCCATCCCCTTTCTCCTCCCAAATAGGTTTGAGAGTCCATCCCCTAACTTCCCTCAAACCAAGGAGTACATCCCCTATCTCCTCCCAAACAATATGCATATACAATGTATTTAACACTTGTCATATACAATATTCAATCAATACACGTATTTGCTGTATTAATTCAACTGTCATATTCAATGACTTATTCAATGTGATTAGTTTCAGTTTTCCCTAATCAGCATGCAATGTCTACAACAATCACGACTATCCTCCACCGATAGCCCAAAAAGTTATTTCTAAACAGGAAATAAATGTACCCACAGATATAATCTCAACATTTTCTTAGGTGAGTGATTAAATTATCCAACTACACCATTCAATCTCATAATTCCCCAATTTCATGAATTAAACTTAATTCCATATTTTTACCAAAATTAATTGTACACATTAATTTGTTTTCAACAGTTAGGGCTTCTCCCTCTTTTCTCAAAATCAACCCTACGGTTTAATTTTCTCTATTTGACACTATCAATGCCATTTTTCAAGTCTTACAACCATATGGAGTTTAATATATGAAAACCCCCTTTTTCCCAATTTATAAATCAAACCCTACCTTTTCCAAAAATTACCAAAATTATACCAACATATCAAAGTGACCAAAACTTATGACAAAACGTATAGAATGGAGTAGGGTATCCCTACCTCGAAAATAGAAGACCAAAGGAGAAGATGACCAAAACCCAAGTGCTCCAAATCCTCTCTTTTTCAGATTAAAAGAAAGCCCTCGCGAAGCTCTACCTTTCTTCCAAAGGAACTAGGGTAGAAGACCGCCAGGAGTAGATCAAATCTTAGAGAGAAGGTAAGAGTAGAGAGAGAAGCTCTCAAATGGCGGTTTTTAAAAGTTAAGAGAGAGAAAGTAGGTCAAAAAGTGATCCAAAAAGTGAAATCTCGAACTGATGTAATCGACTCCCCGCTCGAGCGTCAGACACAGACTAACGCTCGAGCGTGAAAAGAGCCACTCGAGCGTCGATTGCACACTTCCAGAAGTTTTGCAGGTGATGGTCCCCGCTCGAGCGTCAAACTCCCCGCTCGAGCGGAGGGACAAAAATCAAAGGGGTCACGCTCGAGCGTCAAAGATACCGCTCGAGCGGACGAACTGCAGAGCAAAGTACTGGGAGATGGAAAATTACGCTCGAGCATCAAAAATCCCGCTCGAGCGGAGAAGCAACAACGAAGGGCCCGCTCGAGCGTCATGATCCCCGCTCAAGCGTGAAGGCCAAAATCTGGGCATCAACTTTTGGTTTCAAAGTACAACCAACCTGTTTCGAACCTGCCCAACACAACCCAAGACTCAAATACAAAGAGAAAAGGCTAGAAATGAGAATGATACAACAACAAGTCCACGGAACCAAGTCCAGAATACAGTATACAAAGGAAGGGAAAACCGGGATCGCTATACACAATGCAAGGTGGACTTAAACCAATATGAGTGGACCTCAGCGATACTCAAATCAGTGGCCATATAATGAAAACGAGACAACCGAAATACATGCAAACATGCACGAATGCAAAGGACCGATCCTAAGGCACAACATGCAACTCTAACAAAGCATGGCAAATGATGAAAACGCACACTTATTACAACTTTGCCCTCACATGGAGGGACCAAAAGAATATACAGGCCGAATAAATAATACTGAATTAATTATTACAAAACCTCTAATCTAATTAACAAATTAAATGCAAAAAGAAAAGTGGCCACAGCCGCCCGTCTCGGGATGCGTGAATGATGCATGCTTGAATCCGACTCGCCCGGAAAACCCGCACCATACCACTGCTGTCTCTGTTCTTACTGCCCTGCCTCTCCAAAAAATTGCCAAAGTCCCAGAACACCTTTCTCCACCAAGTAAACCATCAGTAGTGTCCAAGTCTTAAGGGCGGTCAAAAATGGGGTGTCTACACATGTCTTGGCTTATCCTGTTTAATTGATTTGGCATCATATTTAACATGATTTCAGAGCTTAATGTGCATGCTAATTGTCCATGTTTAGTCTCTTTTAAGTGTGCTTAAAAGTTGCTCTTATGTGCTTAAAGTGTTGGCCTATTAACATGTGCATGTGTGTATGTGTGTTGGACCTCACTTTCATAGCATTGGCCACTATTTTAGGCTTGTTTGAGAGTTGCCTAACTTAGTTTAAGTCCATCCCTTTGTTTGTTGCATGCTCTCCTTGTATGTTGTAGCATGTTAGTGAGTTGTTGCGCAATAGAAATCGCATGATTGAATGAAGTCACATGCTTGTTTGCATGCTTAAACACCCACATTGTGCCTTGCATACTTGTAAGTTGCGTTGCTTCATGCCTTACATGCTTTCTTTACCTAGGTTGTATGCCTAACATGCATTGCTTGCTTGCATTGTCTATGTTGCATACTAGCCAACATGCTTAGAGTTGCATTGCATTAGCATGTATACTTGGCCTCTTGAATTGCTTGTGATAGAGGTTGAGTTCAATTTGTTTGATTATGTGCATTGCATTCCATATCAAAATGCACACTTGATTCTTTGGGCCATCATGCATGGAAATGCGCGATTGGTGGTCCGAGAATCGAGGATCATGTCCCTTTAAGTCATAAATATGATAAGGGGTGTGATTGGTGCATACATTGCTTGAAATGCATTGCCATGCCAAGTTCTGCCCTCTGCTGCTGTCAAACCAGTTTTTGCAGGAAGATTTGGCCGGCCGGCCATCTTCAGTGCCGACCGGCCATCATTTTTGGCCGATGGAACAACTTTGTGGCCGATGACCATTATCCATGGCCGGTGACCAATCCCCTCAGCCGGTGGTGTTCCACAGCACTCAGAGAAGCAACCCTGAGACTTTGGCAGTCATCAGAGAAGCAGAGTGGGGAAAACAGAGGCAACTTGAGCATGGTGGCGGATTTCCGAGCAAAACCGAGCGTGCACTGCATTGGGTCTTCATCCCGAGACTGTTTACTGCTTAATTAGATTAATTAATGTGTTAATTAATTAGGTGGTTTATAATATTGGTTAGCTTGCGAGTTAGTTAATCTGTATTATTCTTTCGGTCCCTCCGGGCAAGGGCAAATTTGTAATAAGTGTGCGTGAGTGTGTGTATGTCTTCCAACCTCACGTCTTTCTTCCCTTTTATTTAGCCGCTTACAATGGTTAGATTTAGGGCATATTTCAAATAGCATACTTATGCTTCGCATGTTCGCATTCATTTATCAGTATTGTATGCACCGGGCTCGGTACATCATGCCAACTGCACTTGCATTTCAATTCCAAGTTGAGTACTTGTTAGTTGCAACATTTCACATGCCATTCCTAGATTAGCCGAGCCTACTCTAGTGACATTTTGTATGCGATGCATTAGCCACTTAACATGAACTAGGGTCACGCATGATTACTAATATGTTCTTGTTTTGGCACGGAGTACTTTGTAAGTATTTTATGCTTTAGCATCTCGCATGAGTGTGAATGTTAACATGACAGCATGCTTACCATGTGGCTAAATGCTTATGTGTTATAAACTGCCTGAATGCCTGTGGGTGAAGGTTGGATTGTTTGAGTTGGAGCAACTCGTTGAAATCCGTGTTTTTAGCCTACTTACGAGTAGCAAATTCCAAAGCGTTTTCTAAAAAACGAACATGAAATGTTTTGTTCCAATTTGGGCGATTTGGTCTATACTTGTTTGCTGTGCGCATAACATAGTAATTCTAGGCTAATAACCGGAATAAGGACTTGTAATGTTTTCAAAACAAGATATCACGGTTAGTAGAGGCCGATCTTCGGATCGGGCGAGAGGGGGTGCTCATAGCTGACCTTCCCCAATCGTACCCAAGCTCCCGAGCCGAGGCAACTTTGGTGATGACGGACATGTGGCCTTTGGCACCGAATCAAGGTTTCCTAAATTTCCCCATAAAAAAATATTTAGGTGGCGACTCTGTATCTGGCAAAGCAGTCCATGTTTGGCACTTCTTTTCTCAAAATCTGTTTTCTCAAAACGATTTGCCGGATTTGGACTCTTTGGTTCAAGATTAAGAACCGTGACACAAAGGGAGTCCGAATTGTGGGGTAAGGCCCTCACGCGAGGGCGCGTCCACAGCTGCGTGCAAATGAAATGAATAAGCTGCGTGCAAATGAAATGAATGAGCTGTGCAAATGAAATGAATGAGCTGCGTGTTCAGAAATCAGAATGTGTGAGCTGCATGTTCAAAGTAAAGTGATTGGGTTGTGTGTTCAGAAAATCAGAGTTTGGGTTGCGTGTTCAACCTCCTACCAAGTGTGTGCTGCGTGTTCACCTTCAATTTGGGCTGTGTGTTCGTCATCAAAGTTTGGGCTGTGTGTTCAAATGTCTACCAAGTGTGTGTTGCGTGTTCACCTTCAATTTGGGCTGTGTGTTCATCATCAAAGTTTGGGTTGCATGTTCAAATGTCTACCAAGTGTGTGCTGCGTGTTCACCTTCAATTTGGGCTGTGTGTTCAGAAAGTCAGAGTTTGGGCTGCGTGTTCAACCTTCTACCAAGTGTGTGCTGCGTGTTCACCTTCAATTTGGGCTGCGTGTTCAGAAAGTCAGAGTTTGGGCTGCGTGTTCAACCTTCTACCAAGTGTGTGCTGCGTGTTCACCTTCAATTTGGGCTTTGTGTTTAGAAAGTCAGAGTTCGGGCTACGTGTTCAACCTTCTACCAAGTGTGTGCTGTGTGTTCACAATCAATTTATGGGCTGCGTGTTCAGAAATCCAAGTGATTGAGCTGTGTGTTCAAGATGCAAACAGAGTACTGTGTTTTAAACCAAGTGTTCAGAACGAGCAGATAAGCATACATGGCATGAAATACACAGAAGATGCAGAATATAAGGCAGGAAATGTAAAAAGTAAAGTACATACCTCCCGCGCCTGATGGGAGAGGTGGGACTCCGGCTCCCGTAATTAAAGATCCACCGGTGCTCGATCATCGAAATCAGTGAAATGATAGAAAACTGCCTGAGGGAGGACATGTGTCGGAGGGTCGTACCTCTCAGGAATAAATGGTCGAACCCTCGGAGGCAGAGCCATAATATCTGGATCATCTCCGGCGCCTGGAGGACCTCCACCTTGAGGAAAGTGACCGGCCATTTCGAAAAATCTGCAAAAAGGAGCAAAAATGAGCAACATGAGCCAAAATTGGAAAAAGTCAACAAAAGTCAACTCTCGGGAAATGAAAAAGTCAACAAAAGTCAACTCCCAAGAAAATCTTCCAAATATTGAGACAAACTCACCTCAAGTGGCGGAAATGAAGAAAGAAGCACCGAAATCAAAATCTAATCGATTCAAAGTGACGAAAACTGAAAGATTTCGCGAAACAACTTTGCATGGGGCGTTGGAAAACGCATATAGAGCGCAGATCTAAGAGAGAAAGTGGTCTAGGAAGGAGGAGGAGGCAATTTTGGAGCTGAAGTTATGAGCAAAAAGTGTTTGGCTTTGTATATTTAAAGAAATGAGGGTGAAAAGTCAAAAATGCCCCGGATTTGGACTAGGTGGTCGGCCGGCCACCTTTTCTGGTAGGCCGACCACCCCCTACACTTCAACCGGGTCGGTGGCCTCCAGTGGACTCCAAACTTGGTTGGTGGTGTTCCCAAGGTGGTCTCCAAGCTCTCTGCAAATTTTGGTAGTGATCAGAGTCCCCGGCGCCCGAGAAAGTACAAAGAAAGTGCACTTTTCGTCGCGAGATCCCTCCGCGGGAACTTCGACTCCAACTTTCGATGCGTGTTTCATTGTCACTCGCTGAGAGCAAGATGTATCCTTTTTGAATACGTTGTGACCCTTCTGGGAGGTAAACCGGAGGTTGCGATTGAGTCGCACTCGTCGAAGCTTGCGTTTCTTTACTCATTGTTTCATGACAAACACGCGTTCGAGTTTGCACTTATCCTGCATTGTTGTGCACGTCACTTGCATTCGCATGCATACCACTTGCATTGTTGTGCACGTTTCACGAGTATTGTCATACCCTCGTGCTTAACTTGCGCTGTCACGCGCGTGTCTCTCGCATTGCGATGCACTTTCCCATCCGCACCATGTTTGTCTGCATTCAATATAGCGTTGAACATGTGTTGCTAACTATGTTGTGCTTGTTAAGTTTCTCTCTTTTTCAGGCACGATATTGTATGTACGGTTCATTTGAAGCTGGTGCGACCAGACAAATCGCGCAGGTATTGTATCTTCTCCGTGTGAGACGTGGCGAGAATTGAATAATTCTCCGCATTCTTAAACTGCATGAAATGTAGTCATTGCTCTGCATTCTTGCTTAAAACTGTTGCGTGTGCGCTTCATTACAGCTTGCTGCTTTGCATGATCATGAGTTACATTCGGCTTCGTGCATATCGTTTTGCATTTTGCCCCCTGCCTGCGAGCATGCCTGTGGGCACATTTCTTTGTTATCTCGTATCTTTGTCTAAGTCTTCGGCCTTGTCAAAAATAGGTCGTGTTGAGGCTTTGACATTCACTCCCGTCACGCATGACTTTCGAGTTCTGTCAAAGAGGGGCAACTGTAGACACCCCATTTTTGACCGACCTTAAGACTCAGACGTCACCAATTGAGCGCTCAGTGATGTTGCATATTTTGCTCGTTCTGGAGTTTCAGAGTCTCGGCTGCGAGTCTTGCCTCTGGACTTCCGGGCTCTTTTGTGCTCTGCCTCGGTTTGTGAACCGGGTCCCATTTTCTCTATTTTCTCTGCCCGAAGGGAGGGAGAGGTCTCGTAGACTATCTCTCAGTGGCCATAGACTACGTTTCGTGGTCATAGGCCATTTTTCCCGTTTGGAGGCCAATTTCTGGTTTTCAGAGTCGTCGGCCGTGCGCCTCGGTTCGAGACCGCCTAATTACCTCCGTTTGCTCCGATTTTTGGCACACACCTTGTTTACTCCCCTTAGAGGGACACTGTCACCCGGGAGACCACCTTCGTGGTCATACGCCATCTTCGGTGCTTAACAGCCTATTTTCGGGGCCCCGGACCGCGCGTTTTGGCCCCCGAACCCTCGTTTTGCATCGGTTAGGGTTCATTTTTGGTATGGACCCTATTTTCTTTGCTAGGAAGGTGGTAGATGGTGGGAGGCCACCTTTTTCCTTGAAAAGCCAGTTTTCTCATTTTCTCTCTCCTAAAGCCGGTTTTTCTGACAGAAAGCTGGTTTTTCTCACTTTTAAGCCACAATTTCTGGCTTTTCATACCATCATTGTGTTGTGCACACCTGGGAGGCCACCAATATGGGTAGGCCGACCAGTAATTCATCTTGACCCTTTTGAACCATGCTAAAAAGCTGGTTTTTCTCTCTCCTGGGTCACATTTTCTGGTTTTTCTCCATACAGCTGTGTTGCACTCATCTGGGAGGCCACCTTTCTGGGGTGGCCGACCAGCTTTTCTTCTTGAACCTTTTGACCCCTGGTCGGCCGACCAAGGGAGGTGGCCGGCCGACCACCTTGGCCTTTTGAACCTGGTCGGCCAGTCTTGTCTCCTTGAGTGCATTCTAGCCGTGCTAGCTGTTTTGCACCTGACCCTCTGTCCGAGGATTTTTCCTTGTTTGTGGTCCTTTAAAGTTGGTTTTGCACCCTTTGTTTAGCTTCCAAAGGAAGTTTGACCCTTTGGTCAAGCTTCTTGAGGAAGCTTGACCCTTTTGGTTTAGATTCCTCAAGAAGCTTGACCCTTTTGGTCAAGCTTCTTTTAGAAGCTTTGACCCCCCTTTGAGGCTTCTCCAAGAAGCCATGGCCTTCTCCCTCTATATAACACACCTTCCACCTCCACTTGCAAGGGTTAGAAAGTTTTGGCTGGAGCATACATACAACTCCCTCTATCTCTATACTTCAAGCCTCCAAACCCTAATATTCTTGGCCATTTTACACTACACCTCATAGCCTACCACCTCCACCACCAATTCCAGCACCTTGGAGGTCATTTGCAAAGGTTGAGAGCACACCTTCTTGGTCCAGAAGTTGCTGCATTGTTGTGCTACAAGGGTAAGTCCTCATTTCCCCTTTTCTTGCATTTTTTTGCTTCATACTTTAGCCCCTTTTTCTAGCATTTTTGGGCTTCGACCTAAACTGTGAAGTGTCTTATTTTGAGCCCCTCTTCAACTTTGTTTAAGGACACTTTTCTTTTTGAGGCCATCTACTTCCTTGTTTGCCCAATCTCTCTTTTAGGGCTATTTTTGCATCCTATTTTAGCCTTACTTGTGAACATTTTCGAGAGTTGTTATAAACTAGGAAAAGTCTTGTTTTGACCTCCTCTTTAAGTTTGATAGAGGTCACTTTTCTGTTTGGAGTCATTTCCTTCCTTGCATGCTTCATTTCCACATGCTTTGAGCCATGCATTTGAGCATTTGCATTGGCCTTGTTTTGGCCTCTTAGCCACTGAAATCTAGTGGATTTTCAGTGGCTTTGATGAGGTTTTGATCTTTGAAATCATAGAGGGGTGACCCTCTCACCCCTCATTCTCTTTACTAGCATGATTGGCCTTCCAAAGGGACTCTATTTTGCATGCATTGAAGTCATGTTTTGGGCCCAATTTGGTGAGTTCCAAGGTCTGCATTAGCTCTGTCCAGAGCCCATTTTTCCATATTTTATGTCTATGATGCATGTGTAGAGCAATTCTATTCAAGGCATTTCAAAGGGACCTTTCATTGCATGCTTCCTAGACCAATTACAGGGCCAATTTGGTGGGTTTTGGGGCTTCCATAACTCATTTCCAGAGTTGGTTTGGTCATGCTAAGTGTCTATCTTGTATGTGTTAAGTAACCCCTTGCATGGCCTTTCAAAGGAACTCATCATTTTTGCATGTGTTGGCTACATTTCAGTGGTTATTTGGGCATATTTTGACATGTTTTATTCACTGTTTTGGCTGGTTTGATGAGTTCTCATATGCTTCATATACATGCCATGTAAACCATGCTTGCTAGCCAATGTTGCATGTTGTTTTAGCCCATCATGTTAGCATTTTTTGGCCATGCTTTAAACTAGTAATGTGCATGTTTTGGGACTGCCTTGGCTCTGTCTTTGTGATTCATAGTCAAATAATGCTTGCTTTGCATGGTTATGGTTCAATACATGTGCCTAGTTTTGAGTTTCGGGGCTTATTCCATGCATTGAGTGCCATATTTCTATGATTCGGGACCATTTAGCATCATGTTTCAGTGCTGAAATTTACATGTTTGAATGCCATGCTTCATCCTTGCCATGCCTTGCTAGAGTTGCACGTTGTGCCTTAGGTTCGGTCCTCGGTTTGCGTGCATGTGTGCATGCACTTCGGTTGTCTCATTTCCATCACATGGCCACTGATGTGAGTGTGGCTGAGGTCCACTCATGTTGGTGTAAGTCCATCGTGCATTGTGTATGCCATTTCGGTCCATGGCATTGCGTATGCTAGGTTGCATGTTAGAGCATTGTGTATGCCAGTTCATAGCATTGTGTATGCTAGGTTGTATGTTAGTCGCATTCATGCATGTCATGCATATTGCATCGTGTTTGGGATAGGAGTTAGCCCAAGCACGGGAAACGAGGGACGTTTCGTACTCCGAGTGACGGAACGTGTCTCAATTCCCGGTCACCGACACTCTGGATTAACCATGATGAAGTCTCAGTCTTGTTGTGTTTTCATGTGCATTCATTTCATATTGAGTCGTGCAATTCGACTCCTCGGACATCATGCATCGAGATGCATGATTGATGACACAGGATCGAGGTGAGTATACATATGTGAAAATACTTTGCCATGCCCCTTTCTTGCTCTCTGTTGCAGTAAATCAAGGATCAACATTCTTCAAGAGCTTTGCACAACATTCCGGGATTAATTGCAAACAGAAGCAAACCGGGGCATCGCACTGGATTTCCGCGCAAGGCAACTCAAGCATGCATCATTCATCATTCGGAACAGAGCTGATGCGGTCCATGGGCTTGCATGCTAATTACTGCTTTCCTAGTTAATTTGTTAATTAATTAGGATTTTGTACTTATTCGGACTGTAATTATTTATTCGGACTGTATTATTTATTCGGACCCTCCGAGAGAAGGCACAACTGTAATAAGTGTGCGTGCATGTGATGTATGTCTTCCAACCCCACGTCTTTCTCCCTTTTATTTACCAGCTTATGATGGTTCGTTTAGGGCATGTTTCAATTAGCATACAGTATGATAGCATGTTTGCATTCATTCATCTGTTTCGCATGCACCGGGCTCGGCGCATCATACTAATTGCATTGTATTTCAATTCCGAGTTGAATACTTGTTAGTTGTAGCATTTCATATGCCATCTTTAGAATAGCCGAGCCTGCTATAAGTTGCATTTTTGCATGTGTTGCATTAGGCATTTTTGTATAGTTAGGATCATGCATGGATTTCTAACATAGCTTCTGTTTTGGCTTGGAGTACTCGGTAAGTTTTTATGTTTTAGCATCCTTGCATGCGTGTGAGTGACTGCCATGATAGCATGCTTACCATGAGGCTATATGCTTATGTGATATACTTGCCTGAATGCCGGTGGGTGAAGGTTGGATTATCTGAATTGGAATAATGCATTGACTGTGAGTTTTAAGCCCACTTGAGAGTGGCAAACCATCACGTTTTCTAAGCCCACCCGAGGGTGGCAAATCCACGTCTTAGCCTACTTGCGGGTAGCACCATCAAACCATTTTCAGAATAAACAAACATGAGATGTGTTGTTCCAATTCAGGCGATCCAGTCTATACTTGTATGTTGTGCGCATCACATAGTAAATCTAGGCTAATAACCAGGATAAGAACGCATATTGTTTTCAAAACTAGATATCATGATTAGTAGAGGCCGATCTTTGATCGGGCGAGCGGGGGTGCTCACAAAGTGACCTTCCCCAATCGTACCCAAGTTCCCGAGCCGAGGCAACTTTGGTGATGACGGACATGTGGCCTTAGGCAACGAGTCAGGGTTTCCTAAATTCCCCCAAAATAAAATATTTAGGTGGCGACTCTGTGTCTGGCAAAGCAGTCCATGTTTGGCACTTCTTTCAACAAATCTGTTTTCAAAAACGATTTGTCGGATTTGGACTCTTTGATGATTCATCGGTCTTGCATTGCACTCTGCGAGATTAGATACAGGACCGTGACATTGAGTCCTGAACTGTAGTAAGCCCAATGAACAAAGCAGAATTTCCCCCTCCCCTCCCGGGACGTTCGGACGCGTCTACAGGTGGACTTGATTAGTGTTAACCTGCCTGCAAAAGACAGCAGTTTTCTCTTCTAACCCGAGAGTTTGGATTGAATTTGTCAAGCACAGATTTCCATGTAGATTTTCTCCCAGGGTTGGCTCCAAGAGGTAGACCCAGAAATTTCAGAGGTAGGCTGTGAACTTGACAGTTGAGGAGCTTTGCAAAGAAGAGCAAGAGTGAATCATCCATACCAACACCACATACCACACTTTTGTGATAATTTATTCGCAGACAAGATAAAACTTTGAAGCATCTTAGAACTCTTTTAATAAGCACCATCTGATCCCAATCTGCTTCAGAAAAAATAATTGAGTCATCCGCAAATTGCAGATGAGACAAAAGAACATCCTTTGACCCAACAAGCACTCCTCTAAGTATGCCAAGATTAATTGCACTGTTCAAAAGCATGTTAAGACCTTCAGATACAATATTGAACAGAAAAGGTGAGAGCGGATCGCCCTGTCTAAGACCTCTTTGTGGTGAGAATTCAGTAGTTGGTGAACCGTTCACAAGAATGGAGATTCTAACTGAGGTAATACAAGTTTTTATCCAGGAAATCCATTTGTTCCCAAACCCAAAATTGGACAGAAGAGAAAATAAAAATTCCCAGTTGACAGAATCAAAGGCTTTTTCGAAGTCTAGCTTTAAGATTAGACCGAGCTTCTTGGACTTTTTCCATCCATCCACCACTTCATTGGCAATGAAAACCCCATCTACGATGTTCCTCCCACCTATGAATGCAGTTTGCGTTTCACCAATGATGGAGGGTAGAACTGGCTTCAATCTATGTGTTAGTACTTTAGCTAGAATTTTGTAAAGGGAACTTACAAGACTGATGGGTCTGAATTCAGATAGGCCAGTGGGATTGTCCACTTTAGGAATCAAATTAATAAAAGTGCTGTTGATGCCATAGGTCAGTTTGCTATTTCAATGGAAGTCCGCGAAAAATTGCATAATCTCAGGCTTCATGACCTTCCAAAATTTCTGATAGCACAACAAGTTAAAACCATCAGGGCCTGGAGCTTTGTTGCTATTGCATTCCTTAATTGCAGCCAAAACCTCAACTTCACTGAACTCTGAGACAAGGTGATGAGATACATAGTCTGACCCAATGGTCTTGAAAACCCCTTCCAAGACAGGTCTTTTAGCCCAATCCTCCACAAACTGTTTCTTGAAGTGTTGAGTGACCTCAAACTTAACCCTGTTAGGATCCTCATGAGATACCCCATCAACTTCGATAGAGTTAATCATGTTCCTGCTCTGTCTGGCATTGGCAAAAACATGGAAAAACCTAGTATTCTTATCCCCATTGAGAGTCCAGTTCAATCTGGATTTTTGGTGCCAAATCCACTCCACCATCCTATGAAGCTTCCACATCTCTCCTCTGACCACTCTTCTTCTTGCCAATTCAGCTTGAGCCAGAGGTCTTTCTTCTGCCAAAATATCAGGTGCATGAAGTTCCTCTTCTAAAACTTTAAGTTTAGATGAGACATTACCAAATACCTTAACATTCCATTTCTTCAGTGCTAGTTTCAGATGCTTAAATTTTTGAACAAGTATGTAGCCAGCCCATCCAGTGACCAAAGTGCTGCTCCAGATATCAACAAAGAATTTAGAAAAGCTTGGATGAAGAGTCCAGGCATTTAGAAACTTGAAAGGTCTGGGTCCCCAATCTCTTTCATCTTCCATCATCAATAGTGGGCAGTGGTCTGAAATTAATCTAGGCAGTCCCCATAGTTTCATTCTGAAATTAATCAGCCACTCAGGTCCAAGCAGAATTCTATCTATACGACTCCATTTCTCAGATTCCTGAGCATTACACCAAGTGTATTTTCTTCCATGAAGAGGTAAATCATTGAGCTCACATTTTCCAATAAACTCATTAAGATGATGCATCCCTCTATCCCTCATGGAGCAGCCTACCCTTTCTCCTATATGCCTTATTTCATTAAAGTCCCCGCCTCTACACCAAGGAGCAGGGAAATGGCCTTTGAGCTTGAGGATATCAGCCCAAAGAGATGATCTAGCACATAGATCATTTGGTGCATATATGTTGATCAAGACACACTCAAAAGAGTTGTACTGGGAACCAGAAAGCAAGATGTACCTCCTATTACAACAGGAACCAGAGAGTTGAAAGACAGTAGGGTTCCAGATACATAAAAGCCCACCAGCAGAGCCTTCAGGATCCACAGACATGTATTCCATATTTCTGCATCCCCAGAGCCTTCTAACAGCATTATCAGAAGTTACTGCTTTCTTGATCTCTTGGAGGAAAACAATATCAGCATGCTTGTCTTTTATAAGACTTTTGATTATGCCTTTCTTCTCAGGTTTACCCAAACCTCTAATATTCCAAGATAGAAGCTTCATAATTAAACATAATAATACACTCAAGTCACCCATCTGCAGTGTCTTATTTCTGAGCCGTCCCCTCCTTAGTGATTCTGGTTTTATCCTTCATCTTAAGGTCGATTATCTTGTTTAAAACCACATCCTCCTCACTGTTGAAGTTAACACCCAATGATTTCCCCAATTGTATTGTAGCTTTGGCTTCTTCTAGAAGATAGTTGCTAGAAGATGATCCACTTTCAGATAAATCAGACTGAGCAAAGGTAGAAGCTGCCGGTCTAAAGATAACAGACTTGGAAGAATTCTTGAGAGCTGCTACAGTTCTGAAGCCATGGAATCTTGCAAGGCTGTTAAATCCCTCTATATGAGCCTTTTCTTCCCTTTTTTCCTCTCAGTTTGCATACTGATCATTTCCTGGAATTCCCAAAAACTGCCTTGACAAATTCAACTCTTGAACCTGATTGTCTTCCATTTTCACTGAACCGAGTTGATGAGTAGTAAACCCTAAACCCAGCGGCTTTGGCTGGACCTGACTACCCTCACCACCATAGCCAGAGGGCTCTACACCACCTTGAAATGGGTACAAAACACCCGAAAAATCCAAGCCCACCATTGGGGAAATCTGAGTTGGTTGTTGCAACCGCCATTACTCGATTCCACTACCACCGCCACCACCGCCACCGAGACCAAGTGAACTACTTCCAAGGTGGAAATTCATGTTCATGTCACTTGTAACCACCAAAGGAGCTGAAATTCCACTGTAATTCAACCCGATTTCACCGTAGTGATGATGATGATGATCAGTGAGTTGACTTAGTAGAGCTGCCATGAACCGGAGTGGTGGAATTTGTGGTGTGAGACCTAATAAACTGGCTGTGCCAACACTAGTAGAAGATGAGATTGCACTTGTTGAACCACTGCTAGTTTGCCCATCACCACCGCCACCGCTGACCGGAGATTTTGAGCTGTTACTTCCTTTGCTTCTCTTGTTTCTCCGGCAACCACTGCCCACAGGAACACTTCTCAGAGCACCGCCTCTCGTCCAGTACCTTCGGCAAGTCTTGCAAAAGTGCCGAGGCTGAGTGAGGCTGTAGTTATTGAAGTAGCAAAACTTTGTGTTTGTTGATTCACATCTCGGGCATTTTAGGGCAGCTTCTGGCATGGGCATGTTGACCATTCAGGCCCGGTCAGCCACCGAGCCAGGCCTGACTGAGCCCGGACCATCACCCTGGTGTGGTGGTGGTGGCAGCGGAGGTGGTGGAAGATGAGGGTTTCCATTTCCACTGCTAGTTCCAATTTGAGGATTTTGTTGCTACTGTGAAACAAAAACAAAACAAAAAACGAAAATAAAAAAGCAAGAATGAAAGGTATATTCAAGAAAAGATATGGTGAAAAATAAAGAAGAGGAGATAAAGAAAAGGGGAGGAATATAATTTTTTTTCTTCCTTTTTTTGATGCTTTATTGGCAAAGAAGCCACGAATTGAAAAACATATATTGAAGAAAAAACCATAACCTGTTGCCAGTTGGATGGATCCAGATAAGCTTGGATGGAGGAAAAAACCATGGTTCTTGATATATCTTTCTCTCTTTTGTAAAGGTTGATGGGGTTCTTGAAATTATAGTGGAGAATCACATCAACACACACAAGAGGGTTGGCAATATCACTGAATACATGATATTAGATTATTTATATTGTTATTTTCTTAATGATTAAGAATCAATAATAAATATCCACATAAATGATGATACAAAAATAATAGCCAAAAAAAGAAAAAAGAAAAAAAATATTGCATATAACATTTTTCATTATAACTTACCTATTGTTTTCTTTGTGAACTTAATGCACACATTTCTAACTTGCAAAAGAGAAATTAAGAGGACAATCATGAAAGATGGCCCGGATTTAAGTCTATTTTATGGTAAAATAGTAAAGAGAAAGACACAATGTTCAAGATTTGAATTATTATTCAGAATAATAGTGCTTTCAAAAATTTAAAAAAATAAAAAAAAAACACAAAATACTTATAGAAATACCTACACCTCTGTAAGTATTTTCAATGCTGATATTTATTTTCAATAACTGGATAATTTTCATGGTATTTTAGGAATTTTTTTCCCTTTTTATTTTGAAATTTCCAATTTGAATGTCAGCATTTACTATGAATATTCCTTTTGCAGATTTATTCATTAAAATCCTATTTAGGTAATGTTATATAAACAAAGTTTATATATCTCAAAGTAAAAAGTCTATCCCCATAGCTCACAATTATAAAAATGTTATTCTCATATAATTTTATATAAATTTTTCATATAAAAATATGGGTAAATTAGCCAAAAAAAGAAAAAAGAAAAAAAAGATTGCATATAACATTTTTCATTATAACTTACCTATTGTTTTCTTTGTGATCTTAATGCACACATTTGTAACTTGCAAAAGAGAAATCAAGAGGACAATCATGAAAGATGGCCCGGATTTAAGTCTATTTTATGGTAAAATAGTAAAGAGAAAGAGACAGTGTTCAAGATTTGAATTATTATTCAGAATAATAGTGCTTTCAAAAAAAAAATCAAAATACTTATAGAAATACCTACACCTCTGTAAGTATTTTCAATATTTTATTATTGATACTGATATTTATTTTCAATAATTTGATAATTTTCATGGTATTTTAGGATTTTTTTTCCCTTTTTATTTTGAAATTTCCAATTTGAATGTCAGCATTTACTATGAATATTGCTTTCGCAGATTTATTCATTAAAATCCTATTTAGGTAATGTTATATATATCTCAAAGTAAAAAGTCTATCCCTATAGGTCACAATTATAAAAATGTCATTCTCATATAATTTTATATAAATTTTTCATATAAAAATATCGGTAAATTACACTGATCTTTCTCAAATTTTAGAGAAAATATAGCAAGTCTAACAATTTTGGCATAATTACCCCTACTCTCTTTTAATAAGGCTAAAAGATCTAAAACCAATGCAGATTGTGAATATATAAGGATATATAAACTAAAATATACACTTCAGAGTAAAAGAGATAATAATATCATTTTTCTATCTATATGATTAACAAATTATTAATGAAAAGAGATTATGTATTATACGAATTAAAATCTTAAAAAAATTCAATGTAATTATGCCAAACTAATAGGACCTACTACATTTTTTCAAACCCCAGGGGTAAATGTAATTTTCCCTGAAAATATTATATGACCAGCATTTTCTAATTTATTTGAGAAATGTTATAGGTTCATAATTTGTTCACGATGACATAACAATGGACTTACGCCTTACATGGTCGAATTTTTTTTTTTTTTGTTTTTTTTGATCGGCAAAATAAAGCTTTATTAATGAAAAAAGCAATATATATGCAAAAATACATCAACAAAGTAGGGAAGTGCACTGAACAACATAGCTAACCTCAACAATCCCAACTTGGTCGAATTTGTTACAAATTAAAAGTTAAGATATAATTTGTTATGTCATTGTGAATAATAATGATCATATTTATGTACCACATTAAGTCACCATGATTACATGTATCTCATCACTTAAATCTTTGTATCAATACAATAATGACATATTATTAGACTGCTCAATTAGAAAAAGGTTTTTAAGGGGATCAATTTTTTTTTCTTTTTATTTGTAAGATATCATGATGAAGATGGAAAGATAAGAATGGGAGGAAAGTGGGCAAGGTCCAATTTGTTGTTAAAGATGCCAGTCTTAAAGATAGATTCTTACAGAGAGATTAGTATTAATAGTGTGTGAGTGTGTGTGTAGTAATGTGGAAATAATAATGTTAGTTTCATGCATTTGTACACTTTCAACAAACCCGCTGGTGTCTCCCCCTCGTTCAAGTGAATGATTGATCATCATAGCTTTATTGTGGAGTAATTTTTTGAGTTTTCTCATTGGATGTAAATAAAAATAAGACTTAACTAATACATGTAATTTGTGAATAGTTGTTAACATTAAGAATTTATAAACAAAATTTGGTTAAATTATATTGATCCTTTTTTATTTATTTTATTTAAAAGTTTGGAGAAATAAAGTAAATTTCTTAGTTTTAACATAATTATATTGAGCACATTTGAGATTTTAATTCAGATAACACATAATTTTATTTTTATTAATAATTTGTTAGCTACATAGATGAAAAAATGATGTTATCATATATTTTAAATAAAAATGTATACTTTACGGGTTTTTTTTTTTTATATTATTATTATAATATTTTTGCACCATTTACATTAGTTTTGGTCCATTTAAACTTATTAAAAAAAATTAATATAATTATATCAAAACTATAAGACTTATTATTATTTTTTTTTTCAAAAGAAAGGTCAATATAATTTATTTAAAAAAAAAACTTTTGTGTTAATGGGCGGTTTGTTAGAGTTTCGTGATTCTACGTTCTTTATGGGGCTTTTTCCAAAATAAGCTAAAATAGCAACCTATTTCCCAAACTAGGCCTAGTTTGAACGGAATTCCCAAAATAAGCTGAAACGCTATTACAAATCACGCTTTCACCATTTTTGTCGCCTAGCGGCGGAAAATTGGTAAAATCGTAAAAGCGTGGTTACAAACCACGCTTTTAATTAAGAAAGCGTGGTTACAAACCACGCGTTTAAGGAAATTTGTTTTGTATAGAAAGCGTGATTAGGAACCACGCTTTTAAATAAAATTTGGTTTTTTCAGAAAATGTGGTTCGTAACCATGCTTTTGCTGTTGGCTAAAGAAAGCGTGGTTATCATCCACGCTTTTAACCAAAATCTGGTTTTAAAGCCAAGCGCGGTTTGTAACCACGCTTTTATAACTTATATAAAACCCCCACCCCCCTCATTTGCAACCACGCTTTTTACACTTAGTTTTTTTCCCCTTCCGATCTCCTCTCTCTCACTCTCTGCTCTCACTCTCTCTCTCCCCATCCATGGGTTCTCTGCTCTCTGCTCTCTGCTCTCTCTCTCTCTCCTCTCTCTCTCTCTCTCTCTCGCTGGTATGACTGTCTCTCTCTCTCTCTCTTAGTTTGAATTTTATGTGTTTATTGTGTTTGTGAAAATGTGAATGTGGGTACAATGTGAGTAGAATAGGGTTTGTGAATGTGAAAATGTTGTGAATTGATAAAAATGTTGGTAAATAGGGTTTGTGAATGTGAAAATGCTGTGAATTGAAATTGATATCAATGTGGGTAGAATAGGCTTTGTGAATTGAAATTGTGGTTTTGAATTGGTAAAATCTTGTGGTTTTGAATTGTGAAAATGTTCTAGGGTTTTCAATTGAATGTGAAATCAGAAATTAGGGTTAGGGTTTTGAATTGTGAAATCAGAAATTAGGGTAAAGGTTTCAGAAATTAGGGTTTTGAATTGTGAAAATGTTCTAACCCAAAGTTTTTGTTTGAATTTGTCTGACAATTCTAGGGTTAGGGTTTCATATCCGTATCTATATGTATATTTGATTTGTTTGGTATTATTATTATTATTATTATTCAAAATTAAAGAAAGGTTAACACACTTATATAATTTCCATTTTAGTGCAAAAATAATTTTTAAAATTAGGAAAGAACTTTTTATTGTTTCCTAAAATGACTAGCTAAAATAAATACTAAAAAAAGTAACTCTTAAGTTAAAAATATAACTAAAAGTTTAATTAATTTTATAGAGATGCTCCTACTATAGTATACGAGAAATTATTTAGTATTATGAAAACACAACGTGATTATATGTCACTCAATAACACAGTGTAACATTTCACAAATTTTTTAGAAAAAATAAAAACAAAAATGATCACGTTATTGTATCATAAATCACGTTGAAATTATTAATGCACCAAATGATTTTTGTAATTATTATACAAAGTATAGTTGTTAATTTGCATCATAGTCCATTGTGGTTTACTTTTTATTAGATTGTGATCAAAAGGCCACTAACTACTACATTAAATATTAAAAAAATATTTGGAGAAACAATTTTTAACACTTTCCATTCATATTTATTTCCATATCCATAATGGGTAATAAAGATAAAACAATTGAGTGACCAACAAACACATATTCAGTGTACAAACGCATGCACCCATTAACATATAAAATCCATAACCATATGAGACTTTACGTAACGGTATGGCATAATAAATAAATAAAAACTATATAATAGTGGCATTTGGCATTGTAAACTTTCGCAGTGGTCCCCATTTGTTCGCCATTATGTTATAATAACATCAACCAAAAAATGTCAAAAAAAAAAAAAAATTGAAAAACAAAAATACAACTGATCACTAAGGAACTAAACTTTTTCACCATCAAAAGTAAAGGTTTTTTTGCAAAATACAATTAGAGTCCAATTTCACTCATCATGTGAGTGGGCACGAAACGTAAAAGGAAATATAAAAAAGTTCTTAAGCTGTATTTGGTTGGGAGATTGGAGAAGAGATTTGAAAAGGAAAAGAGAAAAGATATAATTTTTGGAGTCTCTAGCATTACTCTTTTTCTTTTTCTTTCCAAGTTCCTTTCCAAATTCCTCAACCAAATACAACATTAGTGACTAAATTTTGAAAATGCCACTAATAAATGTATTTTTAAGAACCAAATAATTTCATGCTAAATGGTATACCTTTTTTAAAATAAAATTTTGGTCTTGACAGGATAGTAATTCATTACCAAATGTCTAATTTCAGCCTTAAATAGTAGAGACAATTGGTGAAAAGTTTATTTCAAAGGGGTATAAAGTATTAGATCCAAGGTAAAATCTTGTTTGGTAATAAGGACAAGGTGAAAATTGTTGACGATGTTGAAAAAGTTGCCGGAAAAGTCGGCGGGGGCCTGCGGTGGCAAGTGGTGATGGTGAGATAGAGAAATGTATTATATTGAACAAATATAGTGTTAAATGAGTGGCATATGAAAAGCGAAAAAAAAAAAAAAAGCAATGACGAACTTTTTTTTTTTTGGAACAGATGACGAACTTCATCTTCATCATTTTCCGTTCCTGGTATATACAAGGATAGCAAATCAGCTTCTATTCTGGAGTCTTCCGGGAACGCACTAAAAAAAAGCTAATTTTTTGACTTTTTAACTTTTTTTAGTCAAAAAAAAGTCAGTTTTTTTTATCCAAAAACCCAATTTTTTATAAAAAAAAAAACACTAAAAAAGCCAAAAAAATCAACTTTTTACCAATTTTTCAAAACATCACTCTATTTCATGCCCGAATAAACAAGAACACACACACCAAAAAAAAAAAAGTAAATCAGCAATATCATTTTATAAAATTCGTGGAACGAAATTTCAAAATTTCTATGAAAACAAAAAAACAAAATAGTGTCAAGCAATTGGTGCTTTCAAATCCGATCTATAATCAGTTTAAATGAACTAAAATGTAAAATAAATAAATAAATAAATAAAACTTGGCGTGATCTGATCATTAGATTGTCGGCCGTCAAACGGAGGGTGCTGCGGCGACAACAGCAGAAGATGCGGCCCGACCGTAAGGCCGATGTGGCGAACGACGATGTGGCGAACGACGATGCGGCGGCGGTGGATGGAGGGTTCGAAATTGGGAGCGGTGGAGGAGAGGACATTGATGAAATTTGGTGAAAAACGTAGGGGTATTTCGGGAAATAAAGAGTTTGTTAGGAGTTTTGCAAGAATTTTAGCCGAAAGCGACGGGAAAGAAAGAGAATCGGAGTGGATGATTTTTTTGACCTTCGGACTGAGGAGAGAGAGAGATATTTAAGAGTGCTGGAGGTTTATATGGTGTGCTGTAGAGCAGGGGTTTTACTGTGAGTTTCTGACGTCGTAAACCGTTGATGTTCAAATGAACGGTGGTGGTTAAGGTTGTAGTTTATATTGACTTGCTGACGGAGAGGGAATGTGAGGGGAAGAAGCTACGTCGTATAATGCAGTTTGGCAGATGAAGCAAAAGGTGAGTGGGTTGGGCTAGACGTTATATGAAAGTTGTTTGAAGGGGGTCCATTGAAGCAGGCCCATTATAACCAAAAATATGATTTACTTGGGCTGCTCACAAAATTATTAAGGAAAATTCAATTATTACATAAAATTCATACAAAAAAAACTTGACAAAAATGATGTGATAATATTATTATTATAAATAAATTTATCTTGAATGGTATTTTGCTTTAAAGTGAAAGAATCACAACGAACCATATTATTATAGATGAAAATTATGTATGAATTTTTTGTTTGTCTAGCATTACTCAATTAATAATATATTAAAAAATAAACTAATCTCCCATTAATGAGTAATTATCATGTATTTCAAAAATTCAATATTGACGGTATGTCTAGCAATAGCAAAGGCTTAGAGAATTATATAATCCTACAAACAAAGAAATAATAGAAAATAAGCGGTTACCATTGGATGGGTACACAATCATGTGATTTTCTTTACCCATATGATAATTTTTGCCAATTTAAGGGTTCGTGGGTACATAATTATGTATCTCAAAATCCTTTCGTCTTCCTATTCCAATGCACATTATTTTGAGCACAAGTTCTAACACTTTATCTTCTTTTCTTACAAATTCGAGGGGTTTGTAAGAATGCATGATTCTTTATCTCAAATTTCTCTATCTCTTTATCTTAATACATATGCAACCATTAGATCATGCATTGAGATTTATGCATTTCAAGATTATTATTACATAATTTAATGATTGAGAGTACACTGACGAAAAAATTCAAAGACACAAGATGTTTTGGGATTTGCTATTTTTAATTATTTGAAGGAAATTTAGAAACCCCCCAAAGATCATGCATGGGCAAAGTTTTTATTTACTGATAATAAAGGAGAAGGAACATAACAAGCTTTCTTTGCACTTGCAACAATCTACTAACTGTCTACATATTCTACGCTAAATTAAAAATCTTAGCTTAAAAGAAGGAAGATTGAAAAAATATGCAATTCTCAGACAAAACTAATAAACAAAATACTGGCTGAGTACAAATGGGAAGTAACATAACAAGCTTTCTTGCAGACACTTGCAAATCTGATAAAAATCTTAGCAAAAAAAAAAAAAAAGAAGAAGAAAAAAAGAAAAGAAATGCTAGTGATAGACAGGGAATGAATCAAAGAGGGTTGGTGTGATTGATTGGTTCAAAAGAGCTGGCCAATGATTGCAGCGGCGAGGGATTGGGAAAGGTGGTTGTAGCCGGATTCACTGGGATGAACACTATCCCAAAACAAGTGATTGGAAGCAGAGTGACACACCGGAGTGATGGGAGAACAAAGGAATGCTGCTTCTATCAATCCACTCCCGCAACACCCTTTTCGAGTTTCATTGAGCCCTGTTGTTTCACCATTCTCACACCATTAGTTCAATATTATTTTTACCTTTGGTATCGAAAATAGAAATACTACCAATTTAGAAAAATAAAATTAGAAAAGTATTTATAATTTTAATCTTACCGTTTAGATTCATTTAAGTTTGGCCTTGTAACAAAAATTTCAAATACACATCATATGAATTATTGAGTCAACTGTCCTGTATAGTGAGACTTAACTTTTTAGTTAGAGCTTATTAGCTTTTCTAAATTTTTGATGGAAAAATGTTGGCTTTTTGGCAGAAATAGAAGATGCCAAATGAATTTTGTCTTTGTAGTTGAAATCTTAATTATCAATAAGATACCAATTAGTTGCAATAAGGTGTGGATCACACATTCATGGATATCACGCTCATGGGAGAGCTACAATGGTATATCTTCTATAATTTTTTTTACAAAATTTTTTAAAATTTCATAATATAAATTACAAAAAATTATACTATTTTTTACTATGAAATGTCATAACAAACACTATAAAGTGTCATAATTTTATTATTCGTAATTTCAGAATGCACATTATAAATTTATTATTCGTAATTTTACCACAAAAAAAAATAACATATACTATAAATATTCATAACTTTTATCTTAAAAAATCACAATTTTTTACGATACACATCTTGTAAATTTCTTCGGCACTCATCTTTTAAGTGGGTAATTTTTTAAAAGTCTCTAGCATTTTTTAACTATTGTGATTAGAAATAGTTGGTGTCTCCACCCATAACACCATTTATTTGAGTAGGTAAATTAGGAATCTCTTTAATGAGATTCTATTATTCAGTAATGAGGTTCGTATCCCCCTTCTAGACTCTGGCCGTTCAATTCAATTACCAGTAATTTTTTTGTTTATTTTTATTTTTATGTTTAGAGGAACACATAAAATTTGTTTGATGAATTATTTTCAAAATAGTTTCTAGATTTTTTTAAAGTAACCCACTTTTCTTGAAAAAGCTCCGAGAACTAATAAGCTTGATTTGTCAAGCTTGGTTTCATAACTAAAATATTTTTTTGACAGAACATAGGTAGAGAATAGTTTAGAATCTAAACTTTAAACTGAAAAAAAATAAAAAATTATAATGTAAATTAACAAAATTAAAAATTTAGAATTTATTTATTTTATTGCAAGGCTCAAATTACAAATTATTGGAATTTTTTTTTGTTGTAATTTTCCTTTTATTTGTATATAGCTAAAATTTCTACATTAATGTGAGATTCCCATAGGGAAGTGTCAGAATCAATTCTTACTCAACCTAGTGTAGACACCCCATTTTTTACCGTCCTCAAGACTTGGACGTCACCGCTTGAACACTCGGTGATCATCCATGTTTGTGTTCGTCTTGAGTCCCGGAGGTCTCGACTACGAGCCTTGCCTCAGGATCTCTCGACTCGACTGTTTTGTGTTTGGTTTTGCACCAAACACTTGTGCTTTGCCTTGGAAGGGCAGGGAATGGCTTGTGGGCCATCCCCACACTCCACCGGCCATGGCTTGAGGCCACCGGCTTTGTTTTGTTGCCACCGGCCAAATGTTTGGCCAGCCGGCACTATAGATGGTCGGCCGGCTATCTTTCTTTGGTCAATTGCATTTTTGGCCGGCTGACTACTGTGCATCTGCTTTTGCAGATATTTTTGGGCAGCTGGTATACACTGTCACCCCCTCCATACACGTGTATGGAGGGATTGCCCTCTTGTTAGCTTCCTTTGTAAGTTTTACAAGACAAAATTGTCTATAAAAGTGGGGCTCTTGTCTCTTGTACAGGGTTAGACATTTTAGACAACATTTTCAGAGCTTGAGTTTTAGGGTTAGGGTTTGCATATATCCTTTGTCTCTATATCTCTCTCTTTCTTGTGTTTAGTATGTGTTTAGTCCCATTTTTTTGCACAAACACCCACCATCACACCTTTTCTTAGGAGCTGAGGCCTTTGAGGGTTGTTTTGGAGTTTTGGAGCTGGTTTTGAGCTTGGAAAGGCAGTTGGACCACCATTTGTGAAGAAGGTCTTCAAGGGTAACAAACTTGCTCTTTTTACCCCATTTTTGCTAAGCTTTTTAGCCTATCCTGCATCTATTTTTGAGCTTAGCATATAACATATAAAAGTCTTGTTTTTGTCTAGTCTAAATAGTTTGTTCAGGGTGTTTTAAGCTTTGGGGTTGTTTGACCCTTCTTAAGGCTTGTTTGGCCCTTGTTTTGTGCCATTTTGGTTGAGCTCCGGGATTGTGTTTAGGCCACCTCACCACTGAAATCTTGAGGGATTTCAGAGGTGAGGATGGTGCCTTGAGATCCTAGGAAGGAGAGGGCCACCCCTTCTCCTTGTTGTCCTTGAAAAGGGCCATTTTTGCCTCTTTAGTGAGCACCATGTTTAGGTTCATGTTGGCCATGCCTTGACTGATTTTCATGCTTATTATGCCATAATATAGCATTGTGTTTAGTTGGTTTGGACACACCTTGCTTGTTTAGCATACATGTCTTGTAATGCCATATTGTAGCCTTAACATGCATCAGGTTTTAACCCTTGTTCAAGCATGCTTTTGGCCTAGCTTTGTGAAGCTTTTGTACTTGTTTTGCCATGTTTAAGGTCTGTTTTTGGTTGTTTTGGTCAACCATAACATGTATTGCATAGCTCCTTTGCATTGTTAGCTTGTAGGCTTTAAGTATGTGGAGTGTTGAGCATGCATTGTTTGATTTATTTTAGTGGTTTGGCACCACTTATGGCATCATTTCAGTCCCTATGACATGCTTGTATGCTTGCCTTTGATGCTCCTTTGATGCCTTATGAGGTTATGCCCTATGCTCCATGTTTGGTCGCTGTGCATGCTCTTGAATTTAAGTCATTTAGATGTCATCTAAGTGATCTTTAGGCTTTGTTTTAATATGCTAAAACTCTGTTTTTAGTCATTTAATTCATGCCATGTTTGGTCTTGCTAAATGTGATCCCATGCCCTTTTAGCTTGCCTTGAGTTTTGGCCATGCTAGCATGCTTTGCTTGTGTTAATTGGTAGGTTTGGCACCTCTATTTTATGCATATTCAGAGCTTTCAATGTATGCCATTAGTCCATGTTTAGTATCTTTTAAGTGTGCTTAGAGGTTGCTTGTTTGATGCTTAGATGCCTAGGCCTTAACATGTGCATGCTTGTGTGTGTTTTGCCTCTCATTCCTTAGCTTTTGGCCGCTGTTTTGGACCTAGTTTAGGGCTGTCCAATTAGTGTAAGTCCCTCCCTTCGCATGTCTAGCATGCTTGCTGTAGACACCCCATTTTTGACCGACCTTAAGACTTAGATGTCACCGATTGAGCGCTCGGTGATGTTGCATATTGTGCTCGTTCAGAAGTCTTAGAGTCGCGGCCGTGCGCCCTGCCTCCGGACTTCCGAACTCTCTTCTGTGCCTTGCCTCGGTTTGCGAACCAGACTCGGTTTTCTCTGTTTTCTTTCCTGAGGGGAGGGAGAGGTCCCGTAGACCGTCTCTCAGTGGCCGTGGGCTACATTTCGTGGCCGTAGGCCATTTTGCCCATTTGGAGCCCGGTTCCGGTTTTCGGAGCCGTCAGGCCGTGTGCCTCGGTTCGGGACCACCCAACCATCTCCGATTCCTCCGGTTTTTGGCATGCATCTCATTTACTCCCTTTCGAGGGACACTGGGGTCTTAGATACCTACTTCGTGGCCAAACACCACTTTCGGTGCTTAACGGCCGGTTTTCGGGACCCCGAACTGCGTGTTTTGGTCCCCGAGCATTCGTTTTGCATCGGTTTTTGTTCATTTTTGGCAGGTACCTCTGTTTTATCATCAGGAAGATCACTGGAGGGTGGGAGGCTAGTAATTGTCTAAGCAACCTGTTATGCTCTTCCGGCGCCCCCCGGCGCCCGTTTTTCTCACTTCCGGGCTAATGTTGAACACCCTAGGGCCATTTTCTTCGAGCCAAAACCACATATTCGTGTTGTACACAGATGGGAGGACCCTAAAAGTTCATGGCCGGCCAGTAATTCTTCTTTTCATTTTTGACCTCTCCTAAAAGTGGATTGTTGTTTCTCCTGGTTCAGAGTTGCCAGATTCCAACCATAGGGTCTTGTTGTACACACATGGGAGGACACCAACCTTTGGTGGCCGGCCAATAATTGTCACTTTCCATTTTTGCCCTTGGCCGGCCGGCCATAGGGGGTAGCCGGCCGGCTATGGGGGGTGGCCGGCCGGCCACCTGCAGTAAAGTTACCTAGCCGGCCTGCTTCCTTGAGATGTGTGCACTCCAGCTGTGCTTCGATTTTCCCTCAAAAATATCTCATTCAGGGGACCCATTTGGAGGGAAATAAGGTCTCATTTCCCTCCATTCCAAAGAAGACTCCTCTCTTCCTCTCTTGCACATATTAGTGTCCTCCCACCTCAAGAACACAAGCCACAAGGATTGATTGAAGGATATACATACATACAACTCCATTTTCTTCAAGTTTAGTGCCTTTTCTTCATCATCCCCAAGCATCACCATCACCAATCCATTTCCAGCAGCAAGGAGGAGTTCTTAAGAGGCTTAGAAGCAACTTTCTTCAAGGAAAAGGCAGCCAAGAACTTGTCTTCAAGGGTAAGTCTCAAAATCCCTCTTTTACACCACTTTTTTGCCTCTTTTCTTAACCCTATTTCCACACTGTTTTGAGCTCCGACCAATACTGAAAGTGGTCCTCTTTTGAGCTCATTTTCATCTTTGTTCAAGGGATCAACCCTGTTTGAGCCCTCCATCTTACACTTCTTTCAATATCCTCTTATATGCCATTATTTTGCATTGAATATTTGGCCTATGTATGATCTGAATTGGAGCATCTCATGAACTGATATTGTGCTTATTTTGAGGCCCTCTTCAACATTGAAGAAGGGCTCAACCTTGTTTTCATGCTCCATATGCAAGTTGCCTTGAATCCATGTTTTGCCCTTGTTTTTGCATGCTTTTGCTAGCTTATGAGTGATCTGTTTTCGAGCATAAGGTAAACTGTGAGTGGGCCTATTTTGAGCTCCTCTTCAACATTGAATAATGGATCAACCCTGTTTGGCCTCTCTATCATGCACTTGCTTCATAAATCCTCCAATTTACCGTAAATTTGCATGATTTATTTGACCTGCACGTAGTCTGTTTTGGAGTATGTCATGAACTGTAAATAAGCTTGTTTTATGTCCCTATACAACATTGTAGAAGGGACCAACTTTTTTGGGAGTCTCCATGTTATACTTGTCTTTATATCCCTCTTTGACCCCCATTTTGCATGCTTTTTTAAGCTTATCTAGCTTCTGTTTTCGGCCATCATCAGAACTGAAAATATCCATATTTTGATCTTATTGACATATTTCATTGAGGGTCTTTGTTGGTTTGATGAATTTTTGGGGTACTTCATGTTATAGTCTTATATATCCTCATTCTTGCATAGCATTTTTACCATGTTTTCATACTGATTTGGGAGATGTCATCTACTGTAAATGTGCATATTTTTGGTCTCTCATCAGTGTTGTAGAAGGGTACTTTTCCATTTGGGCATCGCATGTATCACTTGCTTCAATACCCCTCTCTTGACCCGTATTTTTGCATGCTATTGTTGTCCTATCTATGCTCATTATTTCACCATGTTTTGTACTGTAAATAATGCTATTTTGGGGCTGCCTTGCTACTATTTTGCATACCATGTACCAACCATGCATGTTTAGTGTGGCTATAGGCCATTCCGGGTGCTTATTATCGCATTTCGGGACCATTCCGTGCATTTGGTGTCATTTCCCCGCCTTTCGGGACTGTTTTGCATCATTTGTAAGTGCTGAAATTCCATTTGAATGTTTTCATATCATTTTCCATGTCATTTCATGCTTAAACGCATTGCCTCGGTTTGCGCACCCGTGTGCACGCCTTTCGAGGCACCCCATTTTCATCTCCGGCCTCTCATGTGAGTGTGGCTGAGGCCCTCTCATGTTAGTATAAGTCCATTTCGCATTTCGTATGTCATTTCATGCTTTAATCCATCGCCTCGATTTGCGTGCCCGTGTGCACGCATTTCGAGGCGCCTCATTTTTTTTATCCGACGACCCCTTATGTGAGTGTGGCTGAGGCTCACTCATGTTAGTGTAAGTCCATTTTGCATTCTGTATGTCATTTTAGTCTCATCGCATTGCGTATGCCATTGCCTCGGTTTGCGTGCCCGTGTGCACGCATTTCGAGGCACCTTATTTTCATCCATCGGCCTCCCGTGTGAGTGTAGCTGAGGCTCTCTCATGTTGGTGTAAGCCCATATTGCATCACATATCTCATTTTAGTCCTGTTGCATCCCGTATGCCATTTACCTCGGTTTGCGTGCCCGCGGGCACGCACTTCGAGACATCTCATTTTAGCCTCATTACATATCATTTCCATGTCATTTTGCATTCCGTATGCATCGCCTCAGTTTGCGCGCCCGTGGGCACGCATTTCGAGGAACTTCTTTTTTTATCCGACGGCCTCTTATGTGAGTGTGGCTGAGGTCCACTCGTGTTAGTGTAAGTCCATTTGCATTGCGTGTGCCATTTTATGCCTTAGGATCATCGCCTCGGTTTGCGTGCCCGCGTGCACGCATTTCGAGGCGTCTCATTTTCATAGCATTGTGTATGTTAGGATTGTATCTTAGTTGCATTTCATGCATATCATGCATATTGCATCGTGTTCGGGATAGGAGTTAGCCCGGGCACGGGAAACGAGGCACGTTTCGTACTTCGAGTGACGGAACGGGTCTCAGTTCCCAAGTCACCGACACTCCGGATTACCCATGATGGAGTTAGGTTTTGTTGTAGCATTCATATACATTCATCCTATATTGAGTTATGCAATCCGATTCCTCGGCCATCATGCATCGATATGCGTGATTGGTGGCGCGAGGATCGAGACATACATATATTTGTGAAATACATTGCTATGCCCCTTTCCTGCTCTCTGTTGCAGCAAAATGAAGAATCAGCAACTTTTCAGAGTCGGGCACGCATTTCGAGAAACATTGCAAACAGAGGCTAATTGGGGCATCCCAGTGGATTTCCGCGCAAAAGCAGTCCAGCATACATCATTCATCAGAATCGAGGCAGCCCCTGGCTTGCATGCCAGTTTACAGCTTTCTTAGTTTAATTTGTTAATTAATTAGGAATTTGTATATTATTTCGGACTGTATTATTCTTTCATTTCGGACTGTATTATTATTTATTCGGACCCTCTGCGCGAGGGCAAAACTGTAATAAGTGTGGGTGAGTGTGATGTATGTCTTCCAACCCCACGTCTTTCTTCCCTTTTATTTACCCGCTTATGATGGTTAGATTAGGGCATATTTCAATTAGCATACAGTATGACAGCATATTTGCATCATTCATCTGTTTTGCACGCACCGGGCTCGGCGCATCATACAAACTGCATTTGTATTTCAATTCCGAATTGAATACATGTTAGTTGTAGCATTCCATATGCCATGTTTAGAATAGCCGAGCCTGCTATAGTTGCATTATTGCATGTGTTGCATTAGGCATTCCTGTATATTTAGGATCATGCATGATTTCTAATCAATTTTTGTTTTTGGCTTGGAGTACTCGGTGAGTTTTATGCTTTAGCATCCTTGCATGCGTGTGAGTGTTGCCATGAATAGCATGCTTGCCATGAGGCTATGTGCTTATGTGATATAACTGCCTTGAATGCCTGTGGTTGGAGGTTGTGTTACTTGGATTGGACAATTCGTCAAATGTTTGTTTTAAGCCCACTAGATAGTGGCAAAATCATGTTTTCTAAGCCCACCTGAGGGTGGCAAATCCGCGTCTTAGCCTACCTGCGGGTAGCACCATCAAACCATTTTCAAACAAACAAACATGAAATGTTTTGTTCCAATTCAGGCGGCCCAGTCTATACTTGTTTGCTGCGAGCATCACATAGTAATCTAGGCTAATAACCAGAACAAGAACTCATAATGTTTTCAAAATAAGATATCATGGTTAGTAGAGGCCGGTCTTTGACCGGGCGAGCGGGGGTGCTCACGAAGTGACCTTCCCCAATCGTACCCAAGTTCCCGAGCCGAGGCAACTTTGGTGATGACGGACATGTGGCCTTTGGCACCGAGTCAGGGTTTCCTAAATTTCCCATTTTTTAAAAAAATATTTAGGTGGCGACTCTGTGTCTGGCAAAGCAGTCCATGTTTGGCACTTCTTTCAAAAATCTGTTTTCCAAAAACGATTTGCCGGATTTGGACTCTTTGGTTCAAGATTAAGAACCGTGACACAAATCGAGTCCGAGCTGTAGCGAGGTCCCCCGCGGGCTTGTCTACACTTGCCTTGTACATTGTTGCATACTTAGCCTCCACGTCTAGGTTGCATTCCATTTGCATGCATGCTTGGCCTCTTGAAATGCTTGTGATAGAGGTTGAGTTCCATTGGTTTGTTTATGTGCATTGCATTCCATATCAAGATGTACACTTGATTCTTTGGGCCATCATGCATGGAAATGCGTGATTGGTGGTCCGAGAATCGAGGCCCATCCTCCTTTGAGTCATTCACATGATAAGGGGTGTGGTTGGTGCATACATAGCTTGAAATGCACTGCCATGCTTTGCTTTGTCCTCTGCTGCTGTCAAACCAGTTTTTGCAGGAAGATTTGGCCGACCGGCCATTTTCAGTGCCGACCGGCCATCCATTGTTGGCCGATGGCTTTACAAATGGCCGATGACCATCCGGACATGGCCGGTGGTGTTCTGCCTTAGCCGGTGATGTTCCACAGTGTCCATAGAGTGCTCCCTCGGACTTGTGCAATTTTCAGAGGAGCAGAGCAGGGAAAACAGAGGCAACTTGTGCATGGCAGTGGCTTTCCAAGCAAACCCGAGCGTGCATGCATTGGACCCTCTTCCCGAGGCCGTTGTTTATTGCTTAAATAAATTAGTTAATTTGCTTAGCTAATTTAATTGATTTGTAATATTTAATTAGCTTGTTGGTTGGTTAAATTGTATTATTCTTTTGGTCCCTCCGAGCAAGGGCAAATTTGTAATAAGTGTGGGTGCGTGTGTGCATGTCTTCCAACCCCCACTTCTTTCTCCCTTTTACTTACCTGCTTTTGATGGTTAGTATTAGGGCATATTTACTTTAGCATACCTTATGCTATGCATGCGTGCATCATTCATCAGTATTGCATGCACCGGGCTCGGCGCATCATGCTAACTGCATAAAGTATTTCAAATCTAACTTGAATGTATGCTACTTGTGCATTTTCACATGTCATTTATAGACTAGCCGAGCCTACTCTAATGACATTCCGTATGCGTTGCATTAGGCATTTAAACATGGACTTGGATCATGCATGATTGCTAACATGTTCTTGTTTTGGCGTGGAGTACTAGGTGAGCTCTTTATGCTTTAGCATCTCACATGAGTGTGGATGATAACATGACAGCATGCGTACCATGTGGCTAGATGTTTATATGATATAAACTGCCTGAATGCCTGTGGGTGAAGGTTGGATTGTTTGAATTGGAATAGTTCATTGAAATCCGTATTTTAGCCTACTTGCGAGTAGCAAATTCCAAAGCGTTTTCCAAACAAACGGATATGCAATGCTTTGTTCCAAATTAGGCGATCTGGTCTATACTTGTTTTGCTGTACGCATAACATAGTAATTCTAGGCTAATAACCGGAACAAGAACACATAAAGTTTTCAAAATAGGATATCATGGTTAGTAGAGGCCGATCTTCGGATCGGGCGAGAGGGGGTGCTCATAGCTGACCTTCCCCAATCGTACCTAAGTTCCCGAGCCGAGGCAACTTTGGTGATGACGGACACGTGGCCTTTGGCACCGAGTCAGGGTTTCCTAAATTCCCCCATAAAATATTTAGGTGGCGACTCTGTATCTGGCGAAGCAGTCCATGTTTGGCACTTCTTTCAAAATCTGTTTTCTCAAAACGATTTGCCGGATTTGGACTCTTCGGTTCAAGATTAAGAACCGTGACTAATCGAGTCCGAACTGTAACCCATGAGGTCCCTCGCGGGCTTGTTACAGTTTCTGGCGACTCTGCTGGGGATTTAGAGAACTTGACTCGAACTCGTGATATCCCGTTTTGATTTCGCTTATGTGTTTCTTTGCATTGCATGTGCATTGGTGCGCCTAGGACACCGTGTTGGCCATCTGCTATTCCTAAGCGGTTTGCCAGAGGCTCGCTTCGAGAAGCGTGCCATAAGGCTAACCGGCTGCGGGCTCTGCCAGTATGGGAACACAAACCCCGGTTTTACCGGGGCACCATTTTCGACCATTCGACCTAGTGCATAGTCGGAATCCATAGTGACCATTCCAAGGTAGGACAGGTTGCTTACCCGATGTTAGGTTGTTTGAAACCACTGCGTGCATAGCGAAACCCTAGCTCTTGACAAAATAAGACAGGGAAACCCTACCCCAACATAGGGGTGTCTTGGCTCTTTTACTTGCTATGTGCTTTTAGAGTGTATCTCTATAGGAACGCGAATGTCAGTTTGCAAGTTTGAGTATCAGGCCTGAGGGCACCAGTATCAGTATTTGTGAGAATCAGTTATATCTGTGGATATCCGATTCAGTATTTTGGGGCAGTGATTTTGGGGGACAGTGATCAGTAGTAGAGTACAGTTGTTCAGCTACACCTGTGTTTGTTTCGTTTGGGCTGAAATGCTGCTTGGTTTTCCTTTCAGTTCAGAGAATTGATCCAGAATAGTCAGTGTTCCCCTTTGCTGAGGCAAGACAGATATCTGATCCGTCAGTCATCGCTCAGAACAGTGGACCTATGATGACGCAGAATTCGGAAGAGATTGTGGTTATGACAGCCGCATTAGATCAAGAAATCACTCTACAAAGTGAGACCAATGTTGATGTGCCACATCTACCCAAGTCGCCTGCTGCACACCCGGTTTGGACCCCCCAGTTGTATCAAGCTCGTGAGCCTACCACATTCGAGTTGATGGGGATGATAGGTGACCTCCAGAGGTCCGTGGCGGATCTCGCTTACGGAATGTCAGTTTCGCCACCAGCCGCACCATATGCCGGGCATTTTGTACCCCAGGAGCCCCCATTGCTAGGATGGATTGTGATCGAGCTTAGCCAACCGGAGATGGCCTCCAACTATAACAATGACGTATCAACATCAACCTAAACCCTCGATCAGGCTGAGGCCAGGGGTAAAGACAAAGTGAAGGCAGATGCCGATCCCATTGAACAACTGCTGTAGGCAGTCGAGGCTTTGAAAGCCGGGGGGATGAGTAAACAACAGGTGTTCACGGTCCTGACCAAGACTGTGGATGATGTTTTCCCCACTCCAACTGAAGGCAGTACCAGCCAATCAGAACACTGGGATAGGCCCCGTCATGCTAAAACAGTTCCTTCCGCTCCCAACCTTGCGCCCGGGAAAGATCAGAAAATCAAGGCAGTGCCTGCCGACCCTTTCGCTAGTGCATCTAGCAAGAATTCTCAGCCTTCAAAATACCTACCCCGATGGCATAGGGTCTTTCATGCTCTCTATATGCCGTTATCCAAGGCACTTCAAATCCTGGCCGAAAGAGGGTATCTTAAACCCCTGGAGCCTCGGCCTCTCCTGAAGAATCTCCCTCCCACACATGATGCTGCTCAGTACTGCGTGTACCACCAGCAAATAGGTCATGCTACAGATAATTGTTTTCGCCTCCGTCATGAGGTGCAAGATTTGATCGACAATGAGGTTATCCTCCCGCCCACCTCAGCCAAGTCTGTTACTACCCAGCTATTGGATTTTGAGGATACTGATACTGCGAGTATGTAATCAGAGAATGAACCACCTGCGGGCGGCGCTTGGTGTGTTTCTGGATATGGCGTCTGGCACGCATTTTTGAGCATCTGTGATTGCTAGTTTTGTGAATTATGGCTTGGGTGTTGAGTCAGTTCTGTAGTCTGTCTTGTTGTATCGAGTCAGTCCTGTTGTACAAAGGTCGGGTGATTCCGGGGGTGTTACCTCGGGCATCACCATTTTGTTTTGCGTTTGTCTTTTCGTTTTGTTTTGAGTCTGTTTCTTCCTGGAGCCAGTTACACCAACAGATTTGAATGAACAGCAGTGATTTTCACATTCTTGTATTCGCTTCTGCCTTGTGCCAGTTGTGCCAGAAGTTCTAAATGAAACGGCAGTACTTTTTGCCTACTTTTCTGTGCCTCGAAGTCATTGTAATGACCTGAGTTTTTCATAACTTTTTGAACACTGTGGTAAAAATGAAGAGGAAGGAATTCCTCGGGTTTTACAAAACTTTGATCAAATTGAGAGAAAGGTAGGCATGCTAAGCCCTTGATGAATGAAATCATGCTTGTTAGCGTGAGTACTGAGAAGGACCCTGGCTTGACCCAGACTGGTTCCGTACTATCTTCAGCGCGAGCGATTTGTCGCTTTCTTAAAAACTTTCAAAAACAAAATGTTTTGCGTGGCCCTGTGAAGGCTTGTACGGAATCGCTCTTAAGATTGTCCAGCCAAGGATCGCTCTCAGCCTCAAGATCCAATCCGTCTATTTTCGAACCTTGAACCCATTCAGAATGTTCAATGATCAACCGTCATGTGAGGCCTGTGTGGCCAGATTTGAAGCAGCCCTCGAACAAGAGGCACCAAAAGTCAGATCAAGAGGTCAAACGTCGTCAACGAAAGCTTGCAAAGCGAGAACAGAAGCACCCCTTAAACTAGGGGTAGAAAAATATCAGATGTGCTCGAAGAGCCAAAGATGGATCCTTCTGCAAATCAATACAACAGCCATTCTCCTGGATACAGAGGGCTTCAATCTCAAAACCATTTGGCATGGACTTGTTACACTTTTACCCTTTGAGAGGCTCGCTGGGCCGAAAACCCGGAAGGGCGACCCAGGCAAAAGTTAGAGCAAGAAAAATATATACAAAAAAAGAAAAAAAGAAACATACAAAAAATGCAAAAAAAATACAAAAGCAAAAAATATATATGAAAGAGAAGAAAAGAAAAACAAAAAAAAGAAGCTCGCAAGGTCGAAAACCCACATCGGGCGCCTTGGCAAAAGTTAGAGCCTAAAAAGTGAAGGTTAAAATACCCGAGTGTACCTTAACCGGAACTACGTAAGGCTTGATTCCCATGTTTGGGATACGAAGGCAACTTCATCCTGAAGTCTAGCCCCCAACGCTTTCATAGCGTCTCAGTCTATGTAATGGTTTTGATCACCTCTGCCTCCTCCGAATCCGATAGTTTGGTTGTGACGACTGCAACTACGCAGTCAACTTCCTCTTGAAGTCCAGCCACCAACGCTTTCACAGTGACTGTGTCCATATATTGGTCCTGACCATCATCGTCTTCTCCATGTATGAGAATCCCTTTGCAATCATCACCGATGAGGACTGATTTTCAGCATGCTGCGGCATCATCCAAACAAGGGGCAACTTTCCGTTGCCATGAGTTGCCGCCTAAACCAGGGGCAACTTTCCGTTGCCATGCACCCCTCTCAAGCAAGGGGCAATTTCCCATTGCCTCCGATCCGAGGTTGCGCATCTCGAGGGTAGGTTCCATGCTCGTTTAGCATTGGCTGTTTGCAAAAATAGTTTTTGAAAATTTTTACTAAGGTTGAATATTTTCTCGAAAACTATTTCATTTTCCAAAACTAGACTATTTCTGAGACCCAAACGGGAAAATTTTCAGTGCTCATAGTCTAACTTGCATGATTTTCAAATCAAAAATCGAACAAGCATGTTAATTTAACTCTCATTTTGGTCAAAACTGTTTTAGTAGAAAACTAAAAAATGGTCAAGATGATGAACTAGGGGCACAGTTGAGTCAGCCTTCTTGTCCTTCCTCCGTCGCCAGCATACTTGCCAGAAAGAAGGCACAGCTAAAGCTGTATGTAAGAGGCTGAAAGCTCTCAATATCCTCCAAACAACGAGGTACCAAGCCAAGTGCGAAGCGCACATTAGGATGGATCAAGATACACCATTCCTTGTCTGGAACATCGATTAAACGTCGCCAGAAGAAATAGCTGCGAGCCAATAGTACGGGGTGTGAACCCACAACTTCCTATTTATCCATTAAGAACCCTGGGGAGGGACGAAAAAAATGAGAGAATAAAGAATAGAGAGGCGTGTGTTGAGGAAAAAGTAAGAAGAGGGTTTTGAGAGAAAAACCGAGCCTGAGGGCCGAGTGATGTGAAAATTACAAATCAGAATGGGTGGGAAACATACCCAGAGGAACTGGCTCCTCGAGATTTGAGGTCTTTCGTTTTTTTAAAACACGTCCATGTGTCATGTCTTTTGTCTTGTTTAGCCCAACTTTCGCTTTGGGTCTTTTCCGGGCGTGTCTCGTTGTGTTTAGGTCGTGTACCTTTTGTTTGAGTCCTTCTCGCTGTGTTCAGTTTTAGGCTCGATACCCCGGTTGAAAAACCCTTTTTCAATTTCAAAAGTCGCTTATGCTCAGAGTGCTGTGCCATTCTCTACATTTAGGCAAAGCAAAAGAAGAAAAGGAAAATTTGGGGCATCTGAGTGTGTTTCGACTCCAGCCGGTTTCACCTTCGTATTCCGTCTCGTCAGATTGGGCTGTTTGTGCAGGATTTGCCGTGTGCAGAATGAACCGAGTGCTGTGTTATAGGCTGTATGCAGGTTAGTCCCCAGTAGGGTAAGGGTTGTGTGTTCAGAATTAAGCAGTGGTTTGCTTGGGTTGTCTTGCTGTTGACTGGTTAGTTATCTGATTATTACAGTGCGAGTGTTCAATTTTCAGGCAACAAATCAATTTCATTTACATTGAGGTGTAATATGGTGTGATGCAATGCAATATATGAGATATACAAATGTAACACTTTTTCAGACAAAAAGTTTGTTTCATTCCATCATCTTTTCAAGTACATAAGTTTTGGAAACGAAAATCTGCCTGCGGCAGTACAAAGTATCCTAGCTACCAACAAAAAGGAAAAAGTACAAAAAAGAAGAAAAACAACAAAAATCTGGATCAATGACAAAGGATCTCAAGCCTGGGAGTCCGTCCTAGTCCTCTTCCTGGACGAAGGTCCAGGAGCATCATCAGCACTGTCATCTGAGCCGTCCGAGCCGTCTCCGGTCTCCTCCGACGACGACTCTGCTCCGCCTCCGCCTCTGACTCCTCGTCATCATCGTCTGGGACTGGAGCCCGTGAGCTACTCCCAACGTGAGTGCGCCCCGCCTTGGTGCGGGGGAATACTCTGCCCTCTCCATCTCCTCCGGCAGGAACAGGAGGCCTGGCTGGAACACCTCCTACGGTGGGAATCTGGAAGGGAGGCTGAAAAGTACAAAAGGCAAGTGCATCAGTATACTGTGAGCAGTTTATCAGTGCAGAATGCAGTGTATGAGTACAGTGTGTGAATACTGTGAGCAGTTTATCAGTGCAGAATGCAGTGTATGAGTACAGTGTATCAAATGCCGTGAGATCAGTGTGTCAAATATCGTGTTGCGCATCGGATTATGTGAAGCAATTTATGTATGGTTTGAGACTGTGGTCAGAAGAACATACCAGAATACTATAGAGGGCCAGGAGGTCAAAAGTCCGCTGCAACATCCCCATCATGGAGGCATTCAACTCCAAGGACTGCCGGGTATACTCGGAGGAAGCCTGCGAAAAGTATCAGATGCATCAGTATTCTACGGAATATCAAATAAAATAAACTGAAATGAAATGACTATGCAAGATGCAATATGAAGTAGTACATACCGGAGGCAAGTCGGGGAAAACGACTAACTCATGATCAGCCGGGGAGGAGCAAAGGGGATCTAGTAGGTCGCCCCACCCTGCCCTCTGTATGTCAGCGAGGTGGGCAGAACAGGCCAACCACCCCCCCGCCCTCTCTGAACTCCACCCCTGCCGCGGACCCGAGCTCTCCGCGACGCTCCTGCTCCAGCTCCCGCTCCTGCCCTAGCTGCTGGCGCCCCGGGCCTCTCTCTCTCAGCCCGACGGCCACCGCTCAGAGGCCGCATGATGTACGTCTGCACGTACTCTCTGTAGTCGCCGATGCCTCGGAAGCAGATCGCAGCCTAGCCAATAGTATAGTCGGCCATCTGCTCGGCAGTGAATCTTTCGGTCTCCCTCATATCCTCAGGAGGGTGAACCGGGACTATCTTCTCTGGCAACCCTAGGGTCTGGCGTAGGAAACGCTCACCTAGGTACCAAGCCCGACAGACCGGGCCCTCCAGCAGAATCCGGAAACGCGAGGTCTCCTCAGCACCGGCAAATCGATCCCGAGTCACGGCTGGCAATGGAGCCCAAGGCTGCCAGGTGATCTGAAAATGAAATACAGTTTGTTATCTACTGTTATTGAAAACATACAGTGAAAAGCGAAGCTTAAATAAACTGCAAAGTTGAACGTACCTCTGCGGGGGTGATGGTGTCAAAATAGCGGCGGAAGAAGATGAACGTCTCCCGGGGCCTCCGCACGCACCTCCCGTCGAAGCGGCGCGAGAACGGGACGACGATAGGGGTCTCCGCGTCTGGCACTGGGGCTAGTCTCGGAAAGTAGGCATAGACCCACAACTGCAGAGCAAATACCAGTATGCTTATCAGATAAAGCGGAATGCAGAACAAAGCAGAAATAACAGAGCCGTGTATTGTGCAGTGTATTGTGCAGGCAGTGTATTGTGCAGAGTGTACAGTGTGAGCAGTGTACAGTCAGTGTAAAGCAGAGTATAGGTGTGTGCCGTGTGTACAATATACAGTTAGTGAAAAGCAGACTACAGTGTGTGCAGTGTACAGAATACAGTAGTAGAAAGCAGAAATGTAAAGCAGAAAAAGAAATGTACCTCCCAAGCACGCCAGTAGCCCCCGAGCAACTGTCCGCTGCCACGGGAAGCCGAGCTCATGTATCCGTAGAGTGTGGCCAGAGCGGCGCCACCCCAATCGTAGTGCAGGATCTGTGTGACATCCACTAAGGCGTTGAGCAGACAGAGAGGCACGGTATTCGCCCAGTCGGCGAAAATAGTCGTCCCCAATAGAAACATCAGAAAGCCGCGCGCATATCGCTCTACAGCCTCCTGAGTCATCGGAGCCTCCTCCACTAGAGCTGGCTGAACCCTGTACTGGACCTCGAACCAGGAATAACGGATGAAGCCTGGACGGGTGAGAGGTGGAACCTCGCCAAGCAGATATATCTGAGCAGCAGTCCACTCGTCCATATCAGCGTCAAAGGGGATCGGATCACCCCCTACCCCGATGCCTGTGAGCATCGAGAAATCATAGGGAGTCATCGTCATGTCTCCCGTCGCAGAAAGATGGAACGAGTCGGTGGTGTCCCACCACCTCTCCGCTAGAGCAGCGAGGAGAGGCCTGCTCGTGGTGAGCCTGGATAGTCCTCTGCAGAATGCACCAAAACCGGCCTGGTCCACAATGTGGCGGACCGCATCATGTAGCTCAGCGTACCAGTCTCGGGCGGCGATGTTCCCATACCCCCGGACGGTATGGGAATCTCCCTGTTTTCAAACAAACAATTGCGAAGCAATGCTAAATATACCAGTTTTGAAAGGCATTCAGAATTCAGGCAAATATAGCATGTGTGCATATTTTCAGATTCAAACAGATACCGGGTGCCGATGCGCTTACAGTGAACTACAACGTGTGATGTGTCAGCATGTTTGAGTGGTTCAGTGCAAATATAGCATGTGTGCATGTTTTCAGATTCAAACAGATACCGGGTGCCGGTGTGCTTACAGTGAACTACAACGTGTGATGTGTCAGCGTGTTTGAGTGGTTCAGTGCAAATATAGCATGTGTGCATGTTTTCAGATTCAAACAAATATCGGGTGCCAGTGTGTTTGCAGTGAAATACAGTGTGTGCCGTGTGTTTGAGTGGTTCAGAGTCAGTGCAGTGTGTGTGCACGTGACAGTTTCGAACAGATATCAGTTGCAAGTATATTCACAATTAACTACAGTGTACAGTGCATCAGTGTATCTGAGCTAAGCAGTTAAAGAACATAATCAGCTATGGCAGTTGGCAGTTAATTGTTCTATGTCACGGAAAGTAAAACAGAGGAAGGAATGTTACCTCGGAAGCGCCGAAGGACAGGTGAGACGTAGGCTCACGCAGGAGAAGCTCTGGAGGCATCACCCTGTCAAAACTCGGAAACTGACGAAGCCCGTCGGGAGGCAAGACGTGGCTCGCTGGCCGGTAGGCCGCCGGGTCGAATGGACGGATGCTCAGGGGGAGAAGCTCGACCCCGGGGATCCATCTCATGATCCGGGGGAGTCCCGCCCCGTGGAATATCATCCGCCATGTCAAAGGTGACGAAAAATGGCCGGAAGAGGGAAAACCGGATGAGAATACAAAGGGTCAACTGAAAAGTCAACCCCCGAGAGAGTGGAAAATGGCCGGAAAAGCCGGGAAGTGGAAAATGTGGGGAAATCAAGGAAAACTTGGGGGAAACAAACCCCAAGAAGCGGAAATCAAAAAGGAAACACCGAAACGAAGTTTCGATCGGGTGAAAGTGTTTGAAACGCGATAAACTTCGCGAATCAAACGATGGAACGGGCGTAAAACGCAAGAAAATGGAGAATGAGAGGAGGAAAAAGCTCTAGAGAGAGAGAGAGTGTGAGATTTCGGCTAAGGAATATGAGTAAAATAGGGTTTGAAACCCTATTTTAAAAGACCCAAGGTGAAAAGTCAAAACTGCCCCGAATCAGGCATTTTTGGCCGGTCGGCTACATTTTTGGCCGGCCGGCCAAATATTTGGCCGGTGATGTTTTTTGGTGGCCGGTGGATGGCCGGTGGCCTCCCCATGTGGCCGGTGAGCCTCCTACAACCTTGTTTGGGTCAGATCTGTAGTTTGGGGCCTTCATTGCTCAAGATAGTACAAGAAATGGCATTTCCGAAGCTCAATCGCCTCCGTTTTGACCTCGAACCGTGTCCTCTTGTGCATGGCACTCGAAGTGTGCAAGGTGTATCCTTTCCGTATCCTTTTGTCTTTTACAAAACTGAAAGTTACCCCATGTGCATTTGGAATGCATTTCAATCGCGCTATCTTGCGCACCTCGATCGCACTATCTTGTGCATCGCATCATTCGCACTGTTTTGTGCATCACATTTCAATCGCGCTATTTTGCGCATTTCATCGCATTTGGCATGCATTCAATCGCACTGTTCTGCGCATCTTATTGCATTTTGGCATGCATTCAATCGCACTGTCTTGTGCACTCGCGTTGTCTAACGCATCGCGCTATTTTGCACATTTTATTGCATTTTGCATGCATTCAATCGCGCTATTTCGCGCATCACACCGTCCCGTGCAACACACCACGGTCTAGGAGACCTTAAATCCTCGGAAGGTGCAAGACCTTTGGTGTATTGATGTGCACATTTCATTTGCATTTTCATGCATCTCAAGCCGCGTGTTTTAAAGTTCATGCATTTTCATGCATCTCAAGCCACGCGTTGTCGCGCACAAAAAAAAAGAAGGTTCATGCATTGTCATGCATTTCAAGCGACTTGCGTTGTCACGCACTCCAGGCAGCATGCATTTCAAAAAACAAAAAAAATAAAAAAAATAGTGCATATGTCATGCATTTCATTGTATATAATGCATATGTCATGCATTACATTGTAAATAATGCATATGTCATGCATTTCATTGTAGATATTGCATATGTCATGCATTACATCACAGTTCTGCATATATCATGCATTCATTGTAAATAATGCATATGGCATGCATTTCATCGTAATATAGTGCATATGTCATGCATTTCCATCGTATCTATCCCATTCCATTGCATATCGTAAATATTGCATTATAGCTCGCATGCATTCACTGCATTACCTCCATCTATGGCTTGCACCTTTCCTTGTTGAGCTTGGTTTGCTATGTGCTCATACTTTTCACGTGGAAGCACAGTTCTGCATGTGTACGCGCCTATTCCTTGATGAACTTGGTTTGAGGGTGGCGGCACCTTTTCTGTGTTAGACATGGCTTGTATGTGTACATGCCCTTCCTAGGCAAGATTTTGGTTTGGCCTGCGTGCCTTATCCATCGTATCTATCCATTCCATTGCATATTGTAAATATTGCATTGTAGCTTGCATGCATCCATTGCATCACCTCCATCTTTGGCTTGCACTTCTCCTTGTTGAGCTTGGTTTGGTATGTGCTCATACTTTTCACGTTAAAGCACAATTCTGCATGTGTATGCGCCTATTCCTTGATGAACTTGGTTTGAGGGTGGCGGCACCTTTTCTGTGTTAGACATGGCTTGTATGTGTACATGCCCTTCCTAGGCAAGATTTGGTTTGGCTGCATGCCATATCCACTGTATATATTACATTGTAGTGTAATTTTTGCATCCAGCATTAGGATCATTGTTCTTTCGTTAGCGGGTTGTTTCCCCACTTATGTCATTCCACCCAATACTTGTTCTTGTGTCTGTCTACATCACTCATAGTTCTGCATGTGTACGCGCTTTGAGGGTTGCGGCACCTTTTCTATGGTAGACGGACTTGTTACTTCCATCAATCTATTTGACATTTGTGTGGTTTTGAACCGCTCATGATTGGATCATGATTCAATTGCGTTGCATTTTGTTTGCATTGTTTCAATTGCATTGCATTTTCATTTGCATCATTATACATAGTTTTGTATATATTGCATATCATTTTGCATTCATTGTGCATTGTCATGCATATTGCTAACGATAGTGTACCTGTTAAGTTTGCTTTCTTTGCAGGCACGATATTGTATGTACGGTTCATTTGAGGCTGGTGCAACCAGACGAACCGCACAGGTATTGTAATCTCGAGTGAGACGTATCGAGAATTGCATAATTCTCTTACATCCTTTCTGCATTGTAGTGTAGTTTGGTGTATGATTGCTTAAAACTGTCGCATGTTATACTTCGTTACAGCTTTCTTTGCATGATCATAAGTTATGTTCGGCTTTGTGCATTGTCTTGCATTTTGCCCCTGCCTTCGGGCGCATATCTTTATCTGCAGCTTGCATGCTTTGTCTAAGTCTTCGGCCTTGTCAAAAATGGGTCGTCTCTGGACTTTGACATTCACTCCCGTCATTGTTATGACTTTCGAGTTCTGTCAAAGAGGGGCAGCTGTAGACACCCCATTTTTGACCGTCCTCAAGACTTGGACGTCACCGCTTGAACACTCGGTGATCATCCATGTTTGTCTTCGTCTTGAGTTCCCGGAGGTCTCGGCTACGCGCATTGCCTCAGGATCTCTTGACTCGACTATTTTGTGTTTGGTTTTGCACCAAACACTTGTGCTTTGCCTTGGAAGGGCAGGGAATGGCTTGTGGGCCATCCCCACACTCCACCGGCCATGGCTTGAGGCCACCGGCTTTGTTTTGTTGCCACCGGCCAAATGTTTGGCCGGCCAGCACTATAGATGGCCGGCCGGCTATCTTTCTTTGGTCAATTGCATTTTTGGCCGGCCGACTACTGTGCATCTGCTTTTGCAGATATTTTTGGGCAGCTGGCATACACTGTCACCCCCTCCATACACGTGTATGGAGGGATTGCCCTCTTGTAAGCTTCCTTTGGAAGTTTTACAAGACAAAATTGTCTATAAAAGAGGGGCTCTTCTCTCTTGTAGAGGGTTAGACATTTTAGACAACATTTTCAGAGCTTGAGTTTTAGGGTTAGGGTTTGCATATATCCTTTGTCTCTATATCTCTCTCTTTCTTGTGTTTAGTGTGTGTTTAGTCCCATTTTTGTGCACAAACACCCACCATCACACCTTTTCTTAGGAGCTTAGGCCTTTGAGGGTTGTTTTGGAGTTTTGGAGCTGGTTTTGAGCTTGGAAAGGCAGTTGGACCACCATTTGTGAAGAAGGTCTTCAAGGGTAACAAACTTGCTCTTTTTACCCCATTTTTGCTAAGCTTTTTAGCCTATCTTGCATCTGTTTTTGAGCTTAGCATATAACAAATAAAAGTCTTGTTTTTGTCTGGTCTAAATAGTTTGTTAAGGGTGTTTTAAGCTTTGGGGTTGTTTGACCCCTCTTAAGGCTTGTTTGGCCCTTGTTTTGTGCCATTTTGGTTGAGCTCCGGGACCATTGTGTTTGGGCCTCCTCACCACTGAAATCTTGAGGGATTTCAGAGGTGAGGATGGTGCCTTGAGATCCTAGGAAGGAGAGGGCCACCCCCTCTCCTTGTTGTCCTTGAAAAGGGCCATTTTTGCCTCTTTAGTGAGCACCATGTTTAGGTTCATGTTGGCCATGCCTTGACTGATTTTCATGCTTATTATGTCATAATATAGCATTGTGTTTAGTTGGTTTGGACACACCTTGCTTGTTTAGCATACATGTCTTGTAATGCCATATTGTAGCCTTAACATGCATCTAGGTTTTAACCCTTGTTCAAGCATGCTTTTGGCCTAGCTTTGTGAAGCTTTTGTACTTGTTTTGCCATGTTTAAGGTCTGTTTTTGGTTGTTTTGGTCAACCATAACATGTATTGCATAGCTCCTTTGCATTGTTAGCTTGTAGGCTTTAAGTATGTGGAGTGTTGAGTATGCATTGTTTGATTTATTTTAGTGGTTTGGCACCACTTATGGCATCATTTCAGTCCCTATGACATGCTTGTATGCTTGCCTTTGATGCTCCTTTGATGCCTTATGAGGTTATGCCCTATGCTCCATGTTTGGTCATTGTGCATGCTCTTGAATTTAAGTCATTTAGATGTCATCTAAGTGATCTTTAGGCTTTGTTTTAATATGCTAAAACTCTGTTTTTAGTCATTTAATTCATGCCATGTTTGGTCTTGCTAAATGTGATCCAATGCCCATTTAGCTTACCTTGAGTTTTGGCCATGCTAGCATGCTTTGCTTGTGTTAATTGGTAGGTTTGGCACCTCTATTTTATGCATATTCAGAGCTTTCAATGTATGCCATTAGTCCATGTTTAGTATCTTTTAAGTGCGCTTAGAGGTTGCTTGTTTGATGCTTAGATGCCTAGGCCTTAACATGTGCATGCTTGTGTGTGTTTTGCCTCTCATTCCTTAGCTTTTGGCCGCTGTTTTGGACCTAGTTTAGGGCTGTCCAATTAGTGTAAGTCCCTCCCTTCGCATGTCTAGCATGCTTGCCTTGTACATTGTTGCATACTTAGCCTCCACGTCTAGGTTACATTCCATTTGCATGCATGCTTGGCCTCTTGAAATGCTTGTGATAGAGGTTGAGTTCCATTGGTTTGTTTATGTGCATTGCATTCCATATCAAGATCCACACTTGATTCTTTGGGCCATCATGCATGGAAATGCATGATTGGTGGTCCGAGAATCAAGACCCATCCTCCTTTGAGTCATTCACATGATAAGGGGTGTGGTTGGTGCATACATAGCTTGAAATGCACTGTCATGCTTTGCTTTGTCCTCTGCTGCTGTCAAACCAGTTTTTGCAGGAAGATTTGGCCGGCCGGCCATTTTCAGTGCCGACCGGCCATCCATTGTTGGCCGATGGCTTTACAAATGGCCGATGACCATTCGGACATGGCCGGTGGTGTTCTGCCTTAGCCGGTGATGTTCCACAGTGTCCATAGAGTGCTCCCTCGGACTTGTGCAATTTTCAGAGGAGCAGAGCGGGGAAAACAGAGGCAACTTGTGCATGGCAGTGGCTTTCCGAGCAAACCCGAGCGCGCATGCATTGGACCCTCTTCCCGAGGCCGTTGTTTATTGCTTAAATAAATTAGTTAATTTGCTTAGCTAATTTAATTGATTTGTAATATTTAATTAGCTTGTTGGTTGGTTAAATTGTATTATTCTTTTGGTCCCTCCGAGCAAGGGCAAATTTGTAATAAGTGTGGGTGCGTGTGTGCATGTCTTCCAACCCCCACTTCTTTCTCCTTTTACTTACCTGCTTTTGATGGTTAGTATTAGGGCATATTTACTTTAGCATACCTTATGCTATGCATGCGTGCATCATTCATCAGTATTGCATGCACCGGGCTCGGCGCATCATGCTAACTGCATAAAGTATTTCAAATCTAACTTGAATGTATGCTACTTGTGCATTTTCACATGTCATTTATAGACTAACCGAGCCTACTCTAATGACATTCCGTATGCGTTGCATTAGGCATTTAAACATGGACTTGGATCATGCATGATTGCTAACATGTTCTTGTTTTGGCGCGGAGTACTAAGTGAGCTCTTTATGCTTTAGCATCTCACATGAGTGTGGATGATAACATGACAGCATGCTTACCATGTGGCTAGATGTTTATATGATATAAACTGCCTGAATGCCTGTGGGTGAAGGTTGGATTGTTTGAATTGGAATAATTCATTGAAATCCGTATTTTAGCCTACTTGCGAGTAGCAAATTCCAAAGCGTTTTCCAAACAAACGGATATGCAATGCTTTGTTCCAAATTAGGCGATCTGGTCTATACTTGTTTTGCTGTACGCATAACATAGTAATTCTAGGCTAATAACCGGAACAAGAACACATAAAGTTTTCAAAATAGGATATCATGGTTAGTAGAGGCCGATCTTCGGATCGGGCGAGAGGGGGTGCTCATAGCTGACCTTCCCCAATCGTACCTAAGCTGCCGAGCCGAGGCAACTTTGGTGATGACGGACACGTGGCCTTTGGCACCGAGTCAGGGTTTCCTAAATTCCCCCATAAAATATTTAGGTGGCGACTCTGTATCTGGCGAAGCAGTCCATGTTTGGCACTTCTTTCAAAATCTGTTTTCTCAAAACGATTTGCCGGATTTGGACTCTTCGGTTCAAGATTAAGAACCGTGACTAATCGAGTCCGAACTGTAACCCATGAGGTCCCTCACAGGCTTGTTACACCTAGTAAAGTGATTCTTGCTGAAATGAACAACGAGGGATTACTTTCCTACTTCAATCCGTTCCAAACGTTGAAGTCATTTTGTGTTTTCAAAAATGGTTTGTTGAGTTTTTAATTAGTATTTTTGTATTTTTAATAATTTTTTTAAAAAAATTAGATTCAATTAATCTTAATATACTTAAAAAGTAAAAAAAAAAATTGTACAAAAATATTAAAAAAATTCATTGAATACAACAAAATACGAAAATGTATCAAATTTTCCTAATTTTCTTTTTTGTATTTGGTGATTTTTTTAATTTTTTTTACAAATATTATATTTTTTAAGCTTATTTAGGTTTGGTGTATTTAAAAAATAAAAAATTTGAATAAAATATTAAAAAAATTTACTAAAAACAAAAAACAAAAAACAAATACGAAAAATAAAAAACTTAATGTTCTGAAAAGTGGACTCAATTTTCTGAAACCAAACTTGGTGATTCCTATTCCCCTCAAAATTACTCTGTTTGGTTTGGAGTTTTCAAAAATAGTTTTTTAAGTTTTCAATTAGTATTTTATATTCTTAGTGATTTTTTAAAAATATTTTAATCATTTTTTTACAAACTTTTTAGATCCACTTAACCTTAGTGTACTTAAAAAGTATAAAATTTGTACAATATTTTAAAAAAAATTTATTGAATACAGTAAAATATGAAAATGTGATGAATTTTTGTATTCACTTGTATTTTTTGTATTTGGTAATCTTTTTAAAGTTTTTTTTTTTCGACAAATATTATACTTTTTAAGTTTATCTAGATTAGTATATCTAAAAAATAAAAAAAATTGCATAAAATATTAAAAAAATTCACTAAAATAAAATATATATATATATATATATATATGAAAAATAAAAAACTCAATTTTCGTAAAAATATATTTTTTTTGATTGTCGAAAGTTAGTGGCTAATTGTTAAATTAACATTTCGAATGAGTTGAAACTCACACTCATACACATTGCAACAAGAAAATTTTACCCTCCTATTACACTCTTAAAAGTGAAACCCAAGATTTCTCCCTTACGAAAGACTTGGTAGTCAAGGCTAGGCTAACCCAAGACTTCATAAAAACAGAAACACGAATTCAGGTATAATAGTTTCTTGATGCACTAAAAAATAAGTTCATGCAATCCTAGGATATAGCAAAAAAATCAACTTGGGGATTTTAAAGCTTACCATATTTTTGTGGATTTTTCATCATGTCATCCAACGGTGTGTATATAGCGATCCTGGTTTTTCCTCTCTTTATTTATTATACTCTAGACTCGGTTCCGTGGATGTGTTGTTGTCCTATTCTCATTTCTGTCCTTTACTCTTTGTATTTGAGTCTTAGGTTGTGATGGTCAGGTTTGAATCAGGTTGGTTGTGCTTTGAAACCAAAAGTTGATGCCCAGAATTTGGCCTTCACGCTCGAGCGGCGCTTTTGACGCTCGAGAGGGCCCTTTGATTTTGCTTCTCCGCTCGAGCGGGCGTTTCGACGCTCAAGCGTGAATTTCCATCTCCTAGTATTTTTCTCTGCAGGTCTTCGTATGCTCGAGCGGGAGTTTCAATGCTCGAGCGTGACCCTTTGATTTTGTTCCTCCACTCGAGCGGGGACCGAGTCTGCAAAACTTCTGAAAGTGTGCAATCGACGCTCGAGCGGCGCTTTTCACGCTCAAGCGTGAGTCTGTGTCTGACGCTCGAGCGGGGTGACTTGTATATCATTCCGAGATTTCACTTTTTAGATCACTTTTTCAACACTCTTTCTCTCTCTTACTTTCTCAAACCCAGATTTGAGAGCTTCTCTCTCTAAAACCTTACCTTCTCTCTAGGGATTGATTTAGCAGGAGTTATTTCCTCACCTTGGGCCTTTGTAAAAGTTGTAGGGATTGTTGAGGGCTACATTTGGATCCGAAAAATTTGGTGTTTGGAGCACTTTGAGTTTTCATCACCTTCTTCATTTGAGCTCTGAATTTGAGGTAGGGATTCCTACTCATTCTTATGTGTTTTAACATAAATATTGAGCTATTTGTATAGATGGTTTGATTTGGGAAGTTAGGGTTTGCGATGTGTAAAATTGAAAAGAGGGGTTTTGTCATTTTGACTCATATATGTATATTTTGGGTCAAAAAAGAAGGATTATTGAGGTTGTTGATAATATTTGAGCCTTTGGGTCAATATTGGGAAAAAGGGGGAAAATGCCATGTTTGGATATATTTGGGCCATTAGTATAATTAATGACAAGTGTTATGGAAATATGAAATTGAGCTAGAAATAATGAAATTGGCTCATTATGAGGTAGAACGGTGGAGTTGGATTCATTAATCACTCACCTTTGAAAATGTTGATAAATTATCTGTTGTTGCATTTATTATCTATTTAGAAATAATTGCTTTGGGCTATCGGTGGAGGATAGTCTTGATTTTTGTAGACAATGCATGATGATTAGGCGAACTAAAACTAATCAATTGAATATGTCATCGAATATGACGGTTGGAATAATACATCAAATTTGTGTATTGAATGATTGTGTATATGATAAACGTTTATATACATTGTGTTGTGTGGGAGGAGATAGGGGATGTACTCCACGGTTTAGGGGAAGATAGGGGATGGACTCCTAAACTGGATATTATATGGGAGGAGATAGGGGATGGACTCCATCGATACAGCAATTTTGTGTATCTATTGACGTATTGATATAGCTAATTTGTATATCATATATGAAGTATGGAAGTGTTTGGTTTGAGATTGGTACAACAATTATGTGTACCTTTGGTTAAGTGGGAAGTATTTAATTTGAGTTGTTATCTCAATTGAAATGGGAGTACTGTTAATAAGAGATGTAATCTCATTTAAAGTATATGGCCGGGTTCTGAGCCAGGTTTATGAATAGAGAAATTGGATAAGAAATGGAAAATGGAATGAAACATGGACACATTTGTCTTGTAATCGAAATGGGTTATGAATTGATTTATGTGAGATAAACATTTATCAAATGCTAATGTTTTAGTTATTGCTCATATTATGTTTAGCATATCTCTACTGGGTGTTGGCTCACCCTATATGGGACATCATTTTCAGGTACAGGTAGTATGCCACCTCCAAGGACGTAGCTTAGATGGCTTGAGGCTATTGGACTCTTTTGTTGTTTTGTATTGTATTACATGTACATCAAGCCAAGGGCTTATTTTGTGTAGAGTTAGTACTCTCTTTTTGTAACCAAGTGTTGACTTGGAAAGTTGTAAGCCTATAGGACATTTACTTTTGTTGTCAACATGTAATACTTTTTGTAAGAATACTCTGTTGATTACAATATGGGATCCCTTTTCTTTACCGTGATTGTATGATATTATGGGTTTATTTTGAGGGCGTTACAACTTGGTATCAGAGGGTACCGGGTTTGAATACTTTGGGTACGTGAAAAGTGATTAGTGTCACAATGGGTTTGTCTCGCTTGTTAGAGACTTAGACGTAGTGTTATGTGCTTATGTGATAACATATGTGACTATATGGGTATGGAATTTAGTTTCTTGGATGTTGATTGGATCCTTGGGTTCCTGTGAGTCTTGTTGGAAAAGCACTTGATCAATGCTGTTTCTAACCGGAACTCTAGTAACGCCTCGGGACTATCATTATCCGGAAATGAAATTTGTAAGTGCTTATGTGATTATGTGCTTACGTGGAATGAATTAATGTTGTCCAATGTATTAGGACGCGAGTGTTATAGCTTCGGCATATTCGCGAATGTGCTAATGTTCTTCGTTACCTTTATTAGGATGTTAGGACGAGGACGTGGAGGTAGGCGAGGTAGGCCTAGGAGGCAGGAGATGCCTATACCGGATGAGATTCCAGAGCAGCAGGAGGGAGGAGATGCCTATGCTAGTGTTATGTGCTTATGTGATAACATATGTGACTATATGGGTATGGGATTTAGTTTCTTGGATGTTGATTGGATCCTTGGGTTCCTGTGAGTCTTGTTGGAAAAGCACTTGATCAATGCTGTTTCTAACCGGAACTCTAGTAACGCCTCGGGACTATCATTATCCGGAAATGAAATTTGTAAGTGCTTATGTGATTATGTGCTTACGTGGAATGAATTAATGTTGTCCAATGTATTAGGACGCGAGTGTTATAGCTTCGGCATATTCGCGAATGTGCTAATGTTATTCGTTACCTTTATTAGGATGTTAGGACGAGGACGTGGAGGTAGGCGAGGTAGGCCTAGGAGGCAGGAGATGCCTATACCGGATGAGATTCCAGAGCAGCAGGAGGGAGTTGGCCAGGCCAATGTGGCCGAGCCAGTGGGGCAGCAGGCCATGGGTGCCTTAGTCCGCGAGATAGCAGGAGCCTTGAGGGAGTCTATGGGCATTCTCAGAGCCGAGAATCCAGTTTAGGCCCAGGTTGTTGATGCAAGGCCTTCCTTTCTGAAGAGAGAGTTCTTCCGGTCTAATCCGGATGAGTTTGTTGGGGATCTGAAAGAGCCACTGAAAGTTGATGAATGGCTCGAACAGATAACAAAGATGTTCGAGATGCTTGGCATCGAGGACGGGGCGTTGAAGGTGACCTTGGCATCTTTCCAGCTTAAGGGGAATGTGGGTCAGTGGTGGAAGTTCACGAGGGGTTGTATTGGTGGCACATGGGAGGCCCTTGTAGGTGCTTTCCAGGAGAAGTTCTTATCTCCAACATTCAGGGAGAAGCTGAGGGACCAGTTTTGTCGGCTCAAGCAGCTGGGTTTATCAGTGGCCGAGTTTGAGGCCGCATTTACTAGCTTGTCCAGGTTTGCACCTGAGCTTGTGGCGTCTGAAGAACACCGTTGCCTGGAATTTGAGAAGAAGTTGAGGCATGGGCTCAAGATGAGAATCGGGGGGTCTATGACCCGGGATTATGGGCGCCTTGTAGATGATGCGGCCTATATGGAGATTATGATACAGGAGGAGGAGGAGAGGCAGAGAGGCTCCAAGAGGAGTCAGGATGGTCAAGGGAACGGTAGGAGGCAGAGGGGTTCTAACCCTCAGCAGTCCTAGGGTGCTTTTGCTAGATCGACCTTTCCAGTGCCGAGTGTAGGTTCTGGGAGAGGTAGCCAGGGAGACATCACCTATTACAAATGTGGTCAGCTGGGCCACAAGTCTCCAGTTTGCCTGCAGAGGGGAGGAGGTCAGAGAGCAGCTTCATCTTCGGCTCGACCTCAGAGCCAGAGTCAGGGCAGAGGCTAGCCGCTCTCATGTTATCAGTGTGGTCAGGCGGGGCACCTGAAGAGGTTTTGCCCGCAGTTGAGTGGCACTTCTGGTGCATCTGGGCAGAGGCAGAGTGTTCAGCTAGCTCTGTCAGTTCAGGCCTCGAGGGCCAATCAGGGGGCTTCATCGTCCCAGTCTGTGCAGCAGTCTTTTGCTCTGAGAGGTGAACAGGTAGATCAGGGGCCTTCAGGGCGCGTGTATGCTGTTACCGCGCAGGATCTTGTACCGGCCCCATCGGTTGTGAGAGGTACCTTTTTGTTTTGCAACTCGGTTGCCAATGTGTTGATTGATACGGGTGCATCCCATTCTTTTATATCTGCCGCATTTGCAACTGTTTTGGGGTTGGAGTTGGCACAGTTAGCATCTCCTATTTGTGTTGTATCACCTGTTGGGGGTGAGTTGATTTTGAAACAAGGGTGTAGAGGTTGCGATATAGAGGTCGCTAACCGCCGGCTTCCATTTTCTTTTGTAGTTATAGCTATGTCGGGTTTTAATGTTATTTTGGGTATGGACTGGCTATCGTCATACCGGGCTGTTATTGATTGTTACCGCCAGAGGGTCACAGTATGTACCTTGAGCGGGGATTGTTTTCATTTCTTGGGGGATCGGGTTGGTAGTGTGTTGCCGCCGGTGTATGATCCACGAGGGCGGAATGAGCTTAGTGGTCTACTCGCTAGCCTTATGAGTAGTCAGTGTGATGAGACCGGGATTGAGTTGCCGAGAGTGGTTTATGAGTATTCGGATGTTTTTCCCGAGGACCTTGTTAGCTTGCCACCTCATCGAGAGATTGAGTTCTCTATTGATTTAGTACCCGGCACGGCGCCGATTTCTATGGCACCTTATCGATTTGCCCCAGCCGAGTTAAGTGAGTTGAAGATTCAGCTCCAGGAGTTGCTGGATAAGGGCTTTATTCGCCCTAGTGTTTCGCCGTGGGGAGCACCGGCCCTCTTTGCTAAAAAGAAAGATGGTGCCTTGAGACTTTACATCGATTATTGGAAGTTGAATCGGGCTACGGTTAAGAATAAGTACCCTATGCCTCGTATAGATGATATGTTTGATCAGTTGAAGGGGTCCCGTTGTTTCTCTAAGATAGACTTGAGATCGGGTTACCATCAGTTGAGGGTCAGGGAGGAGGATATTCCGAAGACGGCATTCCGTACACGGTATGGCCATTATGACTTTCTAGTGATGCCATTTGGGCTCACCAATGCACCGGCAGTATTTATGGATTTGATGAACCGGATTTTTCAGGAATTCTTAGATCGTTTTGTAGTTGTTTTCGTAGACGACATTCTGATTTATTCACCTTCTGAGGAGGAGCACGAGGAACACTTGAGAGTGGTGCTTGAGTTGCTTAGAACCCATAGGCTGTATGCCAAGTTTGGGAAGTGTGAGTTTTGGCTAGGAAAAGTCAACTTCTTAGGCCATGTGGTTTCCAGGGAAGGGGTGTCTGTTGATACATCCAAGATCGAGGCAGTGCAAGATTGGGCATAGCCTAAGAGTGTTTTTGAGATCCGCAGTTTTCTGGGATTAGCTGGGTATTACCGCCGATTTGTGAAAGATTTCTCCAGGCTAGTTTCGCCGTTGACTAGGTTGACGCGAAAAGGGGTCAAGTTTGTATGGAGTGAGACTTGTGAAAAGTCATTCCAAGAGTTGAAGGTTAGATTGACCACCGCTCCGGTGTTGATTATTTCGGAGAGAGGTTTGGGTTATGCGGTTTATTGTGATGCCTCACGAGAAGGTTTGGGTTGTGTGTTGATGCAAGAGCGGAAAGTGGTAGCCTATGGCTCACGTCAGTTGAAAATACACGAGAGGAATTACCCTACCCATGATCTAGAGCTAGCAGCAGTGATCTTTGCCTTGAAGATTTGGAGGCACTACCTTTATGGTGAGAGATTCGAGGTGTTCTCGGATCATAAGAGTCTGAAGTATCTGTTTACACAAAGGGACTTGAATTTGAGGCAGATGAGGTGGATGGAGTTCTTAGAGGACTATGACTTCGAGTTGCACTATCACCCGGGAAAGGCCAATGTTGTAGCCGATGCCCATAGTAGGAAATCTATTAGTGATGTAGCTTGTATAGCCATCCAGGAGTCGGAGATGTTGGGTGCACTTGGAGAGTTTGATTTGCTTCTGGGCGAATCCGTTGAGGCTGCCGCCTTGTTTTCCATTGTTGCGCAGCCTACACTTGTGAGTCGAGTGTTAGAGGCACAGAGAGGGGACCTTGAGGTAGAATCCCTCCGAGAGAAGATCTCCAGTAGGAAGGCTAAGAAGGGTTTGACGGTGTATCCCGACCTGAGTGTGAGATACCGAGACCGTTTGTTTGTGTCGGAGTCTTGCCAAGAGGAGGTACTTCGAGAGTTTCACCATTCACGCCTTGCGGTGCATCTGGGAGGCACCAAGATGTATCGTGATTTGGGTTGCCAGTTTTGATGGTGGGGTATGAAAAGAGATGTGGCGGCTTTCGTGTCTAAGTGCCTTACTTGTCAGCAAGTGAAGGCCGAACATCAGAGGCCAGCGGGTTTGTTGCAACCCTTGCCTATCGCTGAGTGGAAGTGGGAGCATGTCACTATGGACTTCGTTGTAGGTCTTCCGAGGACTCAGCGGGGTAGTGATGCTATTTGGATGGTTGTAGACCGGTTGACCAAGTCGGCGCACTTTATCCCTATGCGTGTGAGAGATTCGGTAGATCATCTTGCCGACTTGTATATTCGGGACATAGTGAGGTTGCACGGGGTCCCAGTGTCGATCGTCTCAAATAGAGATCCACGCTTTACTGCTAGGTTGTGGCAGAGTTTGCAGAGTGTCTTGGGTACTAGACTGACCTTTAGCACGGCTTATCATCCTCAGATTGACGGGCAGTCCGAGCGTACTATTCAGATCCTTGAGGATATGCTTCGAGGTTGTGTTCTTGACTTTAGTGGGTCGTAGGAGAGGCACTTGCCCTTAGTGGAGTTTGCCTACAACAACAGTTTCCAGTCGAGTATCGATATGGCGCCGTTTGAGGCCTTGTATGGCCGACTTTGTAGGTCTCCAATTTGTTGGGCCAAGGTGGGTGATGCACCGTTGTTGGGCCCGGAGTTGGTGAGGGAAACGATGGAGAAAGTTAAGCTTATCTATAGGAGGCTTGTTACAACCCAAAGTCGCCAAAAGAGTTATGCCGACCGTAGGAGGAGGCTTTTGGCATTTGAGACGGGTGATCATGTTTTTCTGAAAATATCACCCAAGCGGGGTTTGATGAGGTTTGGAAAGAGTGGGAAGTTGTCCCTTCGGTTTATTGGTCCCTTTGAGATCCTTGAGAGGATTGGCGAGGTTGCCTATCGTTTGGCCTTGCCACCGCAGTTGTCCGGGGTACATGACGTGTTTCATGTTAGTATGCTTCGGAAGTACGAGCCGGATCCGTCCCATGTATTGGATTGGACTGACTTGGAGGTTGGCGAGGATATCTCGTATGAGAGAGAGACCGGTTCGGGTCTTGGATAGGCAGGATCAAGTCTTGTGAGGCAAGACCATTCCCTTAGTGAAGGTTTTGTGGAAACATCACGGAGTGGAAGAAGCCACTTGGGAACGTGAAGTGGATGTCCGTGAAAAGTATCCGGACTTGTTTGTTGATGAATAATCATGCATTGGAAATTTTGTAATATTGTTGAACCTTAAGAGCATTAAATATGTCTTAAGTTGTAAAACATTGCAAATGTTTTGGTTTATGAAAGTATTGTGGAACTTGCCTCGAAATGGAAGTTTATTTTAACATTGTGTATGTTAATGATGTTTTAGAAATGCAAATTTATCTTTCGCATTGAATGTATGATTGAGTTGTGGAATATGTGTTGATATTGGTAAATCTCAAAGGAAAGCATGTTAACAATGCATACTGAGTTATATATTATTATTTGCCTCTTGAAAAGAGATGGGATGACCGGTATTGGGTCAAGTGGATAAATGTTGAGTTATAATACTATTGAGAATTGAGAAAAACATGTTTTTGAAAACTTGTGCTTAATTTCGGGGACGAAATTCCTTAAGGGGAGAGGTTATAGCGATCCTGGTTTTTCCTCTCTTTATTTATTATACTCCGGACTCGGTTCCGTGGATGTGTTGTTGTCTCATTCTCATTTCTAGCCTTTACTCTATGTATTTGAGTCTTGGGTTGTGATGGTCAGGTTTGAATCAGGTTGGTTGTGCTTTGAAACCAAAAGTTGATGCCCAGAATTTGGCCTTCACATTCGAGCGGCGCTTTTGACGCTCAAGCGGGCCCTTTGATTTTGCTTCTCCGCTCGAGTGGGCGTGTCGACGCTCGAGCATGAATTTCCATCTCCCAGTATTTTTCTCTGCAGGTCTTCGTACGCTCGAGCGGGAGTTTCAACGCTTGAGCATGACCCTTTGATTTTGTTCCTCCGCTCGAGCGGGGAGTTTGACGCTCGAGCGGGGACCGAGTCTGCAAAACTTCTGAAAGTGTGCAGTCGACGCTCAAGCGGCGCTTTTCACTCTCGAGCGTGAGTCTGTGTCTGACGCTCGAGCGGGGGTTTCCACACTCGAGCGGAGCGACTTGTATATCATTCCGAGATTTCACTTTTTGGATCACTTTTTCAACACTCTTTCTCTCTCTTACTTTCCCAAACCCAGATTTGAGAGCTTTTCTCTCTAAAACCTTACCTTCTCTCTAGGGATTGATCTAGTAGGAGTTATTTTCTCACCTTGGGCCTTTGTAAAAGTTATGGGGATTGTTGAGGGCTACATTTGGATCCGAAAAATTTGGTGTTTGGAGCACTTTGAGTTTTCATCACCTTCTTCCTTTGAGCTCCGAATTTGAGGTAGGGATTCCTACTCATTATTATGTGTTTTAACATAAATATTGAGCTATTTGTATAGATGGTTTGATTTGGGAAGTTAGGGTTTGCGATGTGTAAAATTGAAAAGAGGAGTTTTGTCATTTTGACTCATATATGTATATTTTGGGTCAAAAAAGAAGGATTATTGAGGTTGTTGATAATATTTGAGCCTTTGGGTCAATATTGGGAAAAATGGAGAAAATGCCATGTTTGGGTATATTTGGGTCATTAGTATAATTAATGACAAGTGTTATGGAAATATGAAATTGAGCTAGAAATAATGAAATTGGCTCATTATGAGGTAGAACGGTGGAGTTGGATTCATTAATCACTCACCTTTGAAAATGTTGATAAATTATCTGTTGTTGCATTTATTATCTATTTAGAAATAATTGCTTTGGGTTATCGGTGGAGGATAGTCTTGATTGTTGTAGACAATGCATGATGATTAGGCGAACTAAAACTGATCAATTGAATATGTCATCGAATATGACGTATGGAATAATACATCAAATTGTGTATGATTATGTATATGATAAACGTTTATATACATTGTGTTGTGTGGGAGGAGATGGATGTACTCCACGTTTAGGGAAGATAGGGAATGGACTCCATCGAAACATCAATTTGTGTATCTATTGACGTATGATATAGCTAAGTTATATCATAATGTTAAGTTTGAGATTGGTACAACAATTATGTGTACCTTTGGTTAAGTGGGAAGTGTTTAATTTGAGTTGTTATCTCAATTGAAATGGGAGTACTATTGATAAGAGATGTAATCTCATTTAAAGTATATGGCCAGGTTCTGAGCCAGGTTTATGAATAAAGAAATTGGATAAAAATGGAAAACGGAATGAAACATAGACACATTTGTCTTGTAATCGAAATAGGTTATGAATTGATTTATGTGAGATAAACATTTATCAAATGCTAATGTTTTAGTTATTGCTCATATTATGTTTAGCATATCTCTACTGGGCGTTGGCTCACCCTATATGGGACATCATTTTCAGGTACAGGTAGTATGCCACCTCCAAGGACGTAGCTTGGAAGGCTTGAGGCTATTGGACTCTTTTGTTGTTTTGCATTGTATTACATGTACATCAAGCCAAGGGCTTATTTTGTGTAGAGTTAGTACTCTCTTTTTGTAACCAAGTGTTGACTTGGAAAGTTATAAGCCTATAGGGCATTTACTTTTGTTGTCAACATGTAATACTTTTTGTAAGAATACTCTGATGATTATAATATGCGATCCCTTTTCTTTACCGTGATTGTATGATATTATGAGTTTATTTTGAGGGCGTTACAGTGTATATATCTGCATAGATAATTTTGCTCCCTGGAAAAGAAGATTGCAATTCAGGTAACAAATTTGAAAGCTTGGCATTATAAGATTGAGCATCTGAATGATCTATACATTTTCTGTGAATCTCAAGTTTTGCAGTCATTTGGATTGGGATACAACCAATTGGAGGTAGCCCAACAACCATTGTTCTACACCCTATTTTGTAGAGTTCCTGCAAAAATACACAAGTCAAAATTAAGTAGCAATAGTACAATCTCTAAAAATTATCTAACATTTTAGGAACATCATGTGACTGTGTGTCCAATCAATAATTTGTCATTGTTCATGTGATTATTGATCCCCGACTATGTAATAATGTAAGTACACAAATCCTTATTATTAGATGGACACATATCATCTTAGAATTTCGAAAAGACCAAATAATTACTACAATCTTATAATTTTTACCCATAAATTTATTGAGAAAGATCAATGTTTGGTTTAGATTTAAGAGTTGTTTGGAATTGATTTTTTTTAGTAACTTTTTTATTGATTATTTTTTCTCTCATTTTTAGTGAATTTTTAATTTTTTTTTATAAAAAAAATTAGATTTTTAAAATCTACTAGACTAGATCGAAATTAGATTTTGCTAGTTAATTGCTAGTCAATAGATAATTGATTCATGGAAAACTAGCATTTTGAAGAAAATTATATTGAAAAAATTATAGAATAATTGAAAGAAAAAAGTGTTTTGAAAATGGAAGGAAAGAGTGTGAGACAAAATTTTAATTTTGATTAATTTTTAGAAAATAATCTTTTTAATTTCATAATTTTGGAATAAAATTTGACGGAGAAAACTTCAAAGGGATAAGATTTAGGCAAAAAATAATGATAATTAATGAAAACTTTCAAATAACATTATGGCACATCATTCTTAATGATATAAAAGTTAAAAAAACAGTAAGAAAAATAAAGGAGGAGTTTAATCCTCAAAGGCCTAACTAGTATAGATTTCATATTTTAGATTAAACTTGAAAGGATTACTTAAAGGAAAGATTTAGGGAAAATGTAATGGTTGCCAATGAAAACTTTCCTCATTTGTTTCTTTATTTTATATTGTAACTAAATTCAATTTAATTTAAAAATTCATGTTATTAATAACATTATAACACAACTTAATGATATAAAATTTAACAATTAAAAAAATGAATAGATAGTTTAATCTATCACAACACTGGTGCTTAGTGAACTTGTCAAAAAATTATGTAATTTTTTTCCTTTTAGATCCATGTCTGTTAGTTGCTTACAAAAATTTAATAACATTTATTTATTTGTCTTTTTATTTCTTTTCTTCTTCTTCTTCTTCTTTTTGTAAAAAAGTTCAGAAAAATCAGAAAAACAAACCGATTTTCGTAAGTTTGTTTTATTATTATTTCATTATTTTTTAGTGAATATTTTTTAAAATTTGTCTTTTTTTTATATAAATTTTAAAATAATCCAATCGAGATGAACCAAAAAAATTAATTTACTCAATAAATATATTTTAAATAGACCAAAAAACCTTGACTTTCTGGATACTCATTTATCTCACCAACCATTCTTTCAATTTGAATGGATTTTAAGTTTGCAAAATTATAAAGCTCCATATTAGCATTGTTAACGAAAATGATTGTGTAACCAAATATGTGAGAGAGAGAGAGAGAGAGAGAGAGAGAGAGACTTAACCTAAACAAACTTCTGTAAATTATTGAGCACAAAGTCATGGTACTCACTAGTGTTGAAGGTAATCCTTCTTGTGGGTATGTCATAGAAATTAAAAACACAGTCATTAGTCCCTGCACTAACAATCACCAAAGCACCATTTTTTTTTTTTTTTTTGGATCGGCAAAGAAGAATTTTATTGATGGAATAAACAAGTGCATAGAGTAAGCGAATTACATGAATAAACATAAAATGAGGTTATTCCTAAGATAATTCCTAAGATAACCAGGCTGTTTGGACACAAGGATAGAAAGAGTCACATCCGAAGTAACATCATCGTATCCCGATCCAGCCGATGCAAAGCTGACACCTGTCCTCAGTTCCTCATCCGATAGGTTTGGATCGAGGAATGGAGGAACAATGTCCTTGATTCCCAACATGGTGGCCACGAAGTCTGGGACGAGTTTTCCATTTGAAAATCGTCCCGTGGCGACCTGGCCGGGGAAGTCCTGGCCGTAGGGCCGGTGGTTGCTTTTCATTTGGGATTTTATGTAGTTGTTGTTGCCTGTGTCTACTGTTGAGTCACCAAAGATGAGGAGGGTGGAGAATTTGGTTACGAGGGTGTTGTCATTGCATGGTTTGGTGCTGGTTAGGATGTAGATTTGGATGGTTAGGTGGATGAAGAAGATGGTTGGTGCCATTGGCAAGAATCAGCAAGATGGTTCTCTTCTGTAAGATGAGTGTTTTTTTTGTAGAGTGTGTGTTGTGAGGGAATGGTGAAATGCTTGTGTATATTTATAAGAGGAGAAAAACGAAGGCCACAAGAAGTGGGTCCCCGAAAAGTGTATATTATTGTCATTTTCTATTTAAAATGTCAGGTGGGTTCTACTAAAGCTACATGCTTTGGTCACAAATTTGGTTGTCAATTTCGGGTTCCATATAATGATTATCTATTTTTACTATCTTACTTTATAATATAATGTATTAATTTAGTTGCAGAAATAATGTTATAATGATTATCTATTTTTTTATCTTACTTTATAATATAACGTGTTAGTTTAGTTGCCTGTACATTGGATATATATATATATATATATTGTATGTATGAGTAGTAAAGAATTATTACTTTAATTTTATCTTGATAAATAAGTTGGTAAATATAACGTGGTATAACAACTTTGTAAGTGTAACAATATTGTATTTATAGAGGGTTATTATATATCTCATTTTCTTAAATATCACTGAATACATGATATTAGATTATTTATATTGTTATTTTCTTAATGATTAAGAATCAATAATAAATATCCACATAAATGATGATACAAAAATAATAGCCAAAAACAAAAAACAAAAAAAAGATTGCATATAACATTTTTCATTATAACTTACCTATTGTTTTCTTTGTGATCTTAATGCACACATTTGTAACTTGCAAAAGAGAAATCAAGAGGACAATCATGAAAGATGGCCCGGATTTAAGTCTATTTTATGGTAAAATAGTAAAGAGAAAGAGACAATGTTCAAGATTTGAATTATTATTTAGAATAATAGTGCTTTCAAAAAATAAAAAATAAATAAAAAAAACCCAAAATACTTATAGAAATACCTACACCTCTGTAAGTATTTTCAATGCTGATATTTATTTTCAATAATTGGATAATTTTCATGGTATTTTAGGATTTTTTTCCCTTTTTATTTTGAAATTTCCAATTTGAATGTCAGCATTTACTATGAATATTGCCTTTGCAGATTTATTCATTAAAATCCTATTTAGTTAATGTTATAAAGTTTATATATCTCAAAGTAAAAAGTCTATCCCCATAGCTCACAATTATAAAAATGTCATTCTCATATAATTTTATATAAATTTTTCATATAAAAATATGGGTAAATTAGCCAAAAAAAAGATTGCATATAACATTTTTCATTATAACTTACCTATTGTTTTCTTTGTGATCTTAATGCACACATTTGTAACTTGCAAAAGAGAAATTAAGAGGACAATCATGAAAGATGGCCCGGATTTAAGTCTATTTTATGGTAAAATAGTAAAGAGAAAGAGACAGTGTTCAAGATTTGAATTATTATTCAGAATAATAGTGCTTTCAAAAAAAAAAAAAAAAAATTCAAAACACTTATAGAAATACCTACACCTCTGTCAGTATTTTCAATATTTTATTATTGATGCTGATATTTATTTTCAATAATTTGATAATTTTCATGGTATTTTAGGATTTTTTTTCCCTTTTTATTTTGAAATTTCCAATTTGAATGTCAACATTTACTATGAATATTGCTTTCGTAGATTTATTCATTAAAATCCTATTTAGGTAATGTTATATAAACAAAGTTTATATATCTCAAAGTAAAAAGTCTGTCCCTATAGGTCACAATTATAAAAATGTCAATCTCATATAATTTTGTATAAATTTTTCATATAAAAATATCGCTAAATTACACTGATCTTTCTCAAATTTTAGAGAAAATATAGCAAGTCTAACAATTTTGGCATAATTACCCCTACTCTCTTTTAATAAGGCTAAAAGATCTAAAACCAATGCAGATTGTGAATATATAAGGATATATAAGCTAAAATATACACTTCAGAGTAAAAGAGATAATAATATCATTTTTCTATCTATATGATTAACAAATTATTAATGAAAAGAGATTATGTATTATACGAATTAAAATCTTAAAAAAATTCAATGTAATTATGCCAAACTAATAGGACCTACTATATTTTTTCAAACCCCAGCGGTAAACGTAATTTTCCCTGAAAATATTATATGACCAGCATTTTCTAATTTATTTAAGAAATGTTATAGGTTCATAATTCGCTCACAATGACATAACAATGGACTTACGCCTTACATGGTCGTTTTTTTTTTTTTGTTTTTTTTGATCGACAAAATAAAGCTTTATTAATGGAAAAAGCAATATACATGCAAAAATACATCAACAAAGTAGGGAAGTGCACTGAACAGCATAGCTAACCTCAACAATCCCAACTTGGTCGAATTTGTTACAAATTAAAAGTTAAGATATAATTTGTCATGTCATTGTGAATAATAATGATCATATTTATGTACCACATTAAGTCACCATGATTACATGTATCTCATCACTTAAATCTTTGTATCAATACAATAATGATATATTATTAGACTGCTCAATTAGAAAAAGGTTTTTAAGGGGATCAATTTTTTTTTCTTTTTATTTGTAAGATATCATGATGAAGATGGAAAGATAAGAATGGGAGGAAAGTGGGCAAGGTCCAATTTGTTGTTAAAGATGCCATTCTTAAAGATAGATTCTTACAGAGAGATTAGTATTAATAGTGTGTGAGTGTGTATGTAGTAATGTGGAAATAATAATGTTAGTTTCATGCATTTGTACACTTTCAACAAACCCGCAGGTGTCTCCTCCTCGTTCAAGTGAATGATTGATCATCATAGCTTTATTGTGGAGTAATTTTTTGAGTTTTCTCATTGGATGTAAATAAAAATAAGACTTAACTAATACATGTAATTTGTGAATAATTGTTAACATTAAGAATTTATAAACAAAATTTGGTTAAATTATATTAATCCTTTTTTGTTTATTTTATTTAAAAGTTTGGAGAAATAAAGTAAATTTCTTAGTTTTAACATAATTATATTAAGCACATTTGAGATTTTAATTCAAATAACACATAATTTATTTTTATTAATAATTTGTTAGTTACATAGATGAAAAAATGATGTTATCATATATTTTACATAAAAATGTATACTTTACAGGTTTTTTTTATATATTATTATTATAATATTTTTGCACCATTTACATTAGTTTTGGTCCATTTAAACTTATTTTAAAAAATTTATAATTATATCAAAACTATAAGACTTATTTTTTTTTTTTTTCAAAAGAAAGGTCAATATAATTTATTAAAAAAAAAAACTTTTGTATTAATGGGCGGTTTGTTAGAGTTTCGTGATTCTAACTTCTTTATGGGGCTTTTTCCAAAATAAGCTAAAATAGCAACCTATTTCCCAAACTAGGCCTAGTTTGAACGAAATTCCCAAAATAAGCTGAAACGCTATTACAAATCAAGCTTTCACCATTTTTGTCGCCTAGCGGCGGAAAATTGGTAAAATCGTAAAAGCGTGGTTACAAACCACGCTTTTAATTAAGAAAGCGTGGTTACAAACCACGCGTTTAAGGAAATTTGTTTTTTATAGAAAGCGTCGTTAGGAACCACGCTTTTAAATAAAATTTGGTTTTTTCAGAAAATGTGGTTCGTAACCACGCTTTTGCTGTTGGCTAAAGAAAACGTGGTTATCATCCACGGTTTTAACCAAAATCTGGTTTTAAAGGAAAGCGTGGTTCGTAACCACGCTTTTATAACTTATATAAAACCCCCACCCCCCTCATTTGCAACCACGCTTTTTACACTTAGTTTTTTTCCCCTTCCGATCTGCTCTCTCTCACTCTCTGCTCTCGCTCTCGCTCTCGCTCTCGTTCTCTCTGCTATCACACTCTCTCTCTTTGCTCTCACACTCTCTCTCCCCGTCCATGGGTTCTCTGCTCTCTGCTCTCTCTCTCTCTCTCTCTCTCTATGGATCGCTCTCTGCTCTCTCTCTCTCGCTGGTATGACTGTCTGTCTCTCTCTCTTAGTTTGAATTTTATATGTGTTTATTGTGTTTGTGAAAATGTGAATGTGGGTACAATGTGGGTAGAATAAGATTTGTGAATGTGAAAATGTTGTGAATTGATAAAAATGTTGGTAAATAGGGTTTGTGAATGTGAAAATACTGTGAATTGAAATTGATATCAATGTGGGTAGAATATGCTTTGTGAATTGAAATTGTGGTTTTGAATTGGTAAAATCTTGTGGTTTTGAATTGTGAAAAATGTTCTAGGGTTTTCAATTGAATGTGAAATCAGAAATTAGGGTTAGGGTTTTGAATTGTGAAATCAGAAATTAGGGTTAAGGTTTCAGAAATTAGGGTTTTGAATTGTGAAAATGTTCTAACCCAAAGTTTTTGTTTGAATTTGTCTGACAATTCTAGGGTTAGGGTTTCATATCCGTATCTATATGTATATTTGATTTGTTTGGTATTATTATTATTATTATTCAAAATTAAAGAAAGGTTGACACACTTATATAATTTCCATTTTAGTGCAAAAATAATTTTTAAAATTAGGAAAGAACTTTTTATTGTTTCCTAAAATGACTAGCTAAAATAAATACTAAAAAAAGTAACTCTTAAGTTAAAAATATAACTAAAAGTTTAATTAATTTTATGGAGATGCTCCTGCTATAGTATACGAGAAATTATTTAGTATTCTAAACACAACGTGATTATATGTCACTCAATAACACAGTGTAACATTTCACAAATTTTTTAGAAAAATAAAAAAAAAAAATGATCATGTTATTGTATCATAAATCACGTTGAAATTCTTAATGCACCAAATGATTTTTGTAATTATTATACAAAGTATAGTTGTTAATTTGCATCATAGTCCATTGTGGTTTACTTTTTATTAGATTGTGATCAAAAGGCCACTAACTACTACATTAAATATTAAAAAAATATTTGGAGAAACAATTTTTAACACTTTCCATTCATATTTATTTCCATATCCATAATGGGTAATAAAGATAAAACAATTGATGCGTAAAGAGGGACCAACAAACACATATTCAGTGTACAAACGCATGCACCCATTAACATATAAAATCCATAACCATATGAGACTTTACGTAACGGTATGGCATAATAAATAAATAAAAACTATATAATAGTGGCATTTGGCATTGTAAACTTTCGCAGTGGTCCCCATTTGTTCTCCATTATGTTATAATAACATCAACCAAAAAATGTCAAAAAAAAAAAAATTTGAAAAACAAAAATACAACTGATCACTAGGGAACTAAACTTTTTCACCATCAAAAGTAAAGGTTTTTTTGCAAAATACAATTAGAGTCCAATTTCACTCATCATGTGAGTGGGCACGAAACGTAAAAGAAAATATAAAAAAGTTCTTAAGCTGTATTTGGTTGGGAGATTGGAGAAGAGATTTGAAAAGGAAAAGAGAAAAGATATAATTTTTGGAGTCTCTAGCATTACTCTTTTTCTTTTTCTTTCCAAATTCCTTTCCAAATTCCTCAACCAAATACAACATTAGTGACTAAATTTTGAAAATGCCACTAATAAATGTATTTTTAAGAACCAAATAATTTCATGCTAAATGGTATACCTTTTTTAAAATAAATTTTGGTCTTGACAGGATAGTAATTCATTACCAAATGTCTAATTTCAGCCTTAAATAGTAGAGACAATTGGTGAAAAGTTTATTTCAAAGGGGTATAAAGTATTAGATCCAAGGTAAAATCTTGTTTGGTAATAAGGACAAGGTGAAAATTGTTGACGATTTTGAAAAAGTTGCCGGAAAAGTCGGCGGTGGCCTGCGGTGGCAAGTGGTGATGGTGAGGTAGAGAAATGTATTATATTCAACAAATATGGTGTTAAATGAGTGGCATATGAAAAGCGAAAAAAAAAAAGCAATGACGAACTTTTTTTTTTTTTGAACAGATGACGAACTTCATCTTCATCATTTTCCGTTCCTGGTATATACAAGGATAGCAAATCAGCTTCTATTCTGGAGTCTTTTGGGAACGCACTAAAAAAAAGCAAATTTTTCGACTTTTTAACTTTTTTTAGTAAAAAAAAAGTCAGTTTTTTTTATCCAAAAAGCCAATTTTTTATATAAAAAAAAAAACACTAAAAAAGCCAAAAAAATCAACTTTTTACCAATTTTTCAAAACATCACTCTATTTCATGCCCGAATAAACAAGAACACACACACCAAAAAAAAAAAAAAAAGTAAATCAGCAATATCATTTTATAAAATTCGTGGAACGAAATTTCAAAATTTCTATGAAAACAAAAAAACAAAATAGTGTCAAGCAATTGGTGCTTTCAAATCCGATCTATAATCAGTTTAAATGAACTAAAATGTAAAATAAATAAATAAATAAATAAAACTTGGTGTGATCTGATCATTAGATTGTCGGCCGTCAAACGGAGGGTGCTGCGGCGACAGCAGCAGAAGATGCGGCCCCACCGTAAGGCCGATGTGGCGAACGACGATGCGGCGGCGGTGGATGGAGGGTTCGAAATTGGGAGCGGTGGAGGAGAGGACATTGATGAAATTTGGTGAAAAACGTAGGGGTATTTCGGGAAATAAAGAGTTTGTTGGGAGTTTTGCAAGAATTTTAGCCAAAAGCGACGGGAAAGAAAGAGAATCATAGTGGATGATTTTTTTGACCTTCGAACTGAGGAGAGAGAGAGATATTTAAGAGTGCTGGGGGTTTATATGGTGTTCTGTAGAGCAGGGTTTTACTGTGAGTTTCCGACGTCGTAAACCGTTGATGTTCAAATGAACGGTGGTGGTTAAGGTTGTAGTTTATATTGACTTGCTGACGGGGAGGGAATGTGAGGGGAAGAAGCTACGTCGTATGATGCAGTTTGGTAGATGAAGCAAAAGGTGAGTGGGTTGGGCTAGACGTTATATGAAGCTGTTTGGTTTCTTCAAAGTTGTTTGAAGGGGGTCTATTGAAGCAGGCCCATTATAACCAAAAATATGATTTACTTGGGCTGCTCACAAAATTATTAAGGAAAATTCAATTATTACATAAAATTCATACAAAAAAAACTTGACAAAAATGATGTGATAATATTATTATTATAAATAAATTTATCTTGAATGGTATTTTGCTTTAAAGTGAAAGAATCACAATGAACCATATTATTATAGATGAAAATTATGTATGAATTTTTTGTTTGTCTAGCATTACTCAATTAATAATATATTAAAAAATAAACTAATCTCCCATTAATGAGTAATTATCATGTATTTCAAAAATTCAATATTGACGGTATGTCTAGCAATAGCAAAGGCTTAGAGAATTATATAATCCTACAAACAAAGAAATAATAGAAAATAAGCGGTTACCATTGGATGGGTACACAATCATGTGATTTTCTTGACCCATATGATAATTTTTGCCAATTTAAGGGTTCGTGGGTACATAATTATGTATCTCAAAATCCTTTCGTCTTCCTATTCCAATGCACATTATTTTGAGCACAAGTTCTAACACTTTATCTTCTTTTCTTACAAATTCGAGGGGTTTGTAAGAATGCATGATTCTTTATCTCAAATTTCTCTATCTCTTTATCTTAATACATATGCAACCATTAGATCATGCATTGAGATTTATGCATTTCATTATTATTACATAATTTAATGATTGAGAGTACACTGACGAAAAAATTCAAAGACACAAGATGTTTTGGGATTTGCTATTTTTAATTATTTGAAGGAAATTTAGAAACCCCCAAAGATCATGCATGGGCAAAGTTTTTATTTACTGATAATAAAGGAGAAGGAACATAACAAGCTTTCTTTGCACTTGCAACAATCTACTAACTGTCTACATATTCTACGCTAAATTAAAAATCTTAGCTTAAAAGATTGTGATAAGGAAGATTGAAAAAAAATGCAATTTTCAGTCAAAACTAATAAATAATACTGGCTGAGTACAAATGGGAAGTAACATAACAAGCTTTCTTGCAGACACTTGCAAATCTGATAAAAATCTTAGCAAAAAAAAAAAAAAAAGAAGAAGAAAAAAAAATGCTAGTGATAGACAGGGAATGAATCAAAGAGGGTTGGTGTGATTGATTGGTTCAAAAGAGCTGGCCAATGATTGCAGCGGCGAGGGATTGGGAAAGGTGGTTGTAGCTGGATTCACTGGGATGAACACTATCCCAAAACAAGTGATTGGAAGCAGAGTGACACACCGGAGTGATGGGAGAACAAAGGAATGCTGCTTCTATCAATCCACTCCCGCAGCACCCTTTTCGAGTTTCATTGAGCCCTGTTGTTTCACCATTCTCACACCATTAGTTCAATATTATTTTTACCTTTTGTATCGAAAATAGAAATACTACCAATTTAGAAAAATAAAATTAGAAAAGTATTTATAATTTTAATCTTACTGTTTGTAGACACCCCATTTTTGACCAACCTTAAGACTCAGACGTCATCGATTGAGCGCTCGGTGATAGTGCATGCCGCGCTCGTTCTGAGGTTATGGGGTCTCGGCTGAGAGCCTTGCCTCCGGACTTTGGGACTCTTTTGTGCTTTGCCTCGGTTTGCGAACCAGGTTCTGTTTTCTCTTCCCGAAGGGAGGGAGGTCTCATAGGCCATCTCTCAGTGGCCGTAGGCTACTTTTCGTGGTCGTAGACCACTGTTTCCATTTGGAGACCAATTTCCGATTTTCGGAGCCGTCGGCCGTGCGCCTTGGTTCAGGACCGCTTAAATTTCTCCGTTTGCTCCGGTTTTTGGCACACACCTTGTTTCCTCTCTCTAGAGGGACACTGTGGCCCGGGAGACCACCTTCGTGGTCGCACGCCACTTTTGATGCTTAACAGTCAGTTTTCGGGGCACTTGGCTGCGCGTTTTGGCCCCCGAACCCTCGTTTTGCATCCGTCGTGGTTCATTTTTGGCATGGACCCTATTTTCATTGTTTGGAAGGTGGTACAAGGGTGGGAGACCAGAAATTCTCTTGGAGACCACTTCTTTCTCCGCCGGCCAATTTTCTTGTCAGGAAACTAGTCACCCAGTGTTTTGAGCCATATTTTCTGGTCTCCCATACCACCACTTGCTTGCATTGTGTGTGGAGACCTTCCCTAAGGGCTTGCCGACCACCAAAATCCATTTGAACCTTTTGACCTTGGTCGGCCGACTAGGGAAAGTGGTCGGCCGACCACTTGAACTGGTCGGCCAGCTTTCTGCAGTTTTGTCTCACTGAGTTGATTCCAGTTGTGCCAGCTGGAGGGCACAGAATGGACCCTCCATACACGTGTATGGAGTATTAGCACTCTTGTTTTGGCTTCTTAAAGAAGCTTGACCCTTTGCTCCAAGCTTCTAAGAGAAGCTTGAACCTTTCTTAGCTTCTTGAGGAAGCTTGACCCCTTTGCTCTAGCTTCCTTAAGAAGCTTGACCCTTTTTGCTTTAGCTTCCTTAAGAAGCTTGGCCCTTTGCTCCAAGCTTCTCTTCTAGGAGAAGCTTGGACCTTTGTTCCTCTATAAGAGAGAGCCTCTCCCTCATTAGCAAAGGTTCAGATTTTTGGCCAAGGCATACATATACCTATACACCTCTCTATTTTGGTTTTGGTCCCAAAAAGTACTAGGTTCTTGGCCCCATTGCACTACACCTCACAACCACACTTCTCCATCATCCATCTAAGCACCTTCGAGCTTATTTTTAGAGGTTGAGGAGCCACTTTCTTGGTCCAGAAGCTGCTGTCTTTCTTGGCTGCAAGGGTAACTCTCTTATTCCCTTTTTGGTTCCTATTTTGCTTCATATCTTAGCTATATTTGCAAGCATTTTTGGATTTTGTCATAAACTGAAAAAATTCTTATTTTGAGCTCCTCTTGAAGTTTGTATAAGGTCATTTTTCTGTTGCGGGTCATCTACCCCCTTGCATGCTTGTTTTCACCTTGTTTTGAGCCATGCATCTAGGCCTTTGAAGTGAGCTTTGTTTGGCCTTCTAGCCACTGAAATCCAGTGGATTTTTATTGGCTAGCATATTGTTTTGGGCCCCAAAATCAGAGAGGGGTGACCCTCTCACCCCTTGTCTTGTTTACTAGCATTATTGGCCTAACAAAGGGGCCTATATTTACACACTTCTTGAGCATGTTTTAGACCATTTTTGGTGGGTTTTAGGACCTGCATGACCTCTTTCCAGAGGTGGTTTTGCCATATTAGGTGTCCCTCTTGCATGTGTAGAGTAACCCTCTTCATGGCCTTTCAAAGGAGCCTTTACTTGCATGCTTCCTAGCCTCATTTCAGACCATTTTCAGTGAGTTTTAGGGCCTTAATAAAATCTTTCCAGAGGTGGTTTTGCCATTTTGGATGTTCATCTTGCACGTGTACAATAACCCTCTTTTGGGCCTTTCAAAGGAACATATCATTCTTGCATGCATTGACCATGTTTCCATGAGTTTTTGGGCATTATTTGGCATGGAATACTTCTGAATTTTTCTGATTTGGCAACCTCTTGATTGCCTCACATACTTGCAGTGCAAATCCTCTTTACTAGCTTACATTGCATGCTATTTTAGCCCTTGATTTTAGCACTTTTTGGCCATGCCTTAAACTGATTTTGTGCATGTTTTGGACTGCCTTAGCTCTGTTTTTGGGTCTCATGGTCGAATGATGCTTGTTTTGCATGCTTGTAGTGCAATATCCATGCCTAGCTTTGAGTTTTGAGGCCTATTGCATGCTTATACTGAGGTGTTTTCATGTTTTGGGGCCATTTCACATCATATTTCAGAGCTTATATGTATGCCATATTGCCATGATTTTCACTCTTTAAGTGCATTTGAGAGTTGTACTTGTATGCCTCGTTTACCGACCATTGCATGAGCTTCATTTGAATGCATTTCGAGCCATCTTTTTAGACCATTTTCCCACTGTCTTGGACCTGCCTAAGGTCTATTTGGGGGTGGTTTGTCATTTGTGCATCGCTTTGTATACCTATAGTGTAATCCACTCCACTAGTTTCGGTATCCGAGTCATCTAGCATGCATTATGTGAGGTGTTTGCATGTTTGGTGTTGCATGAGTGGTTGTATGTTCTTCACCCCCCACTTCTTTTTTCCCTTTACTTACCTGCTATAATGGTAGATTAGGGCACGTTTATTTTAGCATACCTTATGCAATGCATGCGTGCATCCATGCATTTGTTGACATGCACCGGGCTCGGTACATCACGCTAACCGCATTGTATTTCAATTTCCAAATTGAATACTTGTTACATGTAGCATTTCACAGGCCATTTTAGGGTTAGCCGAGCCTATCCTAATCACATTCTGTATGCGATGCATTAGTCACTTAACATGAACTAGGACATGCATGCTTGCTAACTAGTTTATTGTTTTGGCACGGAGTACGATGTAAGTTTTTACGCTTTAGCATCTCGCATGCGTGTGAATGTTAACATGACAGTATGCTTGCCATGCGGCTAAGTGCTTATATGAAATAAACTATTTGAATGCCTATGGGTGGAGGTTGGATTGCTTGAGTTGGAATAACTCATTGAAATCCGTATTTTAGCCTACTTGCGAGTAGCAATTTCAAACTGTTTTCCAAACAAACGGATATGCAATGCTTGTTTCCAAATTAGGCAATCTAGTCTATACTTGTTTGCTGTGCGCATCACATAGTAATTCTAGGCTACTAACTGGAATAAGAACACATAACGTTTTCAAAATTGGATATCATGATTAGTAGAGGCCGGTTTTCGGACGGGCGAGAGGGGGTGCTCATAACTGACCTTCCCCAATCGTACCCAAGTTCCCGAGCCGAGGCACTTTGGTGATGACGGACACGTGGCCTTTGGCACCGAGTCAGGGTTTCCTAAATTTCCCAAAAATAAAATATTTAGGTGGCGACTCTGTATCTGGCAAAGCAGTCCATGTTGGCACTTCTTTTCAAAACCTGTTTTTCTCAAAACGATTTGCCAGAGTTGGACTCTTTGGTTCAAGATTAAGAACCGTGACATTTGAGTCCTTGAACTGTAGTGACCCACCATTGAACCAGAGGGGGGGGGGACTCGCACTCCTCGCCCGGGATGCGTTCAGGGACGTCGACAGTTTCTGGCGACTCTGCTGGGGATTTAGAGAACTTGACTCGAACTCATGATATCCGGTTTTGACTACACTTGTGTGTTTCTTTGCATTGCATTTGCATTGGTGCGCCTAGGACACCGTGTTTGCCATCTGCTATTCCTGAACGGTTTGCCGGAGGCTTTCTTGTCAGGCATGACCATAAGGCTGACCGGTTGTGGCTCTGCCAGTATGGGAACACAAACCCCGGTTTTACCGGGGCACCCTTTTTGACCATTCGACCTAGTGCATATTCGGATCCATAGTGACCATTCAAACTAGAACAGGTTGCTTACCCGTTTATAGGTTGTTTGAAACTGCTGTGTGCGTAGTGAAACCCTAGCTCCTGACAAAATAGGACAGGGAACCCTACCCCAACATAGGGGTGTATGGCTCTCATTTACCTGCTATGTGCTTTTAGAGTGTACCTACAGGAATGCATATACCAGTTTGCAAGTCTGGGTATTAGGCCTGCGGGCGCCAGTATCAGTATTTTGAGAATCTGTCATATCTGCGGGTATCAGACTCAGTGTTTGGGGGCAGTGATTTGCGGAATAGTGATCAGTGTTGAGCACATTCGTTCCGCTATGCTCATATCTGTTCCAGTGAAATTGGGCTGAGATGCTGTCTATTTCTCTTTTGCTAGGGTAGTCCTGGAACTATAGCTTCAGAAGGCTCCAATATCCCCCGAGGTTCATCAGATTTGTGCTGATAGACTCTGTCAGGTCAGAGACTCAGTTCAAGGGTAATCAGGGCCAAGAAGGCTAGTCAGGCACAGACCACCAGTATAACAGCTACCAGATCAGTGACCTTTGAGCAGTCGGGTTGAGATTTCCGAGCCTACTGCAGACACAGATATACCGATTGCTCAGTTAGATCAGGACAATATGTCGAGTTTGAAGAGATGGTGTGCCAACTCCAGGATAGTATGAAAGCCATGCAGCAAGATGCTGTCCGTCAATCTGAATTCACCAAGCAACAGGCTGTGGTCATAGCCCAACAGGCAGAGACAATTGCCAGGTTTAGAGCAGCAAGCCGGGGCATCTGCTTTGCATCAGGCTCCTCCCCCACCAAGGGTTCCGATACCCGAGGAGACGCCAAATGTCCAAAATGTCCAAAGGATACAGGCCTTCCAACGGGGCCAGCTCCGCCCCCGATTCTACCGCAAACTATCCAAGGCGCCCACGCCTATCAATGTACCGGACTCTCCCTTTGAGTTCGAAGCGGACCCCACAGCGCTGAAGCTGAGTAAGTTGAAAAAATGTTTAAGAAATCCAAGGAGTCAAGTCCATCCCGGACATCGAAGATGGATATACCGATGCAGCTGTGACGTTGCCAGATCGTTTCAAGATGCCTCACATCGACCGTTTTGACGGGTCGGGAGATCCATGGTCCACTTGAGTTTGTTTTCAGATGTTCTGCGCCGATGGCTTGACAAGATTACAGAAAGCTCTCCCTTTTTGGCAAGACCCTGTCGGTATCGCGGCCATCTGGTACGCCAAATTTAGAGGACTCAGTGAAACGAAGCTGGGAAGAGATGGCCGAGGCCTTCGTCATACAATATTCATACAATACCCAGATCGAGATCACAACCGTGATCTTGAGACAACCAGGCAAGAGCAGAAGAGGGCTTCTCTGACTTTGTAACCCGTTGGAGGGCCAAAGCTTCTTCGATGACCACCAGGCCGACCGACAAGACCAGATACGGATGATTGTGCGCAATCTCCAACCCAGGCTGATGCAGAAGATGATCGTCCTTCCTTTTACCCACCTTTGCAGACCTCCATGAGATTGGGGTACAAATCGAGGACGCTATAAAGCAAGGCCTTATCGACCAGGAAAGGAGCAGCCCAGGAGGCATTTACCCGCAGTTCGAATGCGACCACCAGCGGTGATGCAGCTGCTAGGACTTCAGACGTGGCATGGTCACCACCACTACATCAAAAACAGCTACCCCATTCACCGGTGCGTCCGGAAGTAGCTCACAGAAACCAATATCCACCCCGAGTCAAGAGGGTTTTTCACCCCACTTTACATGCCTTTGTCAAGGCTCTAGAGGTCTTAATCCGGAAGGGACATCTAAGACCATTGGAACAACGGCCTTTACCTGATCCTCTCCCTCCAAAGCATGACCAGACTAAGTACTGTGCGTACCATCAACAAAACGGTCATGAGACCGATAGCTGCTTTCGTCTGCGCCATGATGTACAGGATTGTTTGACAACAAGGTCATTGCCGCACCATCTCAGCAGAGTCTATCGCCACTGGATCAGTGAACTTGGGGATAGTATGAATATGTGATCGGGGATGAACCACCTGCGGGGGCACTCAGTTCTCTCCAGACGTGGGAATGGCATGCACTTTGTTTGAGCAGTATGCAAATACTAGTTTTTGTACTTTCTGGCTTGGAATTGAGCAGTTCTATTGTTTTGTTTAGAGTCTGTCTCTTTTTTGAGTCAGTCTTTTTGGTTAAGGTCTGTCTTGTTGTATCGAGTCAGTCTGTATGTAGGGTCGGGTGATTCCGGGGGTGTTTACCTCGGACATCACCATTTTGTTTTGGTGTTTCTTTTCATTTTCTTTTGAGTCTGTTTCTGCCTTGGAGCCAGTTACACCAGAAGATTTGAATGGAACAGCAGTGATTTTCACACTCTTGTGTTTGTATCTGCATGTGCTCGTTGTGCCAGAAATTCTAAATGAGATGACAGTATTTGATTAAGAACTCTGTCTTTTCTGTGCCTTGAATTATTGCATTGACCTAAGTTTTTCAAAACCTTTTGAACACTGCGGTGAAAACAAAGAGGGGGATTCCTCGGATTTGCAAAACTTGATCAAATTGAGAGAAAGAAGGCGTGCTAAGCCACTAATGAATGAAATCATGCTTGTTAGTGTGAGTACTAAGAAGACCCTAGCTTTGATCCAGATTGGTCCTACACTGTCTTCAGCGCGAGCGATTTGTCGCTTTCTTAAAAACTTTCAAAAAAAAATGTTTTGCGCGGTCCTGCGAAGACATGTGTGGAATCGCTCTTGAGATTGTGCAGCTTAGGATCGCTCTCAGCCTCGAGACTCAACCCCTTTGCTTTCAAATCTTGAACTTGGATTCAGAACGTTCAAAGGACAATCATGATGTGAGGCCTGTGTGGCCAGATTTGAAGCAGCCCTCGAACAAGAGGCACCAAAGTCAGATCAAGAGGATCAGATGTCGTCAAAAGAAGCTTCCAAAGCTAGATCAGAAGCACCCCTTGAACTAGGGGCAAAAAATATCCGATGTGCTTTTAACAGCCAAAGGTGGATCTTTCTGCAAATCAATACAACAGCCACTCTCCTGGATACAGAGGGCTTCAATCTCAAAACCATTTGGCATGGACTTGTTACACTTTTACCCTTTGAGAGGCTCGCTGGGCCGAAAACCCAGAAGGGAGACCCAGACAAAAGTTAGGGCAAGAGAAAAATACAAAAAAAGAAAAGAAAAAAAAAATGCAAAAAATATACAAAAAGAAAAATGAAAAAAAAAAAGAAAAGAAAAAAAATGAAAAAATGAAAAAAATTGAAAAGAAAGAAGAACAAAGCTCGCAAGGTCGAAAACCTGCAACAGGTGCCTTGGCAAAAGTTAGAGCATAAAAAGGAGAGGTTAATACCCGAGTGTACCTTAACCCCGAACTACGTAAGGCTTGATTCCCATCTTTGGGATACGTAGGCAACTTCGTTATGAAGTCCAGCCGTAAAACACTTCAATTCGACTGTGTCCATGTAATGGTTTTGATCATCTTTGCCTTCTCTAAAGCTAAGGATTTGGTTGTGTTCATCGCTCCGAGGACTGATTACAATGTGCTGCGGTGCCATTCAAACAAGGGGCAACTTTCCGTTGCCATTCAATGCGCTGCGGTGCCATTCAAACAAGGGGCAACTTTCCGTTGCCATGCAGCTCCCCTCAAGCAAGGGGCAATTTTCCTTCGAATCTGAGGTTGCGCATCTCGAGAGTGGGTTCTACGCTCGTTGAGCAGTGACCGTTTGCAAAAACAGTTTTTGGGAATTTTTACTGAGGTTGACTGATTGTCTCTAGAAAATTATTCCATTTTTTTTTTTCAAAACTGGACCGTTTTCTTGGACCCAAAAAAGGAAAATTTTCAGTGCTCATAGCCTGACTTGCATGATTTTAAATCAGAAAATCGAACAAGCATGTTAATCTAACTCTCATGTTGGTCAAAATTGTTTTAGTAGAAAGCAAAATAAAAAATGGTCAAAATGATGAACTAGGGGCACAGTTGAGTCAGGCTTCCTGTCTTTTCCCCGTCGCCAGCATACTTGCCAGAAAGGGCACAACTGAAGTCAACAACAAAATGCAGAAAGATCTCTCATCCTCCGAGCAACGAGGTATCAAGCCAAGTGCGAAGCATGAACTGGAATGGATCAGGATATTCCACTTCCTCATCTGGACAGATCTAACCACGTCCAAACTCCCTAGCAGAGCATCGTCAACCAATGTCAACTATAGATTTGCTACACACCCAGTTGTGGTGCAACCCCTCTGTGGGAAAGTTCACTGTTGTGTGCAAAAGAAAAAGAATCTAGCAGAATGCTAGGGTCAAGAGCCCGCAACTTCTTGTCTATCCACTAACCACCCAGGGGAGGGATGAAAAATGAGAGATTGAAGAATAGAGAGGTGTGCGATGAGAGAAAAAGTGAGCAAAAGGGCTTTTTCAGAAAAACAGAGCTTGAGGGCCGAGTGATGTGAGAATCACAAATGAGAAAGGGTAGGAAACAATACCCGGTGAAACAGGCTCCCTGTGCACGTCTGAGTGTTGTGTCTTTTTGTCTGTCTTGATTCTTGTTTTGAGTCGTCTTGAGTGTTACTCGACAAGTCTAGGTAGTTTACCTTTGTTTTCCGTTGTTGGGTCGTCTTTGCTGTGTTCAGTCGTAGGCTCAATACCCAGTTAAGAACTCATTTCTTAATTTCAAAAAAAATCATCTTGTGCTCAGAGTGCTGTGCCATTCTCCATGTTTGTGCAAAATAAGATTCGTTCTTTCATAAAACCGCAGGGTTCAACCCAGGTCATGCGAACAGCAAAACCAGGACCTATCTGAAGCTATATTGGTTCCAAACTGCAAAGCAAAAGAAAAGAGGGAAAATTTGGAGCATCTGAGTTTGTTTCAACTTCTGCAAATTCCGAGATTGTATTCAGGATGTACCTCTTCAAGTCTTGCCAATGAGGTGCTTTCTAAAGTGCCGCTTTGTCCTTTTATTGCTTTCCTTAAGCATCATGCATTGTAATGCATTATACCTATCAAGTTTCTTCCTTATTCATGCACGATATTGTATGTACGGTTTATTCAAAGAAGTTCCGTTTAAGATCATTCATTTGGTGTATCAATCACACTTCATTCACTTAGTGTATCAATTACACTCTCATTTATTTAGTGTATCAATCACATTTCATGCACTTCATTTATTCAGTGTATCAATCACACTTCATTCATTTCGTGTATCTATCACACTTCGTTTACTTTAGTATATCTATCACACTTCATTCACTCTATTTGCCTCATGTATCTATCACATGTTCACTTTAGTGTATCCATCACACCTCATTTACTTTCGTTTGCTTCATGTATCTCTCACATGTTTATTTAGTGTATCAATCACACTCTCTCCACTTAGTGTATCAATCACACTTCTTTCATTTTGTGTATCTATCACACACATTCTCATTTTGTGTATCTACCGCACACATTTTCATTTTCTGTATCTATCACACACATCCTCATTTTGTGTATCTATCACGCACATATTCACTTCAATTACTTTAGTGTATCCACCACACTTCATTACCTTTTGTGTATCTATCATGCACATATTCACTTTATTCCATTAGTGTATCAATCACACTTCATTCGCTCAGTATATCAACCATACTCCTGTTCACTAAGTGCATCTATCACACTTCGTGTTCACATTTAGTATATCAATCATACTCCTGTTCACTAAGTGCATCTATCACACTTCGTGTTCACTTTTAGTATATCAATCATACTCCTGTTCACTAAGTGCATCTATCACACTTTGTGTTCACCTTTAGTATATCAATCATACTCCTGTTCACTAAGTGCATCTATCACACTTCGTGTTCACTTTTAGTATATCAATCATACTCCTGTTCACTAAGTGCATCTATCACACTTTGTGTTCACATTCAGTATATCCATCATACTTGTTCACTAAGTGCATCTATCACACTTCGTGTTCACATTTAGTATATCAATCATACCTTGTTCACTAAGTGCATCTATCACACTTCGTGTTCACATTCAGTATATCCATCATACTTGTTCACTAAGTGCATCTATCACACTTCGTGTTCACATTTAATATATCAAATCATACCTTGTTCACTAAGTGCATCGATCACACTTCGTGTTCACCTATTGTGTATCCATCACACTTGTTCACTTAGTGCATCTATCACACTTTGTGTTTGCCTTTTGTGTATCCATCACACTTGTTCACTTAGTGCATCTATCACACTTTGTGTTTGCCTTTTGTGTATCCATCACGCTTTGCTCACTTCATTCATTTAGTGTATCAATCACACTTCGTTCATATAGTGGATCTATCACACACTCGCTTTGTATCTATCACGCACGCTCGCTTTGTGTATCAATCACACATGCCCCCTTTGCGTATCCATCACACACATTCACTTAGTATATCTGTCGCATATTTGCTTAGTGTATCCATCACACTCGTTTCGCTTTGTGTATTTGTCACACTATGCTTACTTTGTGTATTAATCACACGCTCGCTTTGTGTATCAATCACACACTTTCGCTTTGTGTATCAATCACACGCTCGCTTTGTGTATCAATCACACACTTTCTCTTTATGCATCTATCACACTATGCTCATCTTGTGTATCCATCACACTTTGCTTCATACAGTGTATCCATCACACTGCACTCACCTTGTGTATCAATCACACTTTATTCATATAGTGTATCCATCACACTCTCTTCACTTTGGTGTATCCATCACACATGTTTGTCCACTTAGTGTATCCATCACACTTCGTTCACTTTTGTGTATCTAACGCACATGTTCGTGAGAATTGCATAATTCTCTTACATCCTTTCTGCATGAGATGTAGGTTGGTTCACGTTTACTTGCTTGCATAGCATTCGCTTAAAATGTTGCATTTATTTTGCATAATTGCTTCATCACAGCTCTCTTTGCATGATCATAAGTTATGCACTTGCATTGTGCATCACTTTGCATCCTACCCCTGAACTACGCTGGTTTGATTCCTTGCAAAGGGATACGTAGGCAGCCTGCGGGCACAACCACTTATTCATTTGTATTTTTGTTTGTCCAAGTCTTCGGCCTCGTCAAAAATGGGTCGTCTCTGGGCTTTGACACTCACTCCCGTCATTGTTATGACTTACGAGTTCTGTCAAAGAGGGGCAACTGTAGACACCCCATTTTTGACCGCCCTTAAGACTTGGACACTACTGATGGTTTACTTGGTGGAGAAAGGTGTTCTGGGACTTTGGCAATTTTTTGGAGAGGCAGGGCAGTATGAACAGAGGCAGCAGTGGTATGGTGCGGGTTTTCCGGGCGAGTCGGATTCGAGCATGCATCATTCACGCATCCCGAGGCGGGCGGCTGTGGCCACTTTTCTTTTTGCATTTAATTTGTTAATTAGATTAGAGGTTTTGTAATAATTAATTCAGTATTATTTATTCGGCCTGTATATTCTTTTGGTCCCTCCGTGTGAGGGCAAAGTTGTAATAAGTGTGCGTGAGTGGTGTGTATGTCTTCCACCCCCCACTTCTTTCTTCCCTTTTATTTACCTGCTTATAATGGTAGATTAGGGCACGTTTATTTTAGCATACCTTATGCAATGCATGCGTGCATCCATGCATTTGTTGACATGCACCGGGCTCGGTACATCACGCTAACCGCATTGTATTTCAATTTCCAAATTGAATACTTGTTACATGTAGCATTTCATAGGCCATTTTAGGGTTAGCCGAGCCTATCCTAATCACATTCTGTATGCGATGCATTAGTCACTTAACATGAACTAGGACATGCATGCTTGCTAACTAGTTTATTGTTTTGGCACGGAGTACGATGTAAGTTTTTACGCTTTAGCATCTCGTATGCGTGTGAATGTTAACATGACAGTATGTTTGCCATGCGGCTAAGTGCTTATATGAAATAAACTGTTTGAATGCCTATGGGTGGAGGTTGGATTGCTTGAGTTGGAATAACTCATTGAAATCCGTATTTTAGCCTACTTGCGAGTAGCAATTTCAAACTGTTTTCCAAACAAACGGATATGCAATGCTTGTTTCCAAATTAGGCAATCTAGTCTATACTTGTTTGCTGTGCGCATCACATAGTAATTCTAGGCTACTAACTGGAATAAGAACACATAACGTTTTCAAAATTGGATATCATGATTATTAGAGGCCGGTTTTCGGACCGGGCGAGAGGGGGTGCTCATAACTGACCTTCCCCAATCGTACCCAAGTTCCCGAGCCGAGGCAACTTTGGTGATGACGGACACGTGGCCTTTGGCACCGAGTCAGGGTTTCCTAAATTTCCCAAAAATAAAATATTTAGGTGGCGACTCTGTATCTGGCAAAGCAGGCCATGTTTGGCACTTCTTTTCAAAACCTGTTTTTCTCAAAACGATTTGCCAGAGTTGGACTCTTTGGTTCAAGATTAAGAACCGTGACATTTGAGTCCTTGAACTGTAGTGACCCACCATTGAACCAGAGCCGGGGGGGGGGGGGGACTCGCACTCCTCGCCCGGGATGCGTTCGGGGACGTCTACAACATGCAACCAAGATCCAAAACCCAAGGTAAGCTAAGGGAGGCATTAAACTACCCTTAACAAAACTAAACATGGCATGAATTAAATGATCAAAAATAGAGTTTTAACATATTAAAACAAAGCCAACAACACATCTAGATGGCATCTAAATGGCTCAAATCCAAAAGGATGCATAGTTGCCAAAACATGGAGCGTACAACACAAGCTTTTAAGGCATCAAAGGCAAGCATACAAGCATGTCATGGGGACTGAAATGATGCCATAAGTGGTGCCAAACCACTAAAATAAATCAAACAATGCATACTCAACACTTCACATACTTAAAGCCTACAAGCTAACAATGCAAAGGAGCTATGCAATACATGTTATGGTTGACCAAAACAACCAAAAACAGACCTTAAACATGGCAAAACAAGTACAAAAGCTTCACAAAGCTAGGCCAAAAGCATGCTTGAACAAGGGTTAAAACCTAGATGCATGTTAAGGCTACAATATGCATTACAAGACATGTATGCTAAACAAGTAAGGTGTGTCCAAACCAACTAAAAACAGAGGCATATTATGACATAATAAGCATGAAAATCAGCTAAGGCATGGCCAACACACACTTAGACTAGATGCTCCCTCAAGAGGCAAAAAAAGGCCCTTTTCAAGGACAACAAGGAGAGGGGGTGGCCCTCTTCTTCCTAGGACCTCAAGGCACCATCCTCATCACTGAAATCCCTCAAGATTTTAGTGGTGAGGAGGCCCAAACACAATGGTCCCAGAGCTCAACAAAAATGGCAGAAAATGGAACCTTTCAAGGCTTAAGAGGGGTCAAAAAACCCCAAAGCTTAAAGAAACCTTCACCAACTATTTAGAGCACTAAAAAATAGAACTTTTATATGTTATACACAAAGCTCAAAAACAGATGCAAGGTAGGTAAAAATGCAATGCAAAAATGGGGAATAAAGGGACAAGTTTCTTACCCTTGTAGACCCTCTTCACCAATGGTGGACTAGCTGGTTCTTCAAGCTCAAACCAGCTCCAAAACTCCAAAAACAACCCTCAAGGGCCTCAGCTCCAAGAAAAGGTGTGATGGTGGGTGTTTGTATGCAAAACTAAGGCAAAAACACTCACAAAACAAAGAGAGAGAGATATAGAGATGGAGGACATATGAACCCTAACCCTAAAACTCAAAACCCTCAGAAAATTCTGTCTAAATTGTCTAACCTCTAAAAGAGGGAGAGAAGACCCCCTCTTATAGACAACTTAGTCTTGTAAAGCTTCCAAAGGAAGCTAACAAGAGGGCAATCCCTCCATACACGTGTATAGAGGGAGTGAAAGTGCATACCAGCTGCAGAAAAATATCTGCAAAAGCAGATGCACAGTAGCCGGCCAGCCAAACATGCAATTGACCAAAAAAAGATAGCCGGCCGGCCATCTATAGTGCCGGCCGGCCAAACATTTGGCCGGTGGCAACAAAACATAGCCGGTGGCCTCAAGCCAGGGCCGATGGTGGGTGGGGATGGTCTACAAGCCCTACCCTGCCCCTCAAAGGCAAAACACAAGTGTTTGGTGCAAAACCAGACACAAAACAGTCGAGTCGAGAGGTCTTGAGGCGAGGCGCGCTGCCACGGCCTCCGGGAACTCAAGACGAACACAAACATGGATGATCACCGAGTGTTCAAGCAGTGACGTCCAAGTCTTGAGGACGGTCAAAAATGGGGTGTCTACAACAGCTTATTCATTTCATTCTGAAATTGAATACATGTATTCATTCTGCATACAGGTGACTTCCCGTGTTACACGAGGATATGGCTCCATTGTGGCGAGAGGGTGGTATGTAGAGCTCCCGGAGGCTGTCCGTGATTGGGTTGACTTGGCAGGGTTCGGGCCCTTCTGCACCGGGATATCTCACTATCCTGCCAGTAGGACGTTGATGGGGGCCCTGGTAGAGAGATGGTGGGACACCACCAACTCCTTCCATTTCTCTGCTACCGGGGACATGACTATGACCCCGTTTGACTTTGCTATACTCACAGGCCTTGACATAGGAGGCTGGGCAATCCCTTATGACGAGGACATGGGCGAGTGGGAGGCCGCCTGGATTTATCTGTTGGGAGCTCGCCCACCGGTCGACTGATCTTCAGGTCGGGTTTGATACACCTGGTTTTTCACTCAGTTCAGGCAGACTGAGCCCGGGACTCCCGAGGAGATAGCACAGTATGCCCGAGGATTTTTGATGTTCCTCTTCAGGACTACTCTGTTTTCTGATAGGGCGAACACTGTCGGACTCTATCTGCTGAGCGCTCTGGTGGACCTATCACAGGTCAGCCGATATGACTAGGGTGGCGCCGGCTTGGCTACCCTCTATTGTTACATGAGCGCGACCTCCTGCGGACGAGGGAATATAGTTGGCGGCTATTGGAGAGCCTGGGAGGTACTTTCTGCCCTCTTGGTTTACATATCTGCTTTTCATTATCTGTACACTGCTCACACGATACACTTTACATTCTGTACTTTGCGCTTTGCTCTCAGCATTTTATATTTACATTCTGCACTCAGTATTCTGTATTCTGATGGTTATTGCACTGTTTCCCACAGCTATGGGTTTTTGCGTACTTCCCGACGCTAGCCCCGGAGCTTGAGGTGGAGGTGCCCCTTATGACCCCTTACTCACTTGTATTCGAGGGCCAGTACCGGTTGAGACCTCGGGAGTCTCTCCTCTACTTACGGTAGTACTTTGACACGGTGCGGGCGATCGAGGTACTTCAGAACTCTCAGTTCTTCATGTTTTCATCTTTGATTTGTCTTGCACATTCCTGATATCTGATCGGCTTATGCATTGGTCATCCGCAGATCACGTGGCAGCCCTAGGCGCCTTTAGGTAGAGACATGCGATTTCAGTTTGCTGGAGCATGGGGCGCCTCTCGGTATAGGATCCTATTCGAGGGGCTAGTTGGTAGGGCCTGGTTCTTGGGGGACCGCTTCCTTCGCTTGATATGGGGCTACCCTACTCAGGACATCCCCTCAGCACCTCCAAACGATATATGGACCACTGATAGGCTCCCTCCCCAGGAGGCTACTACCGCCATGCTGGGTACCGATGCATTACTACATTTGGAGCAGGGGGAGTACGCGACCTACCGTCACACATACTTGATGCCCCCATTGACAGGTGTCCGTACTCCCACGAGGAGGTCCACTGGCATGCCATCTTCGAGTCGCACCCGAGCCAGAGACATTCCTTCGACTAGTAGGGCTGGTACATCTAGAGGTGGGGCTGGATTGGTTCCCCCGATTCCTCCGACTTATCATCATGCCGGATGGCTAGATATTCCGACTGAGTTGACGGGATGGTGATATGGGACTTCCTACCCGATTCTGATAGAGCCTCCTATGCCAGATCACCCATACACCAGAGACCCGGACTCACCACCGGTATATTTTACAGCTTTGATTTATCACTCAGATACTTGGACATTCATTCATTCACTGATGATTTGCACTTGCATCTGCAGCCTACCACGGAGTATGCTGAGGGGTTGCTCGAGTTAGTGGCCTCGCTCGAGGGCATGGTCTTGCGGAGAGAGGGATAGCTGTCCATCATGGGTGTCTCGATATTCTTTAGTTTTCTTGCATTTATCATACTTCTGATGACATGCTGAACTTGACCATTTCACTGCATTGATTGACCGACTATATGTGTAGCGCACATCTGACACACACGCCACATTCATGTACTATATCTGCATACATCCACTCCATGTAGATTTTTATCTATGCATCTGATATACATATTTTGGCTGATGCGTTCAATATTGCACTCTTTCTTTTCAGATGCCTCCGATATATACTGGGCCACAGGCCGGGCCACCTAGGCCTTCCCGGGGAGCTAGACCATCTAGGCCTTCTCGAGGAGCTGGAAGAGGGGAGTCTTCTCACAGATGAGGCGGGCGCAGGGCACATGTCATAGAGGAGGAGTCCAGCGAGGAGGAGGAGTCCGTGCATCCTCAGTCATAGACATCTGCAGGCAGAGAGGAGGACTATGAGTCTGGTTCTGAGGGTGGAGGTGATGCCGAGGAGGGTTCCGAGAACGGCAGCTCTGATTCTGATGATGGTGCTGGTGGAGATAGTGCAGGGACTTCTCAGCCGAAGAGGACGAAGAGGGCCTCTTATTCTTGCACTTGAGCACCGATGCAGATGTTCTTGCTTTATTTGCCTTTTTTACTAGTAGTTGTAGCACATTGTACATTATTAGGCAGTTTTATTTTCTGTAAAACTCGTACCCTTGTTGTAAAATGTTGTAATAAAGGAAGCATGATGGAATGAAACAACTTTTGAAAAAATGTTGTATTTTATATTCTTAGCATCGTATCGCATCATTTTGCACCAAAAATGAGACTGAATGGAAATGTGCATTGTGTATTTACCAAGTCAGGTAGTGAACCGACGCAACAAACTAAACAACCTAACTTACTAAGAAACAACAAAACCTTAGTAAGTTACAACTTGATAAGCAAAACACAACAAAGTTGACAACTCGATAAGCAAAACACAACAAAGTTGATTAAACAAAGAGTAACAACTCAAAGCACGAAACTCGATGACTCGATAAACAAGACTTGATAAACAAAACAGCTCGACAAACAAAACAACAACTCGATAAGCAAAACAACAACTCGATAAACAAAGTGTATTTCGGACGATTGTAGTGGCGGAATGCCTCCGAAATTGAGGAAAACTCGCACCTTCAACACTCCCGATGCATGGAAATGCTAGGAACTTCCTTCTAGAGGCTAGAACAAGACCAAAGCCCCACTTTGCAGTATGGCCGACCACCTTTGGGAGCTGGCCGACCAGCTTTTTCATTTCGAGACCAAGGGGGTGGTCGGCCTACCAGAAAAGGTGGTTGGCCGACCACCTAGCTCAGCAACCATCAGTTTTTCAACACGTGTCCCCCGAACAGTGCCTTATCCTCTTTAAAAGTCCTAGCTTCGTGGTTGATTCATTTCATCTCAGTTTTGCACCAAAATGGAGGCATTTCTCGTCGAAAATCTCACAGCTTGGATTGTTACTTTAGACGGCTCGGAGAAGTTGAACTTCCGGGGCTTCGGCTTGAATGCACTATTCATGCTGAGCCGTACTCCGCTGCACCTTCCTTTCCTCCATGCCGCGGCGAGGTTTTGGAACCTGGTAACGCATGTCTTTAGCTTCGGTGGGTAGGAGATGTGTCCAACCTTTGAAGATTTTCAAGCTTTGATGGAGTTTGAACGCCACGAAGAGATTTTGCCTCAATTTCGCTTTGGTCACGCCCAAGCTTTAGGGCGGATGTGTGGGCTCACCATGCATGACGCTCGGTCTCTGATCTGTAACGGGGAACTGGACATCCTCGGCTTGATTCATCGTTTTTCTGATGCCGGTGACTGCGGCGACCATCACTGGCAAGGTTTTTGGCAACACGCCCTTTGCTTGTGCATGCTATCTCACTTTTTGCTGGCCCCAGGCTTTAGTGGATCTAGCATTCGTCTGATTGAAGTTGCGCAAGGCTTGAAGGAAGGAAAGAGCTGCATCACCATGACATTGGCCGAGACACTGATGGGCTTGGATGCTTTCTGTCGCCAGGAGACGACCAGATTTGCGGGGAGTCCACTACTGCTGCAGGTAATGTTTCCCACCCAATCTCACATATGTATTGCTCACATCACTCGGCCCTCAGGCTCGATTTTTCTCACAAAACCCTTTTCTTACTTTTCTCTCATCGTACATCTCTCTATTCTTTATTCTCTCATTTTTCATCCCTCCCCAGGTATGGTTGATAGATAAATTGCAGGTTGTGGACTCTTGCCCAGCCTACTCAGCTCGCGGCTACTTCTTTCGACAACGCCTAGTTGATGCCCTTGATGAGGGATGGTGGTTCGACTGGATGTGCAATTTGTCTGTAGATCGCATTGCTTGGCGCTGTCCTTGGCTCAATCTCCTGGCAATAAGCTATAGCATGTCCCGGCAGACCGGGATCCAGTTGATTGGTCTGACCCACTGTGTGTTCTACTTTCCATTCCGGTTCCAACGCCAGTTCGGTCATGATCAGACTTGCCCGCCAGAGGGGATAGAGTATCCTGCCGCATTCCCGGTTCGAGGAGCACAGCTTGCCCGGTATGCCACAGCATGGAGGACTAGAGAGCTCCTGGCCCCCGCTCCCATTTTCAGTTGCACTTTGTCCGATGAGTGCTTAGATTGGCTCAATGAAGAGGCACAGATTGGGCCCAGCTTGGCATCAGAGGCTTCGACCAGCTCTGGGAGGGGGCACAGGGACACCTGACTTATCTATGCCCCGGATTTATTGCTTTATTAGTACTTTCAAGTTTTCTTTATGATTGTAATAAAAAGCAACTTCAATTTGTATGCAAGAGTAGGAGAACTCTGTATTAAAATCAATGAAATTGAAGGTTGTGGGTACTGAAAATTTTCTGCTTTGGTCAAAAAATGGTCTAAGTTGCAAAAAGATTAATTTTCAACAAAGTCAACTTTTATTAAAACTTTTCAAAACCATTTTCGATATGGATCAGAACTGGACACGCCTGAGATCTGTCACTGAGATGCACAACCCCTGATCCTAGCAACTGGAAAGTTGCCCCTAGTCTGACTAGTACCGCGGCACTGCACAGCAACGGAAAGTTGCCCCTAGTCTGAAAAGCGCTGCACCGGAGATCATAACCGAACTCTTGAATGCTGAATAAACAAAGATGGCCGAGATGATCAAATGGACAAAGTTGATCGGGGAAAAGTTTATGATTGAACTTCAGGATGAAGTTGCCTACGTATCCCAAAGATAGGAATCAAGCCTTACGTAGTTCAGGCCCAGGTTCACTTGAGTATTTTCACTCTCCTTTTACGCTCTAACTTTTGCCAAGGCCGCCCTTTGCGGATTTTCAACCTTGCGAGCTCAGTTTTTATAATTTCAAATTTTTTTTGTGCTCTGAGTTTTGCCTAGGTCGCCCTTTTGGGTTTTCGGCCTAGCGAGCCTCTCAAGGGTAATATTTCTTCAACTTGTCCATATTGATCGGCTGTGAGAACTCTAGGCCATCTAGATCCATCAGAACCACAACTCCACCTGACCCGATAGACTTAATGATGTAGGGACCAGTCCAATTGGGTTTGAACTTGCCCCTTGGGTTGTGGATGGGAGCTCGGTTGTCCTTGAGCACCAAATCTCCTTCCTTTAGATTCCTGGACTTAACTTTCTTGTTGAAAGCCCGGGCAATTCTGCGCTGATAACCTTGAACATGGTACAGTGCTTTCAGTCTTCTCTCATCAAAGAGCATGAGTTCCTCAAACCTGCTCTGCTACCAATCTGCTTCGGCTATTTGACACTCAGCCAGTACTCGCAATGACGGAACCTCAATCTCGATAGGTAGAACGGCCTCCATCCCATAAACCAATGAATACGGAGTCGCCCCAGTAGAAGTTCTGATTGAAGGCCGGTAGCCCCACAGAGCAAACGGTAGCTTATCTGGCCAGTCCTGGTAGGTTTCCACCATCTTCTGCAATATGTGCTTGATATTCTTGTTGGCGGCCTCAACCGCTCCATTGGTCTGCGGCCGATACGTGGATGACTTATGAAAGCCACATTGTATTTTTCCAACAAATCAATCACTTCCTTCTTGAAGTGGGAACCGTTATCTGAAATTATCTCGTTTGGGACTCCGTAGCGACAGATGATGTTGTTTCTGATAAACTTCGCAACATGTGAAGCCTTCAACACCGCATAGGATTGGGCCTCAACCCACTTTGTGAAATAATCTATCGCGACCAGGATGAACTCATGCCCATTCGACCCCTTCGGCGTGACAGCCCCGATCACATCAATTCCCCAGACTGAAAATGGCCATGGCGAAGTCATATTGTACAGCTTCGATGGCAGAATGTTCATGCGATTTGCATGAATTTGACATTTGTGGCATTGCCGAACAAAACAGATACAATCCTCTTCCATGGTGGACCAGTAGTAACCCTGTCTGAGGATCTTCCGTGCTAGCATTACTCCGTTCATATGCGCACCGCATTCCCCTCCATGGATGGCCTCCATTAAGCGCTTTGATTCTTCGGCATCGACACACAGCTTATGCATTCCTAGATGACCTCTCTTAGACAGCTTACCCCTACAGATGATGAACTGAACGGCCATTCTTCTGATTGTCCTTTTATCCTTGGCATTTACCCCTGATGGATATGCTTCTTCTCCAAGAAATTCCAAATATCGTAATACCAGGGGTTTTCGTCTTGAACCTCATCTATAGCAGCAATCGTCTCGTAGGCTAGCGCAAATTTCTGGTCAATGATGACTGGACGCATCCGGACTCCGAACGGGATGTCTATCATGGAAGATAGAGTTGCTAAAGAATCTGCGAACCTGTTGTTCTCTCTTAGTAGATGAGCAAAGTTTAGCTTCTCAAATCGAGGAATTAACAAGTCCAAGGTCTGGTGATACATCATCATCTTTTCTTCTTTGACTTTCCAGTCTCCTTTTGCTTGAGACACAACAAGGTTCGAGTCCCCGATGACGTCCAACCGTCTTGCCCCTAGTTCCAGGGCTGCTTCTAGACCGGTAGTGCATGCCTCATATTCTGCTTCATTGTTCGAGACTTTGAATCGGAGTTTGAAGGCTAGAGGGATGCGGGAATTGTCGGGTGCTATTAGCAACACTCCTATCCCATACCCGTACTGATTTGACGCTCCGTCAAAGTAAATCGTCCAAAATTCATCGTCGATGTGCAAAATGGCTTCATCTGGGAATAAGTACTCAACTGCTTCACCCCCTTCTACCGGATGGTCGGCTAAGAATTCTGCTACTGCTCTTCCCTTGACTGACTTGTGTGTCACATATTTCAAATCGAATTCGGAGAGCAACAGCAACCAACGAGCTAGCCTACCCGTAAGTGCTGGTTTCTCGAAAAGATGTTTGATGGGATCGAGTCGTGAAACCAACATTACGGAGTGAGCTAACAGGTAGTGCCGCAGCTTCCTGGTAGCCCATACCAAAGCTAAGCAAGCCTTCTCCAACGGTGTGTAGCGAGTCTCATACTCTAGCATCTTCTTGCTCAGATAGTAGATGGCTCTCTCTATTTTGTCCTCTGATTCTTACGCGAGCATACAGCCCATTGTAGTCTCAGTCACTGAAAGGTACAATATCAACGGTTTCCCTAGCTCTGGTGGTGACAACACGGGCGGGTTCTGTAAGTATTCCTTGATCTGTTCAAAAGCAGCTTGGCATCGGCCGTCCCATTGGAATTTCTTGCCTTTCTTCAGGAGACCAAAAAGTGGTTCACAAGTCAAGGTTAATTTTGAGATAAACCGTCTTATAAATTGCACTTTACCCAGAAAGCCTCGCATCTCCTTTTCAATCTTTGGTGGTGGCATTTCTAAGATGGCCTTGATTTTGGAAGGGTCGACTTCGATACCTCTCTGTGTAATCAGAAACCCCAGCATTTTTCCCGCTGTAACACCGAACGTACACTTCTGAGGATTCAGCCGCAACCGAAATTCTCTGATCCTTTGGAAGAACTTTTGCAAGGCGTGTAGTGGCCCTCTCTTTCTTTCGACTTGACAATCATGTCGTCCACATACACCTCAACCTCTTTGTGGATCATGTCATGCAATATCGTGGTCGCGGCCCGTTGATAAGTAGCTCCAGCATTCTTTAACCCAAACAGCATCACTCTGTAGCAGTATGTCCCCCACGGGGTGGTGAATGCAGTCTTTTCCCGGTCTTCAGGTGCCATCACTATCTGATTGTAGCCTGAGAAGCCATCCATAAACGAAAGCAACGTGTGCCTGTAGACACCCCATTTTTGACCGTCCTCAAGACCTGGACATCACCGCTTGAACACTCGGTGATTATCCATGTTCTTGTTCGTTTGGAGTTCCCGGAGTTCTCGGCTACGCGCCTTGCCTCAGGACCTCCGAACTTGACCGTTTTGTGTCTGGTTTTGCACCAAACACTTGTGTTTTGCCTTGGAGGGGCAGGGAATGCCTTGTGAGGCATTCCCACACACCATCGGCAGTGGCTAGGGGCCACCGGCTGGTTGGTGTTGCCATCGGCACTATATTGTGCCGGTCGGCACTCGTTTGTGCCGGTTGGCAGTCAATTTTGTCAAAATGACAATTTTGCCCTACCGACTACTGTGCAGTTGCTTTATGAGATATTTTGAAGCAGCTGTATAGCATTGGTTTCCCCTCCATACACGTGTATGGAGGGATGAGCCCTTTGGTAGCTTAACTTGTAAGTTTTGTTGCCTATAAGGGAAGGCTCCCTTCTCTTGGCTCAAGGTTGAAAGAAGTTTGGATTTTTAGACATTTTAGACAGAGAAGAAGCTCTGGTTTTAGGTTAGAAGTTTTGTATCTATCCTATCTCTCTTCTTCCCTCTTATTTGTACACTAGGTGTTTGTGACTTACTATTGCTCATCAATACCTAGTGTTTCACCTTCCTTTGGTTACTGAGGTTCTAAGGGCTGGTTCTTGGAGTTTTTGACTGGTTTGGAGCTCAAGGAGGCAACAAAACCACCATTGTTGAAGAAAGGCTTCAAGGGTAAGAAACTAGTCTTTTATTCCCCATTCTTGCACTCCATTTTTACATAGCTTAGAACTATTTTTGTGCTTGGTGATCAACACATAAAAGTTCTATTTTTTGATCCTCTTTATTGTTGGTTAAGAGTGTTTTGTGCTTTGGGAGGGTTTGACCACCCTTAGGCCTTGAAAAGGCCTCATTTTGTGCTATTTTGTGAGAGCTCCGGGATTTTGGTGTTGGGGTCTCTTCACCACTAAAATCTTGAGTGATTTCAGTGGTGAAGATGATGCTTTGAAGTCCCAAGAAGGAGAGGGCCACCCCCTCTCCTTGATGTCCTTGAAAAGGGCAAGTTTTGCCTCTTGAGGGAGCATTGTGCTTGAGTGTGTGTTGAGCATGTGTGGACTGTTATTCATGCTTAGGATATCATGATTTAACATTGCTATGTGTTGGTTTTGGTCCCTTATGCATGCTTAGCATAGTTGCCATGTAATGCCACTTTGATGCCTTAATATGCTTTAGGATGTAAGCCCTTGTTCAAGCATGTTTTGGCCTTGACTTTGTGAAGATTTTGTGCTTATCTTGACATGTTTTAGGTCTGTCCATAAGTGTTTGGGTTGGTCTTGGCATGCTTAGTATAGCCTCTTTGCATTTTAGGCTTGTTAGCCTTGAGCATGAATATGTAGCATGCCTTGTTTGCATCATTTCAATGGTTTGAGACCATTTGCCATGTTATTTCAGTCCATTTAACATGCTCATATGTTTGCCTTGCATGCCTCTTTGAAACTTTGAAAGTGCATGTTGTGTGCTTCATGTTTTGGCCTTTGTATGTGCCTTTATGTTTGGACCATTTAGATGCCATCTAGGTGTTCCTTGGGCGTTGTTTAGGTCTGCCCTTGACCTGTTTTGAGTCCCCTTGGCCTTGTGAGGCTTGGTGGGTTTGACCTTGGTTTAAGCCCCTTGGCTTGCCTTAAGTGCTTGGACCTTTAATTGCATGTTTAGCTTGCTTTGTTGCTTGGTTTAGCACCATGTTAAGCATGAATTTCAGAGCTTTATATTGCATGCTAGTTGTCCACACTTAGCCTCTTTTAAGTGCGCTTGAAAGTTGCTTACTTAATACTTAGGTTTGTGCCTTGACATGTGCATGTATGTATGTGTGTTTGGTCTCATTTCTTTTGCATTTTGGCCATTGTTTTAGGCCTATTTAGAGTTGTAAACCTTCATCTCTTCGGGAGTCAAATTTTCCTAAAGGCTCTCTATCTTTGAACATGTAGCATTTACTCCCAAAAGTTTTGAAATATTTTATATTAGGTTTCAATCCTTTCCACAATTCATATGGAGTTTGTAAAGTGCTGGGCCATAAATACACACGGTTCACAACATAAATAGCTGTATTTAAGGCTTCAGCCCAGAACTTAGGAGGAACTTTCTTGCTAAGGAGCATGACCCTGGCCATCTCTTGAACAACCATGTTCTTCCTCTCAACAACTCCATTTTGTTGTGGAGTAATCAGAGCAAAAAACTTATGCTCAATTCCATGCGTATCACAAAAATTTGAAAACGAACAATTTTCAAACTCATGACCATGATCTGTTCGGATTCTTATGATACACCCACTAGAAACACCTTGCTCATTTTGGATTTTAAGGACTAAGGCTTGGAAAGCATCAAACGTATTAGATTTTTCTCTTAAAAAATTAACCCATGAAAAATAAGTATAATCATCAATGGTTAAAAATATGTATCATTTACCTCCAATACTTTTAGTACGAGTGGGTCCCATAAGATCCATATGAACCAGTTCAAGAGGATTTTGGTTGTGAAGCTGTTCATCTTTTATGAGGGCCACGAGTTTGCGTCCTAAGTTGACAAGGTCCACACATATGGTTCACATTCTTACCCATTTTGGGTACTCCTCTCACAAGCTCTTTTCTTGGCAATCTTAGTTAGGTCTTTGAAATTCATGTGACCTAATCTTTGATGCCATAGGTCAAGGTTACTTACGACGGCCAAGTGACAAGTAAAATCATTAGTGGTAACAATCCCATAGCAATTATCAAATGTGCGAACCCCATGCATGACTATATTTCCATTCTTATCCAAATTTTCACATTTATTTTTTAAAAATAATGCTTTAATGATGGGAATCACACATTTGATTAATGCTCAACAGATTAGCTTTAAGGACGTCAACAAGTAAAACATTTTCAAGCTTAGGAAGACTAGCCACACTTATAGAGCCCTTACCAATGACTCTAGAAGTGCCACCATCTCCAAAGGTAACAATTCCTCCTTCATATTTATCAAGAGATGTGAAGTAGGATTTGTCACCAGACATGTGACTAGAGCACCCACTATCAAGATACCACATGTGTGAGTCACGTGCTTTCAGTGCAATGTGAACAACAAAACAAGTTAAGTCACTCTTTCTTACCTAAATCTTTTTGGTCTTAGTAGAAGCAGGACTGGCTGTAACGGCCCATCACGTATAATGATTGATACTTGATTAATTAAGAGGATTTGAGATTTAATTGCTGAGTATTATAATTTATTTGGGATTTATGAGAATTGTGAAATCTGACTCGTATATGATTTGATTGAAGGTTTATTTTGGAATTAGAAATTAAGGGTCCAAATGGCTTAAGGAAGTGAAATTGAGAAGTTTAATCAATTAGATTTTAATTACGGACCCATTTGGGAGTTTAATTAAATATTCGATTCAGTTTAGTGAAATTGGGATTCGATTAATTAGGACCTAATTGGAGTTGATTAAATTATGAAGATTGAGAATTGTGATTATTACAGATTAATTTATTTATGGGGTGTCCTATTTGAATATGTAATTTAATTGACGGAAACTTGGAGTTTGATCAGAAATTGAAGACCTAAATGATTTAAGGAACCAAAATTAATGGTGGCAATAAGTTCGATTTATTATTTGAAGCCTTTTGGGAGTTTGATTAAAAAAAATCTGATTCAGACTGATAGATTTAAATATAATTAATTGGGCCCTAAAGGAAGTCAAATTAGACTGATTAAATTATGCGGGGTTTGTAATTAATTATGATTAATTAAATTATGTGCTAATTGAGATTTATTAAGATTAAGTGATGCTATTAAATTAATTCTAAACAAAAATTAATTTTTGGAAAAATCTAGAACTAAGAGTGTTAATTAGTGGGTGTGTGTGTGCATGTGAGTGCTGACGTGGACTTCAAAGAGGGTGCACGGGTGTTTGTGAGTTACCAAGATGGTGAAGAGAAATAGTGGGTTTATTTTTTTATCATTAATTCTTTAGTTATTTATTATTATAGACTTGGTGTGGGTGTGTGGTGTGTGTTCATTTTTGTGCTGAACACTAGCACAGCCAAGAGAGAGAGAGGAAGGGCAGCACGGAGAGAGAAAGAGGAAGAGAGGGAGAGCTTGCTTCTTTGTGCTATGCGTTTTTGAAGGAGATTCAAGAAAGGAATGGAGGATCATCAAGAATCTACCAAATTAAAGATTAAGGGTAAGGGTTTCAATCTGATTTTGTAGGATCCTTGTATTACACTTGAATTAAAGATGAGTTTGGGTTCAATTTCATGTAATTTGGAAGAAATTAGAAAATAAAGATGAAGATATTAAGTTAGGATCATGGTTATGGAAATTGATTATTTTAGGTTTGATGTTGTGATTTTGCATGAAATTATACCTAAATGTTACATGCATGGGAAAACTCTACAAGATTAATACTTTAATTAAACATGCACTATAAAATTTTAAGGTTTTGGGATTTTAGCTCATGTTTAAAAGGTTTATGGATTTGAATTAAAGGGGTTACATGCATGTGGAGTATTATGAAAATAAATTTGAAAATTAATTAGTTTGAGTTTGATTTTACTAAATTTGAGATCCATCCTTGCATGCATGCTAGAATTTCAAAGTTTAGATTTAATTTATGTGTAAAAAGATTTATGAGATTAAATTTGGGTTAGGTATGAAGAAAATTAATTAAATCTAAATTGGGATAAAACAAGAAATAAATTATGATTTACAATTTGACTATCTAGAGTTGGCTTAATTTTGAAATGAAATTTCATACATGCATTGTGGATTTTCAAGATTTTAGAACTTTAATCCATATTTTAAGCTTATGAGTTTGGGATTGAGTTTTGATATTAATTAAAAGTTAAATTATAATTTGAGCTTGATAATGTAGAATTAGTTGAATTTTTGATAAGTGTTTTATATATGCATCATAGATTACGAAAAATTTGGATTAATTCAATCTCATATTTTGAAGAGAAAAAGGGAATGTTTTATAAACATCAAGTTTATGGAAATTTAGAATTAATCCTAATGTTAGATAAAGTGTTGATGTTATAATTAGATTTTAATCCATACTTGTAATTTGAGATTTTATTTAAAATAAAACACATTTTGGGACATCTATGGTTATGAATTAAATTAAGGTTATAAATTAAGTTCAGTTTAAGATTATGGAAACTAGTTGGAAAATTTATAAGAAGTTTCATGACTTCAATTTCATGATTTCAAGGAAAATAGAAAGAATTTGACGGCAATTTTATGTAACTAAAAAGAAAATGAGAGTTTGGAGCCATTTTCAATTTATGGAGATTAAGTTAGAAGTTAATCATTTTGAGTTGGGATTTGGCTTGATATGGAGAAAATGATTTCAAACTAAATTTGGCAATTGGGGCATGATTTTGAATAAATGATTTTTGAATAAATGATTTAGCAATTTATGACTTTAATAAATGGTTCTCCATGTTGGAATACTAAAGTACATGTTTTGAAGCTTTGAATACCAAATTTGAACTTTTATTGCAATTTTGGGATTTTTGGATTTTTGTTGTCCGCTCGAGCGGGGGAAGTCCCGCTCGAGTGTGAAAATCGACCTCCCAGTAGTTTTCAAATTTACAGTCCGCACGAGCGGCCAAAGTGGCACTCGAGCGGAGACCCATTTTCAGCATGTTTTGAAAAGTTGCATTTAGTTCATATTTTTATTCTCATCTCTTTCTAATGCATTCTAGACATGATTTATGACTCAATAAAGAATAATAGGCTCCTAATCAACATAGATTAGTTAGTTAAAGAATGAATCATTGACCTTGTAGTAATTGTTTAAGAAGTCAAGTAAAGGATCAATCTATTTGGAAAAGAAGGACTTAGTAATGAAAGAATATGTGAAATAAGAACTCGTTTATTTAAATGAGAAAGAATAAGCGTAGTAGAACTTCGGACTATAACGACTAGAGACTTGAAAGGACAAGTTTAATCAAGGGAGTAATATAGTATTTCAATGTGTATATGTGATGTGCTTGTGTAGGTCACGCGCCATTATCTGCCTGATTTTCCTGATATATCCAGTCTGTCTAATTTGCTTCTGCAGCCCACTGTGAGTAATAACTTAGTAAAGATATGTTCAACAGTACTTATTTTCTGCGTGACAAAAGGAGATCTGTTTTTCCTGAAATGATATGTTAAGTACAATGAATGATTGTTCAATTTCTGACATGTATTCGTGACATCCTTAGTACCATGTGAGATTTACAGCCGTGACCCGTAGCGGAGGTTCCTTCATGGAACTAGGTTATTGTAACCTTACGCTTATGCGTCCTGTTATGTTACGCTTATGCGTCCTGTTTGTGCACTGTGCCCGTACCGGAGGCCCGCCATGGGGGCTTAGCTATCCTGTTACCCGGATCCGGAGGTTCCTTCGCGGGAATTAAGGATGTTATTCATAACCTTACGCATTGCGCGTCCTGTTTAGTATGCTAATGGATGTATCACATAAATGTAACGATGACTTATGATTTCTGTCGGTATATGATCTGATCACGTATGAGTTTGATAAAACTGGATTATGATTTCGATGTGATCAAGTATGCTTTTGATATAACATGAATTGATTTCTGAAATCTGTACGAACTCATTCATTGAAACCCCTTTACTCTGTTTATTATTCACTGGGGTTTAGCTTACTGTATTATTTATGTATGTAGGTGATCAGGCGCGTGACCAGGCATTAGAGGCATATGTCTAGAATCTATTTTGTCAGCCAACCTATGTGCCTCCGTGGAGGTTCCGGATATGTTAAGTGTTATCGTTATGTAATTTAAAGTTTAAGTTATGTTTTTCTTGTTTGTTTCTTCAAGTCAAGTGTATTTTGAAAAAGGGGACTAAGTCCCTTTCTACCTAATCTGTATATATATTATGACTTAAAGATGATGTGTATATATGTATATAAAAGTTTTAAATTTTTCTGTCTCATATAAGTCTGCACAGCTCAATGGACGTTGTATATTCTTATTTGCTTCCGCTAGCCCCTAATTACTATTTGTTAATCTCTTCAGAGGCCGTAGGTAATCCTCGGATTACTGGCCGGTTACGGCGCCAAACCTATAGGGACGGGTTTGGGTCGTGACACTGGCAATCTTGGTAGATGTCTTAGCGTTGTGAACACCTCATGAATCTTGGTGTTCCACCTAGACATGTAAGGTTGTCTCCTAACCCAAGAAGTATTAGAATTTCTCCCTTTTTAGACAATTTACCAAATAACTCAAAACAATAAGGGCGAATGTAGCCATACCTACCACAATGATAATAAACAAACACAGGTTTTACCTTTAGTTTGTCGATCTTACCCCCTTTGGGTTGATGAAGAGAAGGATCACCCTTGAGCTTTCCCTTTGCTTGAGTGTTCAGGTCATGTGATGTAGAGGTCTCTCCCTTTTGAAATGTTGTAGCAGTATAGCCTATCCCACTTTTGTCGCAACTCATTTGTTGAGATCTGATGATGCCTTCAAGTGTCTTGACCCTTTGTTCCACATATCAATCGTGGCTCTAGCAACTTTGAGTTCTTTCTCTTTCTGAACAATCAGCTCTTCCAACGTGGCTTGTGACATCTCAAGGATTCCAATCTTCTCTTCATATGTGGCATAGATGCTCAGAAGTTCATTCTTTTCGGTTTCACAAGCTAGAAGTTTTCCGCAGAGGTCTTGCCTGTCATTTGAGATCTTGATGACATCCTTTTTTGCAGCTCCAATCTCTCCCTTTAGCTTGACATTTTCGTTTTTACATGCTTTGAGCTTGAGAGTGAGTTTGTCATTGATCTTGAAAAAATTCAAAGATTCATTGTAAAGCTTTTTATAAGCTTGTTGTAGGTCATCACCATCAATCTTATCATTGTCTTCCGAGGTTTCATCATCTTTTTTTGCTCATCTTTTCCTGGACCTCATCTAGTCGAGCAACTAAGGCATGAAAGTTGATAGATAGTAGTGAAGATGACTTTCCTCTTTCATGAAATTGACTTAGAATGTCCCATGCATCTTTGGCCTTTGTGTTGTGAGCAATCCGTTGCTGTTCTTCGTCAAAATTGCTTCATAGAAGGCAGTTAGAACTCTTTGATTGCTTGGATTGTCAGCGCTTTCAACATCCTCTTCAATGGCTTGCCAGCCCTTAGGGTCGTGAGCTCTCAGAAACATCCTCATTCTGATCTTCCAAACAAGTAATTACTCCATCAAAGGTAGGAGCACGGCACAAGTTCTGACAATGAGCAAACTCAACTGGCTTTGGAGATGGTTGCGTGACAGTAGACCAGAATGCCATGTAGGTACTATCTTCGTCTTCACCGATTCGGTTTCTTCGGGTTCTTGCTCTGACCCACTTTTCGTCATCCTAAGTTACTGTGTAGACTTTTTTCGGTTCTTTTTTGATGGACATTCAAGAGCAATATAACCAAAACCCTTGACATTCGTAACACTTGACTCCTTGCCCATTCACAGTCTTCTTTTCAGTTTTTGGAGCAACTTTTGGTTGGAAATTTTTGGGTTTTTCATTACCCTTATCTTTTGAACTAGGATCCTTGAAATTAGGCTTCTTTTCTTCAAATTTTTTTTTGAACTGTTTAGTAAACATGGCTGTCATTTCGGACTCTAGATCAAACTTAATCTCAGGGGTCTTAGCAGTCTCATGAGCACTAGTAAAAGCCACACTATCTTTTTGTTTTTTCTTAGAAATCTAGTGGGCTTCATAAGTCTGCAAGTTTCCAACCAACTGATCAAGCTTGAGGGTATTAATATCTTGAGCCTCCTCAATAGTTATAACTTTTGATTAGAACCTCTCGGGTAAAGACCTTAAAATTTTTCCAACAACCTTAGCTTCAGGCACCGAGTGTGAAATGGGAATTCACGATGTCACTAAATTTAGCATAAAAATCATCAAACGTCTCATCATCATGCATAAAAAGAGTTTCAAAAGAGGTGGTGAGACGTTGAAGTTTTGACCTTTTAATAGAAGTAGTACCCTCGTGAATAGTTTCAAGAATGTCCTTAGCCTTTTTTGCTACCTCAAACGTGTAAATACGACAAAACTCTTCAGGTATGACAAGCAAAAGAAGGAATTAAGAGCCTTACTATTCCAACTCAAGTTTTAATAGTCGAATGCGTCCCATTTATCAAGAGGTTTTGGAATATCAACACCATCAATGGTGACAATAGGTTCACTCCACCCATAGATCACATAGTGCCAAACTTTCTCATCGATAGATTTTAAAAACGGTCTCATAGGAGCTTTCCAATAAGAATAGTTTTTACCATCAAGCAACGGAGGTCTATGGGTTGAGTTACTTTCGCGAATTGAATCCTTATCACCAATCACACAAAATCAAACTCCTATAGTTTTGATAAAAACAAATAGTGACCTGCTCTGATACCAATTAAAAAACCTAAGTGATTCGTGATTAGATCAAGTTTTAATTGTACCAATTCCCAAACAATTTAAACTAACAATCTAAATCATCTAGCACATACAAAAGTGATTTAGATTGTTGCTTCAAAAATAATAAATCAACACAAATGATTTTTTATGTGGAAAAACCACTAGTCAAACGCCACAAATCAATCCACTATGAAAGGAAGACAAAGTACAAATTTACCAAACAACTTTCCTAAATGTTGTCAATTTGTCTTCAACAATCTATATCACTTTTACCACAACCTTCGTCTCAAAATTGATCTATGTTCTTTTGCTTATTTGTTGCTTATTACTGCTTTCTTTAAACCTTTGATTTGTTGAACTATTCATCTGGATGTGCCTATTCTATGATTTCGCTTATGTTTTGAACATTTGCACTATTTCACCACTTTCGTGCTACTGTTCTTGAGCCTGTATTTCTTGTACTCTTTATGCTTTTTGAGAACCCTGCCTCTGTTCTTGATTCTGAAACTTTGTTCTTTGTTTCGTGTTTTCTGTGTTTCCTTCCAGATCTGTGCCTTCAATCTGTGCTTTCGTAGATTTAGGTTTGGGATTTGTCTGTAGAACCTTACCAATCCTTAGGAAAAAACTGAAACGACCTTTACCAGTATTTACCTAGGTTTTCCCGAGGTTTTTTAGAAATCCTTTTAAGAACATCTTTTCTCTATAACTTAGTTCTTTTACGCCGAAATCATGGGTATGTGGAGACATAAGGTAGATACCCCGACCAAACTTGAATATTTTAGGGAAGAGTTCGAAATTCCTGCCGACGTCCATTTGAGACTGGCTGGGGATGACGACTCAATCATGCCCACAGACGATACAATGCCCTTTCCCATAGTCGCTTTTGCTGAATGTGGACTTCGGCTTCCACTCTATCCCCTTTTTCGTGAAGTTCTTCATTACTATAGGTTGAATCCCATGCAACTTACCATCAACTCCTACCGAGTGATCAACGGTATCATAGCCTTAGTTAGGCAAGAGAATGTAGGATCACCCTTGCCGACATCCAATTCTGTTATACCATGTGTGCCCTTACCTGAAAGAAAAAGGTTTCTTCTATTACCTCAAACCGAGGTCTACCGAATTCAAAATCGTAGCCGACCTCCCAGACTCCAACAAGGGGGCTGGAGATGACTATGTCATTGCTTTTGGAAATTGGGAATTTGCCCCAGATGAGGATGCCCATCTTTACCCTCTTCCTCGAACAGTTAAAGAGGGCAAGGGTAAGAGTCCAATGTCAATACTTAGTTGTTTCTGTCTAAGTGTTTCAATATTTTATCCGTTTCTAATGTCTGTTTTCTTGTCGCAGACGTTCACAAGCCACCGAAAATTTTTCGCCAATCTTACGTTCCCAGCAAGGATCTGAAAAAGCTTTTGGACTTGCCTGTCCACAAAAGGAAAGCACCTCTGTTGTTAAATTTCATCCCAACATATAAGTCCATTCTGCCCGACGTTCCAAGGAAGAAGAAAAAGAGCCTCTCTCCACCTACTGTCACAGCCCAAACTGCCTCTACATCTCGAACAGATCAGGAGTCAACATCTAACCCAGTTGATCTGCCATCAACTTCGGCCCTGTACTTGATACCAATACCTGAACGAAAACGCCGGCGCAGACTTGTCAAAACTGCCGAAATGGTTCGCCCAAAGCCTGTCGACCAAGATCTCCTAGCCGACCTCCCAATCGACGTCGATGCTGTTCCGACCCAATCTATGCCCCCACCAAAGCCAAAAAGGACCAAGAAGGCCCAGCCTAAGGCCAAGGCTACTGAGGTTGAGGCTGAAAATGCCCTGCCCATCTCTAAGTTGGCTGAAAGCAGCAAATCCCAACCCTCTGCTGGGAAGAGGCAAGCAGAGACCCAGCCATCAGAGTCCTCAAAGTCTAAGAAGCCGAGGTCTTCCTCTGCAACGACTTCAAAGCAGCATGCACACATGCACAACACTGCCATCCATACAAAAGACACAGAGATACACAACACAGACACGGTGTAGAGAGAGAAGACACACACAAGAGAGAGTGCTTACTCCTCTCTCTCTCTAGCCTGAAACCATCTCTCTCTCTCTCTCTCTCTCTCTCTCTCTCTCCTCTCTCTCTCTCTCCATGGGGCACTAGAACACAAGCATAAATGATTCACAGAGGAGATCTCCACAGGAGGGAGATGCACTGATCTCTCTCTCCCCCTCTCTCGGCAGACCACTACACAACCCAGCTCTCTCTCTGTCTCAACTTTCTCTCTTTTCACATTCAGTCACTCATATATGATCTTCTCTTCTCTATTGCAAATAATTTCAGTTTCAAAACCTAATAATGGAGGAGAGAAACAGAAACAATTATGGCTTCCTTGATCTGAGACAGATCATGGACGGAACCGGAAGGAATTGTTCTATGGAGAAGAAGGTGGGGCCTCCATTGAAAATGAGTACATGGGCTAAGGCGTTGAAGACAACTGGTTCTTTGTCAGTTGATGGCTTTATGAGTGGCCAGGGGTTTAAAAGATTGGGCTTACTTGATGGGCCCAATTTCTAGTGGAGAAAAGGAGTGGAATGCGCCAAAGGGTTATTGAGTTGATGTTCTTTATTTTATTTTTATTTTGAGTGTTTGTGAGGATCTTATTTTATTATTTCTTCCCCCTTCTTTATTCGGATCTGTAATAATTCAAGTATTGTAATAATCCCCCACCCCGCTTCTTTCTATCCCATTCTTTAATCGCTTTCCCTAACTGCACATGTGTATATATCTGACATGCCATGCATATCCATGCTTTACATTCATGTCTCATGCATTAAGATTCGACTAAATTTACATGTGTGGATTTAATCAATTCTTCTGTGATTCTGTGCGCTATCGTATGTTTTGAGATGATTCGCATGCCCTATTCTAGAAGCCGAATCTTTAGTGCATCTCATGAGTGAATTGCATTAGGATTCTGTATATAAGATCATGCATATTTTACTAACTTTGTTTTGTAGTTGTTCGAGGGACGTCGGTCAATCTGTGAGTTTTTATGCTTTAGCATCCCATTTGTGTGTGTTTTTCTTACTATGTGTTAGCATTCTACCATGAGGCTACTTGCTTACTTGATATACATTGTTTGAATGCCTGTGGATGAAGGCTTGTTGTTTGAATTGGAATAATTCAATAAATGTACGTTTTAAGCCCACTTTGCAGTGGCAAATTCACAAACTTTAAGCCCACTTTGTCAAGTGACAAATTCAAACCCTTTTCGAAAAACAAACATGAAATTGAATTGTTCCAATTTGAGCAAACTAGTCTATACTTGTATGCTTCACATAGTAAATTTTAGGATTTATTCAATAATCAGAACATGAACATATATAGAAAATAAAAAGTCATATCATGTTTAGTAGAGGCCGATCTTTTGATCGGGTGAGCGGGGGTGCTCATTATTGACCTTCCTCTCATACCTAAGGTTTCGAGCCAAGCATCCTTGTTACGACGAACAGTGGCCTTGGCACCGAGTCATGGGTTTCCTAATTTCCCAAATATAGGTGGCGACTCTGAGATCTGATGACGCAGTCATTTTTGACAAAATTGCGATAAAATGGATTTTCAATAAAAGTTGCTAAATCTGGACTCTCATCTACGTTTCACATTGCACTCATGAGACTTGAGATCAAAGAGATCTCGGGAGTCCGAACTGTTTAACGCGCGCGGGTACCCCCCGGGCATGTTACAAAAGTCATACGTGACGGGAGTGAATGTCAAAGCCCAGAGACGACCCATTTTTGACAAGGCCGAAGACTTAGACAAACATACAAGATAACAAAGAAATGTGCCCGCAGGCATGGGGCAAGATGCAAAACGATATGCACAAAGCCGGACGTAACTCATGACCATGCAAAGCAGCAGGCTGTATTGAAGCGCACACGCAACAGTTTTAAGCAAGAATGCAAAGCAACAACTACATTTCATGCAGTTTAAGAATGTGGAGAATTATTCAATTCTCGCCACGTCTCACACGGAGAAGATACAATACCTGCGCGATTCGTCTGGTCGCACCAGTTTCAAATGAACCGTACATACAATATCGTGCATGTAAAAGAGAGAAACTTAACAAGCACAACATAGTTAGCAACACATGTGCAATGCTATATCGAATACGGACAAACATGGTGCCGATGGGAAAGTGCATCGCAATGCGAGAGACATGCGCATGACAGCGCAAGTTAAGCATGAGGATATGACAATACTCGTGAAACGTGCACCACAATGCAAGTGGAATGCATGAGAATGCAAGTGACGTGCACAACAATGCAGGATAAGTGCAAACTCGAACGCGTGTTTGTCATGAAACAACGAGTAAAGAAACGCAAGCTTCGACGAGTGCGATTCAATTGCAACCTCTGGTTTACGAAGAAACACGCATCGAAAGTTGGAGTTGAAGTTCTCGCGGAGGGATTTTGCGACGAAAAGTGCACTTTCTTTGTACTTTCTCGGGCGCCGGGGACTCCGATCACTACCAAAATTTGCACAGAGCTTGGAGACCACCTTGGGAACACCACCGACCAAGTTTGGAGCCCACTGGAGGCCACCGACCAGGTTTGAGTGCAGGGGGTGGTCGGCCTACCAGAAAAGGTGGCCGGCGACCACCTAGTCCAAATCCGGGGCTTTTTTGACTTTTCACCCTCATTTCTTTAAATATACAAGGCCAAACACTTTTTGCTTATAACTTCAGCTCCGAAATTGCTCCTCCTCCTTCTAGACCACTTTCTCTCTCAGATCTGCGCTCTATACGCGTTTTTCCAACGCCCCACGCAAAGTTGTTTCGCGAAATCTTTCAGTTTCGTCACTTTGAACCGATTAGATTTTGATTTCGGTGCTTCTTTCTTCATTTCACACTTGAGGTGAAGTTTGTCTCAATATTGGAAGATTTCTTGGGAGTTGACTTTGTTGACTTTTTTCATTTCCCGAGAGTTGACTTTTGTGGACTTTTTCCAATTTTGGTCATTTCGCTCATTTTTGCTCCTTTTTGCAGATTTTTCGAAATGGCTGGTCACTTTCCTCAAGGTGGAGGTCCTCCAAGCGTCGGAGATGATCCAGATATTATGGCTCTGCCTCCGAGGGTTCGACCATTTATTCTTGAGAGATACGACCCTCCGACACATGTCCTCCCTCAGGCAGTTTTCTATCATTTCACTGATTTCGATGATCGAGCACCGGTGGATCTTTATTACGGGAGCGGAGTTCCACCTCTCCCATCAGGCGCGGGAGGTATTTTACTTTTTTACATTCCTGCTTATATTCTGCATCTTCTGTGTATTTCATGCCATGTACGCTTATCTGCTCGTTCTGAACACTTGGTTTAAACACAGTACTCTGTTTGCATCTTGAACACACAACTCAATCACTTGAATTTGTGAACATGCAGCCCATAAATTGATTGTGAACACACAGCACACACTTGGTAGAAGGTTGAACACGCAGCCCAAACTCTGACTTTCTGAACACACAGCCCAAATTGAAGGTGAACACGCAACACACACTTGGTAGAAGGTTGAACACGCAGCCCAAACTCTGACTTTCTGAACACACAACCCAAATTGAAGGTGAACACGCAGCACACACTTGGTAGACATTTGAACACGCAGCCCAAACTCTGACTTTCTGAACACACAGCCCAAATTGAAGGTGAACATGCAGCACACACTTAGTAGAAGGTTGAACACGCAGCCCAAACTCTGATTTTCTGAACACACAGCCCAAATTGAAGGTGAACACGCAACACACACTTGGTAGACATTTGAACACGCAGCCCAAACTTTGATGATGAACACACAGCCCAAATTGAAGGTGAACACGCAGCATACACTTGGTAGACATTTGAACACGCAGCCCAAACTTTGATGATGAACACATAGCCCAAATTGAAGGTGAACACGCAGCACACACTTGGTAGAAGGTTAAACACGCAGCCCAAACTCTGATGATGAACACACAGCCCAAATTTTACTTTGAACACGCAACTCACACATTCTGATTTCTGAACACGCAGCTCATTCATTTCATTTGCACGCAGCTTATTCATTTCATTCTGAAATTGAATACATGTATTCATTCTGCATACAGGTGACTTCCCGTGTTACACGAGGATACGGCTCCATCGTGGCGAGAGAGTGGTATGCAGAACTCCCAGAGGCTGTCCATGATTGGGTTGACTTGGCAGGGTTCAGGCCCTTCTGCAACCGGGATATCTTGCTATCCTGCCAGTAGGACATTGATGGGGGCCCTGGTAGAGAGATGGTGGGACACCACCAACTCTTTCCATTTCTCTGCTACCGGGGACATGACTATGACCCCGTTTCACTTTGCTATACTCACAGGCCTTGACATAGGAGGCTGGGCGATCCCTTATGACGAGGACATGGGCGAGTGGGAGACCGCCTGGATTTATCTATTGGGAGCTCGCCCACCGATCAACCGATCTTCAGGTCAGGTTCGATACACCTGGTTTTCCACTCAGTTCAGGCAGACTGAGCCCGGGACTCCTGAGGAGATAACACAGTATGCCCGAGGATTTTTATGTTCCTCTTCGGGACTACTCTGTTTTCTGATAGGGCGAACACTGTCGGACTCTATCTGCTGAGCGCTCTGGTGGACCTATCACAGGTCAGCCGATATGACTGGGGTGGCGCCGGCTTGGCTACCCTCTATTGTTACATGAGCGCGACCTCCCGCGGACGAGGGAATATAGTTGGCGGCTATTGAGAGCCTGGGAGGTACTTTCTGCCCTCTTGGTTTACATATCTGCTTTTCATTATCTGTACACTGCTCACACGGTACACTTTACATTCTGCACTTTGCGCTTTGCTCTCAGCATTTTATATTTACATTATGCACTCAGCATTCTGTATTCTGATGGGTTATTGCACTGTTTCCCACAGCTATGGGTTTTTGCGTACTTCCCGACGCTAGCCCGAGCTTGAGGTGGAGGTGCCCCTCATGACCCTTACTCACTTGTATTCGAGGGCCAGTACCGTCGAGACCTCGGGAGTCTCTCCTCTACTTACGGCAGTACTTTGACACGGTGCGGGCGACCGAGGTACTTCAGAACTCTCAGTTCTTCATGTTTTCATCTTTGATTTGTCCTTGCACATTCCTGATATCTGATCGGCTTATGCATTGGTCATCCGCAATCACGTGGCAGCCCTGGGCGCCTTTAGGTAGAGACATGCGATTTCAGTTTGCTGGAGCATGGGGCGCCTCTCGGTATAGGATCCTATTCGAGGGCCAGTTGGTAGGGCTGGTTCTTGGGGGACCGCTTCCTTCGCCAGATATGGGGCTACCCTACTCAGGACATCCCCTCAGCACCTCCAGACGATATGCGGACCGCTGATAGGCTCCCTCCCCAGGAGGCTACTACCGCCATGCTGGGTACCGATGCATTACTACATTTGGAGCAGGGGGAGTACGCGACCTACCGTCACACATACTTGATGCCTCCATTGACAGGTGTCCGTACTCCCACGAGGAGGTCCACTGGCATGCCATCTTCGAGTCACCCGAGCCAGAGACATTCCTTCGACCAGTAGGGCTGGCACATCTAGAGGTGGGGCTGGATTGGTTCCCCCGATTCCTCCGACTTATCATCATGCCGGATGGCCAGATATCCCGACTGAGTTACGGGATGGCGATATGGGACTTCCTACCCGATTCGATAGAGCCTCCTATGCCAGATCACCCATACACCAGAGACCCGGACTCACCACCGGTATATTTTACAGCTTTGATTTATCACTCAGATACTTGGACATTCATTCATTCACTGATGATTTACACTTGCATCTGCAGCCTACCATGGAGTATACTGAGGGGTTGCTCGGGTTAGTGGCCTCGCTCGAGGGCATGGTCTTGCGGAGAGAGGGACAGTTGTCCATCATGGGTGTCTCGGTATTCTTTAGTTTTCTTGCATTTATCATACTTTTTTCTTGCATTTATCATACTTTTGATGACATGCTGAACTTGACCATTTCACTGCATTGATTGACTGACTGCATGTGTAGCGCACATCTGACACACACACCACATTCATGTACTATATCTGTATACAACCACTCCATGTAGCTTTTTATCTGTGCATCTGATATACATATTTTGGCTGATGCGTTCAATATTGCACTCTTTCTTTTCAGATGCCTCCGATATATACTGGGCCATAGGCCGGGCCACCTAGGCCTTCCCGGGGAGCTAGACCATCTAGGCCTTCTCGAGGAGCTAGGAGAGGGGAGTCGTCTCACAGACGAGGCGGGCGCAGGGCACATGTCATAGAGGAGGAGTCCAGCGAGGAGGAGGAGTCCGCGCATCCTCAGTCAGAGACATCTACAGGCAGATAGGAGGACTCTGAGTCTGGTTCTGAGGGTAGAGGTGATGCCGAGGAGGGTTCCGAGGACAGCAGCTATGATTCTGATGATGGTGCTGGTGGAGATGGTGTAGGGACTTCTCAGCCGAAGAGGACGAAGAGGGCCTCTTATTCTTGCACTTGAGCATCGATGCAGATGTTCCTGCTTTATTTGCCTTTTTTACTAGTAGTTGTAGCACATTGTACATTATTAGGCAGTTTTATTTTCTGTAAAACTTGTACCCTTGTTGTAAAATGTTGTAACAAAGGAAGCATGATGGAATGAAACAGCTTTTGTTCAAAAAGTGTTGTATTTTATGTTCTTAGCATCGTATCGCATCATTTTGCCAAAAAAATGAGATTGAATGGAATTGTGCATTGTGTATTTGCCAAGTCAGGTAGTGAACCGACGCAACAAACTAAACAACCTAACTTACTAAGAAACAAAACCTTAGTAAGTTTACAACTCGATAAGCAAAACACAACAAAGTTGACAACTCGATAAGCAAGACACAACAAAGTTGATTAAACAAAGAGTAACAACTCAATGCACGAAACTCGATGACTCGATAAACAAGACTTGATAAACAAAACGCTCGACAAACAAAACAACAACTCGATAAGCAAACAACAACTCGATAAGCAAGACTTAACAACAACTCGATAAACAAGGTGCATTTCACGATTGTAGTGGCGGAACGCATCCGAAATTGAGGAAAACTCGCACCTTCAACACTCCTGATGCATGGAAATGCTAGGAACTTCCTTCTAGAGGCTAGAACAAGACCAAAGCCCCACTTTGTAGCATGGCCGACCACCTTTGGGAGCTGGCCGACCAGCTTTTTCATTTGGAGACCAAGGGGGTGGTCGGCCTACCAGAAAAGGTGGTCGGCCGACCACCTAGCTCAGCAACCATCAGTTTTTACACGTGTCCCCCGAACAGTGCCTTATCCTCTTTAAAAGTCCTAGCTTCGTGGTTGATTCATTTCATCAGTTTTGCACCAAAATGGAGGCGTTTCTCGTCGAAAATCTCGCAGCTTGGATTGCTACTTTAGACGGCTCGGAGAAGTTGAACTTCCGGGGCTTCGGCTTGAATGCACTATTCACGCTGAGCCGTACTCCGCTGCACCTTCCTTTCCTCCATGCCGCGGCGAGGTTTTGGAACCCGGTAACGCATGTCTTTAGCTTCGGCGGGCAAGAGATGTGTCCAACCTTTGAAGATTTTCAAGCTTTGATGGAGTCTGAACGCCACGAAGAGATTTTGCCTCAGTTTCGCTTTGGTCACGCCCAAGCTTTAGGGCGGATGTGTGGGCTCACCATGCATGACGCTCGGTCTCTGATCTGTAACGGGGAACTGGACATCCTCGGCTTGATTCATCGCTTTTCTGATGCCGGTGACCGCGCAACCATCATTGGCAAGGTTTTCGGCAACATGCGCTTTGCTTGTGCATGCTATCTCACTTTTTGCTTGCCCCAGGCTTTAGTGGATCTAGCATTCGTCTGATTGAAGTTGCTCAAGGCTTGAAGGAAGGAAAGAGCTGCATGCCATGACATTGGCCGAGACACTGATGGGCTTGGATGCTTTCTATCGCCAGGAGACGACCAGATTTGCGGGGAGTCCACTACTGCTGCAGGTAATGTTTCCCACCCAATCTCACATATGTATTGCTCACATCACTCGGCCCTCAGGCTCGGTTTTTCTCACAAAACCCTTTTCTTACTTTTCTCTCATCGTACATCTCTCTATTCTTTATTCTCTCTTTTTTATCCTCCCCAGGTATGGTTGATGGATAAATTGCAGGTTGTGGACTCTTGCCCAGCCCGCGGCTACTTTTTCCGACAACGTCTAGTCGATGCCCTTGATGAGGGATGGTGGTTCGACTGGATGTGCAATTTGTCCGCAGATCGCATTGCTTGGCGCTGTCCTTGGCTCAATCTCCCGGCAATGAGCTATAGCATGTCCCGGCAGACCGGGATCCAGTTGATTGGTCTGACCCACTGTGTGTTCTACTTTCCGTTCCGGTTCCAACGCCAGTTCGGTCATGATCAGACTTGCCCGCCAGAGGGGATAGAGTATCCTGCCACATTCCCGGTTCGAGGCGCACAACTTGCCCGGTATGCCACAGCATGGAGGACTAGAGAGCTCTGGCCCCCGCTCCCATTTCAGTTGCACTTTGTCTGACGAGTGCTTAGATTGGCTCAATGAAGAGGCACAAATTGGGCCCAGCTTGGCATCAGAGGCTTCGACCAGCTCTGGGAGGGGGCGCAGGGACACCTGACTTATCTATGCCCCGGATTTATTGCTTTATTAGTACTTTCAAGTTTTCTTTATGATTGTAATAAAAAGCAACTTCAATTTGTATGCAAGAGCAGGAGAACTCTGTATTGAAATCAATGAAATTGAAGGTTGTGGGTACTGAAAATTTTCCGCTTTGGTCCAAAAATGGTCTAAGTTGTAAAAAGATTAATTTTGAACAAAGTCAACTTTTATTAAAACTTTTCAAAACCATTTTCGATATGGATCAGAACTGGACACGCCTGAGATCTGTCACTGAGATACAACCCTGATCCTAGCAACTGGAAAGTTGCCCCTAGTCTGACTAGTACCGCACTGCACAGCAACGGAAAGTTGCCCCTAGTCTGAAAAGCACTGCACCGAGATCATAACCGAACTCTTGAATGCTGAATAGACAAAGATGGCCGAGATGATCAAATGGACAAAGTTGATCGGGGAAAAGTTTATGGCTGAACTTCAGGATGAAGTTGCCTACGTATCCCAAAGATGGAATCAAGCCTTACGTAGTTCAGGCTCGGGTTCACTCGAGTATTTTCACTCTCCTTTTTGCTCTAACTTTTGCCAAGGCCGCCCTTTGCGGGTTTTCAACCTTGCGAGCTCAGTTTTTATAATTTCAAATTTTTGTGCTCTGAGTTTTGCCTAGGTCGCCCTTTCGGGTTTTCGGCCTAGCGAGCCTCTCAAGGGTAATATTTCTTCAACTTGTCCATATTGATCGGCTGTGAGAACTCTAGGCCATCTAGATCCATCAGAACCACAGCTCCACCTGACCAGATAGACTTAATGATGTAGGGACCAGTCCAATTGGGTCTGAACTTGCCCCTTGGGTCGTGGATGGGAGCTCGGTTGTCCTTGAGCACCAAATCTCCTTCCTTTAGATTCCTGGACTTAACTTTCTTGTTGAAAGCCTGGGCAATCCTGCATTGATAACCTTGAACATGGTACAGTGCTTTTAGTCTTCTTTCATCAAAGAGCATGAGTTCCTCAAACCTGCTCTGCTGCCAATCTGCTTCGGCTATTTGACACTCGGCCAGTACTCGCAAAGACGGAACCTCAATTTCAATAGGTAGAACGGCCTCCATCCCATAAACCAATGAATACGGAGTCGCCCCAGTAGAAGTTCTGATTGAAGTCCGGTAGCCCCACAGAGCAAACGGCAGCTTATCTGGCCAATCCCGGTAGGTCTCCACCATCTTCTGCAGTATGTGTTTGATGTTCTTGTTGGCGGCCTCAACTGCTCCATTGGTCTGCGGCCGATAGGTGGATGACTTATGGAAAGCCACATTGTATTTTTCCAACAAATCAATCACTTCCTTCTTGAAGTGGGAACCGTTATCTGAAATAATCTCGTTTGGGACTCCGTAGCGACAGATGATGTTGTTTCTGATAAACTTTGCAACGTGCGAAGCCTTCAACACCGCATAAGATTGGGCCTCGACCCACTTCGTGAAATAATCTATCGCGACCAAGATGAACTCATGCCATTTGACCCCTTCGGAGTGACAGCCCCGATCACATCAATTCCCCAGACTGAAAATGGCCATGGCAAAGTCATGTTGTACAGCTTCGACAGCGGAATATTCATGCGATTTGCATGAATTTGACATTTGTGGCATCGTCGAACAAAACCGATACAATCCTCTTCCATGGTGGACCAGTAGTAACCCTGCCTGAGGATCTTCTGTGCTAGCATTACTCCGTTCATATGCGCACCGCATTCCCCTCCATGGATGGCCTCCATTAAGCGCTTTGATTCTTCGGCATCGACACACAGCTTATGCATTCCAGATGACCTCTCTTATACAGCTTACCCCACAGATGATGAACTGAACGGCCATTCTTCTGATTGCCCTTTTATCCTTGGCATTTACCCCTGATGGATATGCTTCCTTCTCCAAGAAATTCCAAATATCGTAATACCAGGGGTTTTCGTCTTGAACCTCATCTATAGCAGCAATCGTCTCGTAGGCTGGCGCAAATTTCTGGTCAATGATGACTGGACGCATCCGGACTCCGAACGGGATGTCTATCATGGAAGATAGAGTTGCTAAAGAATCTGCGAACCTGTTGTTCTCTCTTAGTAGATGAGCAAAGTTTAGCTTCTCAAACCGAGGAATTAACAAGTCCAAGGTCTGGTGATACATCATCATCTTTTCTTCTTTGACTTTCCAGTCTCCTTTTGCTTGAGACACAACAAGGTTCGAGTCCCCGATGACGTCCAACCGTCTTGCCCCTAGTTCCAGGGCTGCTTCTAGACCGGCAATGCATGCCTCATATTCTGCTTCGTTGTTCGAGACTTTGAATCGGAGTTTGAAGGCTAGAGGGATGCGGGAATTGTCGGGTGCTATTAGCAACACTCCTATCCCATACCCGTACTGATTTGACGCTCCGTCAAAGTACATCGTCCAAAATTCATCGTCGATGTGCAAAATGGCTTCATCTGGGAATAAGTACTCAACTGCTTCACCCCCTTCCATGGTCGGCTAAGAATTCTGCTACTGCTCTTCCCTTGACTGACTTGTGTGTCACATATTTCAATCGAATTCGGAGAGCAACAGCAACCAACGAGCTAGCCTACCCGTAAGTGCTGGTTTCTCGAAAAGATATTTGATGGGATCGAGTCGTGAAACCAACATTACGGAGTGAGCTAACAGGTAGTGCCGCAGCTTCCTGGTAGCCCATACCAAAGCTAAGCAAGCCTTCTCCAACGGTGTGTAGCGAGTCTCATACTCTAGCATCTTCTTGCTCAGATAGTAGATGGCTCTCTCACTTTGTCCTCTGATTCTTGCGCGAGCATACAGCCCATTGTAGTCTCAGTCACTGAAAGGTACAATATCAACGGTTTCCCGGCTCTGGTGGTGACAACACGGGCGGGTTCTGTAAGTATTCCTTGATCTGTTCAAAAGCAGCTTGGCATCGGCCGTCCCATTGGAATTTCTTGCCTTTCTTCAGGAGACCAAAAAGTGGTTCACAAGTCAAGGTTAATTTTGAGATAAACCGTCTTATGAATTGCACTTTACCCAGAAAGCCTCGCACCTCCTTTTCAGTCCTTGGTGGTGGCATTTCTAAGATGGCCTTGATTTTGGAAGGGTCGACTTCGATACCTCTCTGTGTAATCAGAAACCCCAGCATTTTTCCCGCTGTAACACCGAACGTACACTTCTGAGGATTCAGCCGCAACCGAAATTCTCTGATCCTTTGGAAGAACTTTTGCAAGGCGGTGTAGTGGCCCTCTCTTTCTTTGGACTTGACAATCATGTCGTCCACATACACCTCAACCTCTTTGTGGATCATGTCATGCAATATCGTGGTCGCGGCCCGTTGATAAGTAGCTCCAGCATTCTTTAACCCAAACAGCATCACTCTGTAGCAGTATGTCCCCCACGGGGTGGTGAATGCAGTCTTTTCCCGGTCTTCAGGTGCCATCACTATCTGATTGTAGCCTGAGAAGCCATCCATAAACGAAAGCAACGTGTGCCTGTAGACACCCCATTTTTGACCGTCCTCAAGACCTGGACATCACCGCTTGAACACTCGGTGATTATCCATGTTCTTGTTCGTTTGGAGTTCCCGGAGTTCTCGGCTACGCGCCTTGCCTCAGGACCTCCGAACTTGACCGTTTTGTGTCTGGTTTTGCACCAAACACTTGTGTTTTGCCTTGGAGGGGCAGGGAATGCCTTGTGAGGCATTCCCACACACCATCGGCAGTGGCTAGGGGCCACCGGCTGGTTGGTGTTGCCATCGGCACTATATTGTGCCGGTCGGCACTCGTTTGTGCCGGTGGCAGTCAATTTTGTCAAAATGACAATTTTGCCCTACCGACTACTGTGCAGTTGCTTTATGAGATATTTTGAAGCAGCTGTACCGCATTGGTTTCCCCTCCATACGTGTATGGAGGGATAAGCCCTTTGGTAGCTTAACTTGTAAGTTTTGTTGCCTATAAGGGAAGGCTCCCTTCTCTCGGCTCAAGGTTGGAAGAAGTTTGGATTTTTAGACATTTTAGACAGAGAAGAAGCTCTGGTTTTAGGTTAGAAGTTTTGTATCTATCCTATCTCTCTTCTTCCCTCTTATTTGTACACTAGGTGTTTGTGACTTACTATTGCTCATCAACACCTAGTGTTTCACCTTCCTTTGGTTACTGAGGTTCTAAGGGCTGGTTCTTGGAGTTTTTGACTGGTTTGGAGCTCAAGGAGGCAACAAAACCACCATTGTTGAAGAAAGGCTTCAAGGGTAAGAAACTAGTCTTTTATTCCCCATTCTTGCACTCCATTTTTACATAGCTTAGAACTATTTTTGTGCTTGGTGATCAACACATAAAAGTTCTATTTTTTGATCCTCTTTATTGTTGGTTAAGAGTGTTTTGTGCTTTGGGAGGGTTTGACCACCCTTAGGCCTTGAAAAGGCCTCATTTTGTGCTATTTTGTGAGAGCCGGGATTTTGGTGTTGGGGTCTCTTCACCACTAAAATCTTGAGTGATTTCAGTGGTGAAGATGATGCTTTGAAGTCCCAAGAAGGAGAGGGCCACCCCCTCTCCTTGATGTCCTTGAAAAGGGCAAGTTTTGCCTCTTGAGGGAGCATTGTGCTTGAGTGTGTGTTGAGCATGTGTGGACTGTTATTCATGCTTAGGATATCATGATTTAACATTGCTATGTGTTGGTTTTGGTCCCTTATGCATGCTTAGCATAGTTGCCATGTAATGCCACTTTGATGCCTTAATATGCTTTAGGATGTAAGCCCTTGTTCAAGCATGTTTTGGCCTTGACTTTGTGAAGATTTTGTGCTTATCTTGACATGTTTTAGGTCTGTCCATAAGTGTTTGGGTTGGTCTTGGCATGCTTAGTATAGCCTCTTTGCATTTTAGGCTTGTTAGCCTTGAGCATGAATATGTAGCATGCCTTGTTTGCATCATTTCAATGGTTTGAGACCATTTGCCATGTTATTTCAGTCCATTTAACATGCTCATATGTTTGCCTTGCATGCCTCTTTGAAACTTTGAAAGTGCATGTTGTGTGCTTCATGTTTTGGCCTTTGTATGTGCCTTTATGTTTGGACCATTTAGATGCCATCTAGGTGTTCCTTGGGCGTTGTTTAGGTCTGCCCTTGACTGTTTTGAGTCCCCTTGGCCTTGTGAGGCTTGGTGGGTTTGACCTTGGTTTAAGCCCCTTGGCTTGCCTTAAGTGCTTGGACCTTTAATTGCATGTTTAGCTTGCTTTGTTGCTTGGTTTAGCACCATGTTAAGCATGAATTTCAGAGCTTTATATTGCATGCTAGTTGTCCACACTTAGCCTCTTTTAAGTGCGCTTGAAAGTTGCTTACTTAATACTTAGGTTTGTGCCTTGACATGTGCATGTATGTATGTGTGTTTGGTCTCATTTCTTTTGCATTTGGCCATTGTTTTAGGCCTATTTAGAGTTGCCTAGATCATGTTTAAAACCATCATTTGCTTGGTTTGTTTTGCCTCATGTTTGCTTGCATGTTACATAAGTGTCTTGCCATGATCATGTTGCATATTAGCTAACATGACTAGGTTGCATTGCACCTTGCATACATGTCTTGTTCCTTGACTTGGTGATAGGAATTGGGCCTTGTTTTGTTTGTTTGGTTTGCATGCATTTGACATAAAAGTTGCATACTTGGTTCTTTGGGCCATCATGCATGGAAATGCGTGATTGGTGGCCCGAGAATCGAGGCACGTGTCCCTTTGAGTCACAAATATGATAAGGGGCATGATTGGTGCACAAATTGCTTGAATTGCATTGCCATGCAAGTTTTTGCCCTCTGCTGCTGTGAGTTGCAAGTTCTGCAGACATTCAGTGCCGGCCGCAGTATTTAGTGCCGACCGGCAGTCTATTTATGGCCGATGGATGAATTCAGTGCCGGTGGCCACATACTTCAGCCGGTGGTTTTCCCCTCAGCCGGTGGTGATCCCCATGATTCAAGGAAGCAGTCCTGAGACTTTGGCAGTCCTCAGAGGAGGGAAGCAGGGAAAACAGAGGCAGACTTCGCATGGTAGCGCGATTCCGAGCAAGTCCCGAACACGCGCCGCATCCGGCCCTCTCCCCGAGGGGTTTACTGCTTTAATTAGATTAATTAATCTGCTTAATTAATTTAATGGATTTGTAATTTAATTAGCTTGCGTAGTTAATTATTTGTATTATTCATTCAATCCCTCCGAGCAAGGGCAAATCAGTAATAAGTGTGCGTGGGTGTGTGTATGTCTTCCAACCCCCGCTTCTTTCTTCCCTTTTACTTACCTGCTTTGATGGTAGATTATGGCACGTTTATTTTAGCATACCTTATGCAACGCATGCGTGCATCCATGCATTTGTTTACATGCACCGGACTCGGTACATCATACAAACTGCATCGCATTTTCAATTCCAAATTGAATACGTGCATCAAAATAAAGTGCACTTCACATGTCATTTTTAGGGTTAGCCGAGCCTATCCTAATTACATGCTGTATGTGTTGCATTAGTCACTTAACATGAACTAGGGCATGCATGTTTGCTAACTAGTTTATTGTTTTGGCACGGAGTACGATGTAAGTTTTTACGCTTTAGCATACCACATGCGTGTGAATGCTGCCATGACAGTATGCTTACCATGCGGCTAAGTGCTTATCCACAGGCATTCAAACAGTAATATCACATAAGCATTTAGCCGCTGGTAAGCATACTGTCATGGCAACATTCACACGCATGTGGTATGCTAAAGCGTAAAATACTTACATCGTACTCCGTGCCAAAACAGTAAACTGGTTAGCAAACATGCATGACCTAGTTCACGTTAAATGGCTAATGCGACACATACAGCATGTAATTAGGCAGGCTCGGCTATCCTAAAAATGGCATGTGAAATGCAATCATTTGATGCACGTATTCAGTTTGGAATTGAAAGTACGATGCAGTTTGCATGATGTACCGAGCCCGGTGCATGTTTAGACAAATGCATGGATTCACGCATGCGTTGCATAAGTATGCTAAAATAAGTATGCCCTAATCTACCAACTAAGCAGGTAAATAAAAGGAGAAAGAAGTGGGGATTGGAAGACATACACCCACTCACACACACTTATTACAATTATGCCCTCTCTCGGAGGGACCGAATAATAATACAGATTAATTAGCTACACAAACTAATTAAAATATTACAAATCAACTAAATTAATTAAATAAAATAATTAATCTAATTAAACAGTAAACCGCCTCGGGATGAGGGCCAAATGCAGCGTGCACTCGGGACTGGCTCGGAACCGCACTCCATGCACGGATTCCTCTGTTTCCTCTTGCTCTCCTTCTCAGAAAATTACCAAAGTCCCAGATGCCTCTCAGGACACTGGGGATCACCACCGGCTGGGGTAGACACCACCGGCTGAAGGAGGAGGCCACCGGCACTGGATTTATCCGTCGGCTGAAAATGGACTGCCGGTCGGCACTAAACACTGCCGGCCGGCACAAAATACCTGCAGAACCTGCAACTCACAGCAGCAGAGGCAAAACTTGCATGGCAATGCAATTAATATATTTATGCACTACACACACCCCTTATCATGTTTTTGACTAAAGGGGGCATGTGTCTCGATTCCCGGACCACCAATCGCGCATTTCCATGCATGATGGCCCTAAGAACCAAGAACGCAATTTTGATTTCAAATGTATGCAAACCAAGCAAACCAAAGTCCCAATCCCCATCACCAACTCAAGGGACAAGGAATGCATGTTGATACAATGCAACCTAGTCATGTTATCTATCATGCAACATGGGTAATGTAATGTATTCATGCAAGCATACAAGCAAGCATGCAAGGTAAGCATGCAAACCAAATAGAGGATGGACTAAAGCACGAATTGGGCAGCCCCTAATAGGCCCAAAATCAGTGGTCAAAGCACCCCAAAGTGAAGGCTAAAATACACACACATGCATGCAATTATGATCCAACACTTAGACACAAACATGGCAACTCTCAAGCACACTTGAAATGAGTTAAACATGGACAATTAGCATGCATATAAAGCTCTGAAAATCACGCAAGACATGATGTCAAATTATGCAACAAAGCAAGCTAAGCATGCGACAAATGGCCCAAGTCTTCAAAGCAAGTCTATGAAGCATTAAACCACACCTATGTAAGGCAATTATGGCATGCATTAATCAACCCAAAACAGATTTTTAGCATGTCAAATTAGGCCCAAAGGACCACTTAGATGGCATCTAAGAGGCTTGAAATCAAAGGCATGCATTAAGGCCAAAACATGGAGCATTCAACACATGCTTTTAAAGCATTAAAGAGGCCACTAAGGCAAGCACACAAGCACACCAAAGGGACTGAAATAGCATGCTAGGTGGTTCCAAACTACCAAAATGAGGTAAGTAATACATGCTACACATGCATACTCAAAGGCTAGCAAGCCTAAAATGCAAAGGGGCCATATAATGCATGCCAAGATCAGCCCAAACGGCTATGGACAGAGCTAGAACATGACAAAATAAGCTCACAAGCTTCACAAATGCAAGCCTAAAACATGCTAGAAGCTAAGGCATACAACCTAGGCATGTTAGAGGATCAAAATGCATTACAAGGCAACTATGCTAAGCATGCATAAGGGACCTAAACCAACTTAGAAACATGTTATATCATGGCAATATAAGCATGGAAAACAAGCCGAACATGCTCAACAAACAGCCAAACATGGTGCTCCTTTGGAGGCCAAAACTTGCCCTTTACAAGGACATTAAGGGAGGGGTGGCCCTCTCCTTTTGGAGACTTCAAGGCACCATCTCCACCACTGAAATCCCTCAAGATTTCAGGGGTGGAGAGGCCCAAGCACCAAAGTCTCGGAAATCTCACAAAATAGCACGAAAAAGGCCCTTTTCAAGGCCTAAGGGTGGCCAAACTTACTCAAACCACCAAACACTCTTAATAAACAATAAAGAGGCTTAAAAAACAGAACTTTTATGTGTTAAACACTAAGCACAAAAACAGTTCTAAACTAGGTAAAAAGAAGGTGCAAGAATGGGGTAAAAAGTGAGTTAGTGTCTTACCCTTGGAGCCTCTTCAACAAAGATGATGTATTGGCTTCCTTGAGCACCAAACCAGCTTCAAAACTCCAAAACAAACCTCTGAACCCTCAAGAACCCAAAGAAGGTGGAACACTAGGTGTTGGTGAGCAAAAGTATGTCACAAACACCTAGTGTATAAAACAAGAGAGAAGAAGAGAGATAGGATGTGTATCTATCCTAACCCTAAAAACCAGAGCTTGGTCTGTCTAAAATGTCTAAAATTTTGTAACCCTAAGCCAAGAAGAGGAGTGGTCCTCTTATAGGCAAGCAAAGCTTGCAAAGCTTACAAGCTAAGCTAACTAAGAGGGTCATCCCTCCATACACGTGTATGGAGGGGAACCAAAACTATACAGCTGTCTGAAAATATCTCATAAAGCAACTGCACAGTGTCCGGCCGGCAAAGAGTGTCATTTTGACAAAACTTAGTGCCGGTCGGCACAAAATAGTGCCGGTCGGCACAATAAAGTGCCGATGGCAACACCAGCCAGCCGGTGGCCTCTAGCCACAGCCGGTGGTATGTGGGGATGCCTCAAAAAGCATTCCCTGCCCTTCCAAGGCAACACAGAAGTGTTTGGTGCAAAACCAAACACAAAACGGTCGAGTTCGGAAGTCCTGAGGCAAGGCGCGCGAGTCGAGAACTCCGGGAACTCCAAACGAACACAAACATGGATAATCACCGAGTATTCCAACGGTGACGTCCAAGTCTTGAGGACGGTAAAAAATGGGGTGTCTACAGTTGCCCCTCTTTGACAGAACTCGAAAGTCATAACAATGACGGGAGTGAATGTCAAAGCCCAGAGACGACCCATTTTTGACAAGGCCGAAGACTTGGACAATCATACAAAGCGCAAATGGTTGAACTCGCAAGCTGCCTACGTATCCCTTTAGGAATCAAACCAGCGTAGTTCTGGGGCAGGATGCAAGCCGCGGATAAGGTATGCGCCCGTAGGCGGGGGCAAGATGCAACTGACGATGCAAAAGGCCGAGCATAACTTACGATCATGCAAAGGAAGCTGTAATGAAGCACACATGCGACAGTTATAAGCTAGCATACGCCAAACTACACTACAATGTAGAAAGGATGTAAGAGAATTATACAATTCTCGATACGTCTCACTCGGAGGATACAATACCTGTGCGGCTCGTCCGGTTGCACCGGCCTCAAATGAGCCGTACATACAATATCGTGCCTGCAAAGAAAGCAAACTTAACAGGTACAATACTGTTAGCAACATGCAAATCATGTAAAATGAATGCAAAATGACATGCAATTGAATCTAAATGTAATGCAAATGATATGCAAAACTAATAACAAATATAAACAATGCAAATAATATGCAATGTAAATATGCAATGCAATTGAATCATGATCCAATCATGAGCGGTTCAAAACCACACAAATGTCAGATAGATTGATGGAGGTAACAAGTCCGTGTCCCATAGAACGATGTCTGATCTATGAGTAATACGCACGAACACAAGCACAAGTATTGGGTGGATTGACATAAGTGGGGAAACGACCCGCTGATGAGGGACAATGATCCTAATGCCGGATGCAACAATTACACTACAATGCAATGGAAATGGATACAATGGATATGGCACGCGGGCCAAACCGAATCTTGCCTAGGAAAGGCATGTACGCATACGAACCGCGTCTAACACAGAAAATGTGCCGCAACCCCCTCAAACCAAGCTCGTCAAGGAATAGGCGCGTACACAAAAACTGTGCTTCGACGTGAAAAGTAGGGGCACATACCAGACCAAGCTCAACCTGGAAAGGCGCAAGCCATGGATGGAAGTGATGCAATGGATGCATGCAATGGAATGGATATGGCACGGCCAAACCGTCTTGCCTAGGAAAGGCATGTACGCATACGAACCGCGTCTAACACAGAAAATGTGCCGCAACCCTCAAACCAAGCTCGTCAAGGAATAGGCGCGTACACAAAAAACTGTGCTTCGACGTGAAAAGTAGGGGCACATACCAGACCAAGCTCAACCTGGAAAGGCGCAAGCCATGGATGGAAGTGATGCAATGGATGCATGAAAACTACAATGCACTATCTACTAGATGTTTTTACAGAAAATGCATGACATATGTACTATACTACAATGATATGCATGACATGTGCATGTGTTTTTTTTGTTTTTGTTTTTTTTTTGAAATGCATGACATATGCAATATACATGATGATGCATGACAAATGCATGTGATGCAATGACTATGATTGCAGCTTTCCCTATCTTACCAACAAGGCGATATACTAGGTTGGTTCAGTATCCAGAATTGAGGCGTAAACACGCCGCCTCAACCTATGGGGCTTCCATACAGATTTCAAGCCGAGGGTACACCCCCTGGGTATTTAAACCAGACTTTAGTCTCGGAAATTCCGAACCTTTGCGTTCTAGGCATAAGCCGTTCAAACTCTAGTTTTCACCGTCCCAGTTGGTCTTCTAGGAACTCACCGCAAGCACGGAAGTCGTTCGGGCACGACAAACACCAAAGGAATTGCACCTTCAGAGGATTTAAGGTCTCCTAGACCGGGATGCAGAATGTATGCATGACAATGCACATGATGCATGATGTTTGAAATGCGCGCCAACGCACGGCTTTTGAGATACATAACAATGCAAATGGACGGGTTTAAGGTCTCGCCAGACCGTGCGTGTTTTCGGTCCCGCCGGACCATGCGTGCACAGGATGGTGTGATGCGCAAAATAGCGCGATGCGTTAGACAACGCGAGTGCACGAGACAGTGCGATGCGCAAGATAGCGCGATTGAATGCATGCAAAATGCAATGAGATGCGCAAAATAGCGCGATGCGTTGAACAACGCGAGTGCACAAGACAGTGCGATATGATGCATGCCAAATGCGATGGGGTGCACCTCAATGCACCGAAGGTCTTGCACCTCCCGAGGATTTAAGGTCTCCTAGACCGGGCGTGTTTAAGGTCCCGCCGGACCGTGCGTGTTTTTGGTCCCGCCGGACCCGGTGTGTTGGGGCAATGCATGATGATGAGATGTGCGAAAGAGCGTGATGAAATGCATGCCAAATGCAATGAACGGTGCGCCAATGTACCGAAGGTCTTGCACCCTCCAAGGATTTAAGGTCTCCTAGACCGGGCGTGTTTAAGGTCCCGCCGGACCCGGTGTGTTAGATGAAATGCTCATGAGGCACGCATACCTCATTTGATGGAAAATGAAGTGCAAAACGAGGCATACGTGCCTCGAGATGCAATGAAATGCGAAATGAGGCACGCGTACCTCATTTGATGGAAAATGAAGTGCAAAACGAGGCATACGTGCCTCGAGATGCAATGAAATGCGAAATGAGGCATGCGTACCTCATTTGATGGAAAATGAAGTGCAAAACGAGGCATACGTGCCTCGAGATGCAATGAAATGCGAAATGAGGCACGCGTACCTCATTTGATGGAAAATGAAGTGCGAAACGAGGCATACGTGCCTCGAGATGCAATGAAATGTGAAATGAGGCATGCGTACCTCATTTGATGGAAAATGAAGTGCAAAACGAGGCATACGTGCCTCGAGATGCAATGAAATGCGAAATGAGGCACGCGTACCTCATTTGATGGAAAATGAATTGCAAAACGAGGCATACGTGCCTCGAGATGCAATGAAATGCGAAATGAGGCACGCGTACCTCATTTGATGGAAAATGAAGTGCAAAACGAGGCATACGTGCCTCGAGATGCAATGAAATGCGAAATGAGGCACACATACCTCATTTGATGGAAAATGAAGTGCAAAACAGTGCAAGTCCCAAGGGACGCGCGAAACGGCGCGATGCGACGCTCCGGACAATGCGATGGATGCATGCAACGCACGTGGGGCAACTTTTGAATCTTATAGAAGACAAAAGGATACAAAAGGATACAATCTTTGCTTGAATTTGAGTGCCACGCACAGAAGACACGGTCCGAGGTCAAAACGGAGGCCGGTTGAGCGTCGGGGATGCACTTTTTTGCACTTTCTTGAGCTATGAAGACCCAAAACCCCCCATCTAGCCTAAACAAGGCCTTGGGAACACCACCGGCTGGGCTAGGTGGTCACCGGCTGCCACCGGCTGCCTAAACTTCTCCACCGGCACAATAATGTGCCGACCGGCACAAAATAGTGCCGACCGGCAGAAAATGCCTGATCGGGGGCAAATTCGGCATTTCGCTATGGGTTTTATAAAATAGGGCTTCTAAACCCTATTCTTCACTTCCTCTTCCGCCGAAAACACCCTCCCTCTCTCTTTAGAGCTTTGTTCTCTCACTTTTTCGCTGTTTCTTTGCATTCACGCGTGTTTTCTGTCGTTTGATTCGCGAAGTTCATCGCGTTTCGGACATTTCCAACCGATCGAAATCTCATTTCGGTATCTCCTTCGCTACTTTCGCCTTTTCGGGACTTGTTCCCCTCGATTTTCTCTACATTTCCGTGTATTTTCATCTCCCGACCTTCCCGGCCATTTCCGCTCGCTCGGAGTTGACTTTTCCGGTTGACTTTTCACATTCTTGCTCGGTTTTCCTTTTCCGGCTATTTTCTCATCTCCATTGCGATGGCTGATGACATTCCACATGTCGGGACCCCCGGATCACGAGATGGATCCCGGGGTCGAGCTCCTCCCGCTGAGTGAGCGCCGTTCGATCCGGCGACCTACCGGCCGGCTATTCACATTCTACCACCCGATGGACTTCGCCACTTCCGCGGTTTCGACCGAGCGCTGGACCCGGAGCTTCTCCTGCGCGAGCCGACCTCGCACCTGTCCTTCGACGCTTCCGAGGTAACATCTCTACTTTGTTTTATTTTCTGCAATGTAGAATTTTCTGTCGACTGCCGTAGCTAACTGCACCCGTTAACTGCTTAATTCTGACATGCCGTATATTGTAGTAGATTGTAGATAACTTCACAACCGATATCTGCTTAGGACCAACACACATGCACACACACTGCACTGGCCTGAATTACCCAAACACGGCACACATTGCACTTTTGACATGAACTCACCAACACCCGGTGTTTATTTGAATCTGAAAACTCGTACGCATGCTAGACTTGCACTGAATCACACAAATACGCAGACGCATCACACGTTGGTAATTCGCTGAAACATACCGGGACCTGGCATCCGTTTGAACTTTGAAAAACACGCACACATGCTATGTTTACACTGATCCCCATGGGAGTACTGACACATCACAGGCCGTAGTCCACCTACTGGTGCACTGAAACTTGACATTTGCTTGCATCTGAAAAACGTGCACACGTGCACCAAGTTTACACTGGACCACCCAAAACACACTGACGCATCACGCGCCGTAGTTTACTGTAAGCACACCGGTACCTGGTTTCTGTTTGAATCTGAAAGACTTGCACGCATGCTAGATTGTACCGACTTTGACTGTTTCTTTGAAACTGTACATTTCATATTGCTTTGTAACTATTTTGCTTGAAAACAGGGAGATTCCATCCCATGCGCGGGTATGGGAATGTTGCGGCTCGAGATTGGTACCTGGAGCTTCCCGAGGCGGTTCGACGCATCGTAGACGATGCGGGCTTCAGCTCCTTTGCAGGGGACTTTCCAGGCTCTCCGCCTGTAGGCCTCTCCTTGCCGCTTTGGCAGAGAGGTGGTGGGACACCACCGATTCATTTCATCTTTCTGCAGCTGAGGATATGACGATGGCCCCTTACGATTTCTCGGTGCTCACCGGCATTGGGGTAGGGGGTGATCCGATCCCCTTTGACACCGCCATGGACGAGTGGACGCGCTCAGATCTACTTGCTTGGCGAGGCGCCACCTCTAGCTCGTCCAGGATTTGTCCGCTACTCCTGGTTCGAGGTGCAGTTCAGAGTGCAGTCCGCGTTGGTGGCGACGGCTCCGATGACCGAAGCGGCTGTAGAGCAGTACGCACGCGGCTTTCTGATGTTTTTGCTAGGGACGACTCTTTTCGCCGAGGCGAACACCGTGCCTCTCTGCCTACTCAGCGCACTGTGGACGTCCGAGACATCTTGCATTTTGACTGGGGCGGCGCCGCTCTGGCCACCCTTTACGGCTACATGAGCTCAGTCTCTGTCGGCAGCGGGCAGTTGCTCGGGGGCTACTGGCGGGCTTGGGAGGTATGTCTCTTCTCTGCTTTACATTCTGTTCTGTACTTTCTGTACTCTGCACATTGCACACACTGTAGTCGGCTTTACACTTGTTGTATACTGTACACACGGCACACACATACTCTGCTTTACACTGACTGTACACTGCTCACACTGTACATACATACTCTGCTTTTTCATTGCACAACACATGGCTCTGCTATTTCTGCTTTTTATTCTGTATTCTGCTTTATCTGATAAATGCACTGGTATTTATCTTGGCAGTTGTGGTTTACGCCTACTTCCCTAGGCTCCTCATGTACCCGATGCAGGAGACCCCCCTGGTCGTTCCTTCTCACGCCGCTTCGACGGGAGGTGCGTGCGGAGGCCCGGGAGACCTTCAGCTTCTTCCGCCGCTATTTTGACACCATCACCCCTGCCGAGGATATTTTTACTTGCGGTTCATTTAAGCTTCGTCTTTTCACTGTATATTAGCAAAACAGTAGGTAACACCCTGTATTTCAATTTCAGATCACCTGGCAGCCTTGGGCTCCCCTGCCAGCCGTGGCGCGATCGGTTTGCTGGCGCCGTCGATACCCGCATTATCGGATTTTGCTGGAGGGCCCCGGTCTGTCGGGCTTGGATGGACCTAGGCGAGCGCTTCTTGCGTCGACCTTAGGGTACCTGAGCAGATAGTCCCGGTACACCCTCCCGAGCATATGCGGGATACAGAGGTTCACCGCCGAGCAGATGGCGGACTACACCATCGGCTGGAGGCAGACGGCTTCAGAGGCGAGGGCGATTACTCAGAGTACGTCCAGACCTTATCATGCGGCCGCTGAGTGGTGGTCGCCGAGCTGAGAGAGAGAGAGACCTGCGCCGGCGGCCGGAGCAGGAGTAGGAGGAGGAGCGCCGAGGAGGGCTCGAGTTCGCGGCAGGGGCGGGGTTCAGAGGGGACGGGGGGCCGGTTGGCCTGCTCTGCCCACTATGCTGACCTACAGAGGGCAGGGTGGGGAGACCTTTCAGATCCCCTTTGCTCCTCCCCCGGCTGGTCATGAGTTAGCCGGTATTCCCGACTTGCCTCCGGTACGTATCACTTCATTTTGTATCTTGCATTGTCATTCCATTTCAGTTTATTCGATATCTCACAGAATACTGATGCATCTGATACTTTTGCAGGCATCCTCCGAGTACACCCGGCAGTCCGTGGAGTTGAATGCCTCCATGATGGGGATGCTGCAGCGGACCTTTGACATCTTGGCTCTTTACAGCATTCCGGTATGTCTTCTCTGACTGTTTCATACAATCTGATATACTGCGCAAAACCTGATAACTGCTCACGGCACTCACACACTGTATTCATACACTGCATTCTGCACTGATTCATCTGTTCTCAGTATTCACATACACTGTACTCATACACTGCATTCTACACTGATTCCCTGCTCACGGCATTCACATACACTGTACTCATACACTGCATTCTACACTGATTCACTGCTCAATATACTGATGCATTTGTCTTTTCATGCTTTTTCAGCCTCCCTTCCAGATTCCCCCGGTGGGCGGCGCTCCAGCTGGACCTCCCATTTCCACTCGGGATGGCAGAGCATATCCTCGTACCAGAGGGGGGCGCGTTCATGTCGGGAGTAGCTCGCGGGCTCCAGTTCCAGATGACGAGTCTGAGGAGGAGGCGGAGTCATCCGAGGAGGAGGCCAGGGGTAGCTCGGGCTCGGGCTCGGATAGTGACACTTCTGGTGATGCTCCTGGACTTCTGCCCAGGAAGAGGGCGAGGACAGATCCCCCGGCGCGAGGCCATTGATGATGCTGATGACCCAGACTTTTTGCTGTTTTTTTTATTATTTCTTATTCTTTTCTCTTTTGTTGGTAGATAGAGCATTTTGTACTACCGCAGGCAGATTTTGTTTCCAAAACTTATGTACTTGAAAAGATGATATGAAATGAAACAAACTTTTTGTCTAAAAAAGTATTTACATTCGTGTATATTTCATACCCTGCACTGCATTGCATCATATTACACCTCAAATGTAAATGATATTGATCTGTTGTCTGAAAATTGAGCATTTGCACTATGATAATCGGATAACCAACCAATTAACAGCAAACAACTCATACAAACCACTACTCAAACTGGACACACAACCCATACTCTGCTGGGGATTAGCCTGCATGCAGCCCATAACACAGCACTTGGTCCATTCTGCACACAGCAAACCCTGAACAAATAACCCATCTGACAAGACGGATACAAAACTGAAACGGTTGAAGTTGAAACTCACTCGGATGTCCCAAATTTCCTTTTCTTTCTCTTGCTTCGCACGAATGTAAAGAATGGCACAGCATCCTGAGCACAAACGATTAATCTTTGGAAGAGGGGTTTCACAACCGGGGTATCGAGCCTACAACTGAACACAGTGGAACTGACTCAAGTGAAGAAAATAAAAGGCACACGACCTAAACACAACGAGATACATTCGGAAAAGACTCAAAGCTAAATTGAGACCGACAAATCAAAGGTCACGACACACGGACGTGCTTGAAAACAAAGACCTTGAGGAGCCAACTCCTACGGGCAGGTTTCCCACCCTTTCTGATTTGTGTGATTCTCACGCCACTCGGCCCTCAAGCTCGGTTTTTCTCTCAAAACCCTCTTGTTCACTTTTCTCTCGACTTACATCTCTCTATTCTTTATTCTCTCGTTTTTCATCCCTCCCCAGGGTGATTGATGGATGAATAGGAAGCGGTGGATTCATGCCGAATACAGCTAGCTCACGGCTATTTCTTCTGATAGATAAAGTGCTTTCCTGGCAGGCGTGTTGATGACGAGGGAGAGACAAAACACCTGACTCAAACTGTGCCCCTAGTTCATTACTTTGACCATTTTTTGTTTTCTTTCTAAAACAGTTTTGATCAAAATGAACGTCAGATTGACATGCTTGTTCAATTTTTGATTTGAAAATCATGCGAATCAGGCTGTGCGCACTGAAAATTCTCCTTTTGGGTCCAAACATGGTCCTATTTTAAAAATGAAATAGTTTTCGAGAAAAAGTCAACTTTAGTGAAAATTTTCAAAAACTATTTTTGCAAACAGTGAACGCTCAACGAGCGTAGAACTTACCCTCGAGATATGCAACCTCGGATCGGAGGCAATGGGAAATTGCCCCTGGCTTAAAGGGGGATAAGGCAACGGAAAGTTGCCCCTAGTTTGGGCGGTAACTCAGGGCAACTTATGGCACTGTATGGCAACGGAAAGTTGCCCCTTGCTTGGATGATGCCGCGGCACATTGTAAGCCAGTCCTTGTTGATGACGATCGGACCCTCAGTCGCGGAGGAGCCGAAGACGGTTTGAATCAATATATGGACACAGTCACCTGGAAGGTGTTGGTGGTTTGGACTCGAGAGGAAGTTATCACGTAGCTCCCGGTTGCTTGTAATTGAGACTCTGGATTCGGAGGAGGCAAAAGTGATCAAAACCATGACATGGACTGAGACGCTATGAAGCGTTGGGGGCTGGACTTCAGGATGAAGTTGCCTACGTATCCCAAACATGGGAATCAAGCCTTACGTAGTTCCGGTTAAGGTACACTCGGGTATTTTAACCTTCACTGTTTAGGCTCTAACTTTTGCCAAGGCGCCCAATGCGGGTTTTCGACCTTGCGAGCTATGTTTTTCTTCTTTTTATTTGCATTTTCATTTCTTTTTCTTTGCTATTTTCGGTACTTTTTCTTTTTTTTCCTTCTTTGTTTTGCTTTTTCTTTTTGTCTTTTCTTTTGTATGTATCTTTTTGCTTGCTCTAACTTTTGCCTGGGTCGCCCTTCCGGGTTTTCGGCCCAGCGAGCCTCTCAAAGGGTAAAAGTGTAGCCAGTCCATGCCAAATGGTTTTAGGGTTTTAATGCCATCCGTATCCAGGAGAGTGGCTGTTGATTTGCAAGAGGACTCATCTTCAGCTCTTCGAGCATGTCGGATATTTTTTGCCCCTAGTTCGAGGGGTGCTTCTGTTCTAACTTTGCAAGCTTCTTCTGATGAGGTCTGACCTTCTTGATCTGACTTTGGTGCCTCTTGTTCGAGGGCTGCTTCAAATCTGGCCACACAGGCGTTTCATGGCACTGTTGAATGTTCTGAACGGATTCCGGTTCACAATAGATAAATTGAATCTTGAGGCCGAGAGCGATCCTGGGCTACACAATCTCAAGAGCGATTCCACACAAGTCTTCGCGAGACTGCACAAAATATTTTGTTTTTGAAAGTTTTTAAGAAAGCGACAAATCGCTCGTGCTGAAGATAGTGTGGAACCAGTCTGGATCAAGCCAGGGTCCTTCTCAGTACTCACGCCGACAAGCATAAATTCACTCATGAAAAGCTTAGCATGCATTCCTTTTCTCAAAATGATCAAAATTTTACAAAACCCGAGGAATTACTTCCTCTTCGTTTTCATCACCGCAGTGTTCGAAAAGGGTTTTATGAAAAGCTTAGGTCATCATAACGATGTTTAAGGCACAAGAGAGCAGACGGTATGTACCGTCGTTCCATTCACACCTTCTGACGCGGCTAACTCAAATAGCAACAAATACGGCACACGATAGCCACGGCTGTTTCATTCAGATTTGTTGGCATAACTGGCTCCTTGACAAAAACAGACTCAAAAGCAAAAACAACTGTTTATAAGGTAAAACGGTGTTTGAGGCAACAACCCCGAAATCACCATGGCACTCTATACAAGAAGGACTGACTCATTACAATTAGACAGACCCTTAAGCAAAAGGAATGTCTCAAAACAATGAGACAGGCTCAAGACAAAACAGAAGACTGACTCAACACCCAAGTCAGAATTTACAAAAATTAACATTTAGCAGGTGCCCAAAAACGCGTGCCAAACGCTACATCCAGAAATGCGCCGAACATTGCCCGCAGGCGATTCACCTTCTGATTACATACTCGCAGTATCTGTGTCCTCAAAATCCAAGAACTCCGTAGTGACTGACTTGGCCGAGGTGGGTGGGAGGATAACCTCGTTGTCAATCAGATCCTGCACCTCGTGACGGAGGCGAAAACAATTGTCAGTGGCATGGCCTGTCTGCTGATGGTACGCACAGTACAGAGAAGCATCATGTGCGGCAGGGAGATTCTTCGGTAGGGGCCGGGGCTCCAAGGGTTTGAGATGCCCCTTTTTGGCCAAAATCAACAGTGCCCTAGACAGAGGCATGTAAAGAGGGTGGAAGACCCTGTGCCCTCGGGGCAGATACTTCGGGGCCTGAGCATTCTTGCTAGATACACTAGCGAACGGATCGGCGGGAGCGGCCTTGGATTTCTGATCCTTCCCGGATGCAAAGTTGGGAGCGGGAAGAACTGTTTTGGCATGACGGGGCCTATCCCGATTTTCTGATTGACTGGAACTGCCCTCAGGCGGAGTGGGGAAAGCACCCTCCACAGCTTTTGTCACAACTGCAGATATCTGTTGCTTGTTCATCCCTCTGGTTTTCAAAGCCTCTACTGCGCCCACAGCAGTTGTTCGATAGGGTCGGCATCTGTCTTCATCTTGCCTTTATCTCTGGCCTCGGCCTGATCTAGAGTTTGGTTTGCTGCGTCGTTACCATAACTGGAGGTCATCTCCGGTTGGTTGAGTTCAATCACAATTCGTCCCAGTAGCGGGGGCTCCTGGGGTACAAAGCCTCCGACGTATGGTGCGGCTGGCGGCGAAACTGACATTCCATAGGCGAGATCCGTCACGGATCTTTGAAGATCACCTATCATCCCCATTAGTTCAAATGTAGTAGGCTCGCGAGCCTGATATAGCTGAGGGGCCCAAACCGGCGCGGCCGGCGATCTGGGTGGATGCGGCATGTCAACAGTAGTCTCATCATGTAGGGTGATTCCTTGATCCAACGCGGCCGTCATGACCACGATTTCTTCTGAATTCTGCGTCATGCTAAGTCCTGCCGCAGCAAGGGGAAGACACTAACTGTTCTGGATTAGCTCTCTGAATCTCTGAACTGAAACGGAAAACAAACAGTATTTCAGCCCCAGACAGATCAAGCACGGATGCAGCCGGATAACTGTACTCTACTACTGATCACTATTCCCCAGAATCACTATTCCAAGCTGAACTGATACCCGCGGATACAACTGATTCTCAACAACTGTTACCGGTGTCCTCAGGCCGGATACCCAAACTTGCAAACTGATATATACGTTCCCTGCAGAGATACACTCTAAAAGCACATAACAGGTAGAAGAGAGCCAATACACCCCTATGTTGGGGTAGGGTTTTCCTGTCCTATTTTGTCAGGAGCTAGGGTTTCACTACACACACAGCGGTTTCAGACAACCTGTATCGGGTAAGCAACCTGTCCTAATTTGGAATGGTCACTATGGATCCGAATATGCACTAGGTCGAATGGTCAAAAAGGGTGCCCCGGTAAAACCGGGGTTTGTGTTCCCATACTGGCAGAGCCCGCAACCGGTCAGCCTTATGGACATGCCTTGACAAGACAAGCCTCCGGCAAACCGCTCAGGAATAGCAGATGGCCAACACGGTGTCCTAGGCGCACCAATGCACATGCAATGCAAAGAAACACATAAACGTAGTCAAAACAGGATATCACGAGTTCGAGTCAAGCTCTCTAAAATCCCCAGCAGAGTCGCCAGAAACTGTAACACGCCCGCGAGGGACCCGCTACAGTTCGGACTCTTCCTTTGTTTGGATGTGCGGTTCTCAATCTGAACCAAAGAGTCCACTCTGGCAAATCGTTTTGAAGAAAAACAGATTTTTTGAAAAGTAGTGCCAAACATGGACTGCTTTGCCAGATTACAGAGTCGCCACCTAAATATTTTTTAATGGGGGAATTTAGGAAACCCTGACTCGGTGCCGAAGGCCACGTGTCCGTCATCACCAAATGTCTTGGCTCGGGAGCTTGGGTACGATCGGGGAAGGTCAGCTATGAGCACCCCCTTTCGCCCGGTCCGAAAACCGGCCTCTACTAACCGTGATATCCGATTTTGAAAACATTATGCGTTCTTATTCCGGTTATTAGCCTAGAATTACTATGATGCGCACAACACAAAAGTATAGACTAGATTGCCTAATTTGGAAAAAACATTGCATATCCGTTTTGTCTCGAAAAACGTGTTGGTTTTGCTACTCGCAAGTAGGCTAAAATACGGATTTCAATGAGTTATTCCAACTCAAGCAATCCAACCTCACCCACAGGCATTCAAACAGTATCACATAAGCACTTAGCCGCATGGTAAGCATACTGTCATGGCAACATTCACACGCATGTGGTATGCTAAAGCGTAAAATACTTACATCGTACTCCGTGCCAAAAAGAAACGGTTAGCAAACATGCATGACCTAGTTCATGTTAATGGCTAATGCGCAATACAGCATGTAATCTAGCAGGCTCGGCTATCCTAAATGGCATGTGAAATGAAATGCAACTATCACGTATTCAATTTGGAATTGAAATACGATGCAGTTTGTATGATGTACCGAGCCCGGTGCATGTAAACAAATGCATGGATGCACGCATGCATTGCATAAGGTATGCTAATAGTATGCCCTAATCTACCAACATAAGCAGGTAAATAAAAGGGAGAAAGAAATGGGGATTGGAAGACATACACCCACTCACACACACTTATTACAATTATGCCCTCTCGGAGGGACCGAATAATAATACAGATTAATTAACTACGCAAGCTAATTAAAATATTACAAATCAACTAAATTAATTAAATAAAATCTAATTAAACAGTAAACCGCCTCGGGATGGGCCAAATGCAACGCACTCGGGACTGGCTCGGAACCGCACTGCCATGCACGGATTGCCTCTGTTTCCTCTGCTCTCCTCCTCAGAAAATTACCAAAGTCCCAGGAGTGCCTCTCAGGGCACTGGGGATCACCACCGGCTGGGGTAGGACACCACCGGCTGAAGGAGGAGGCCACCGGCACTGGATTTATCCATCGGCTGAAAATTGACTGCCGGTCGGCACTAAACACTGCCGGCCGGCACAAAATACCTGCAGAACCTGCAACTCACAGCAGCAGAGGGCAAAACTTGCATGGCAATGCAATTCAATATATTTATGCACTACACACACCCCTTATCATGTTTTTGACTAAAGGGGGCATGTGTCTCGATTCCCGGACCACCAATCGCGCATTTCCATGCATGATGGCCCTAAGAACCAAGAACGCAATTTTGATTTCAAATGTATGCAAACCAAGCAAACCAAAGTCCCAATCCCCATCACCAACTCAAGGGACAAGGAATGCATGTTGATACAATGCAACCTAGTCATGTTATCTATCATGCAACATGGGTAATGCAATGTATTCATGCAAGCATACAAGCAAGCATGCAAGGTAAGCATGCAAACCAAATAGAGGATGGACTAAAGCATGAATTGGGCAGCCCCTAATAGGCCCAAAATCAGTGGTCAAAGTGCCCCAAAATGAAGGCTAAAATACACACACACATGCATGCAATTATGATCCAACACTTAGACACAAACATGGCAACTCTCAAGCACACTTGAAATGAGTTAAACATGGACAATTAGCATGCATATAAGCTCTGAAAATCATGCAAACATGATGCCAAATCATGCAACAAAGCAAGCTAAGCATGCGACAAATGGCCCAAGTCTTCAAAGCAAGTCTATGAAGCATTAAACCACACCTATGCAAGGCAATTATGGCATGCATTAATCAACCCAAAACAGATTTTTAGCATGTCAAATTAGGCCCAAAGGACCACTTAGATGGCATCTAAGAGGCTTGAAATCAAAGGCATGCATTAAGGCCAAAACATGGAGCATTCAACACATGCTTTTAAAGCATTAAAGAGGCCACTAAGGCAAGCATACAAGCACACCAAAGGGACTGAAATAGCATGCTAGGTGGTTCCAAACTACCAAAATGAGGTAAGTAATACATGCTACACATGCATACTCAAAGGCTAGCAAGCCTAAAATGCAAAGGGGCCATATAATGCATGCCAAGATCAACCCAAATGCTATGGACAGAGCTAAAACATGCAAAATAAGCACAACTTCACAAATCAAGCCTAAACATGCTAGAAGCTAAGGCATACAACCTAGGCATGTTAGAGGATCAAAAGGCATTACAAAGGCAACTATGCTAAGCATGCATAAGGACCTAAACCAACTTAAAACATGTTATACATGGCATATAAGCATGAAAAACAAACCAAACATGCTCAACAACACCAAACATGGTGCTCCTTTGGAGGCCAAAACTTGCCCTTTTCAAGGACATTAAGGAGAGGGGGTGGCCCTCTCCTTTTGGAGACTTCAAGGCACCATCTCCACCACTGAAATCCCTCAAGATTTCAGTGGTGGAGAGGCCCAAGCACCAAAGTCTCGGATCTCTCACAAAATAGCACAAAAAAGGCCCTTTTCAAGGCCTAAGGGTGGCCAAACTTACTCAAACCAACCCAAACACTCTTAATAAACAATAAAGAGGCTTAAAAAACAGAACTTTTATGTGTTAAACACTAAGCACAAAAACAGTTCTAAACTAGGTAAAAAAAGGTGCAAAAATGGGGTAAAAAGAGAGTTAGTGTCTTACCCTTGGAGCCTCTTCAACAAAGATGATGTATTGGCTTCCTTGAGCACCAAACCAGCTCAAAGCTCCAAAACAAACCTCTGACCTTCAAGAACCCAAGGAAGGTGAAACACTAGGTGTTGGTGAGCAAAAGTATGACACAAACACCTAGTGTAAAACAAGAGAGAAGAAGAGAGATAGGATGTGTATCTATCCTAACCCTAAAAACCAGAGCTTGGTCTGTCTAAAATGCTAAAATTTTGTAACCCTAAGCCAAGAAGAGGAGTGGTCCTCTTATAGGCAAGCAAAGCTTGCAAAGCTTACAAGCTAAGCTAACTAAGAGGGTCATCCCTCCATACACGTGTATGGAGGGGAACCAAAACTATACAGCTGTCTGAAAATATCTCATAAAGCAACTGCACAGTGTCCGGCCGGCAAAGAGTGTCATTTTGACAAAACTTAGTGCCGGTCGGCACAAAAGAGTGCCGGTCGGCACAATAAAGTGCCGATGGCAACACCAGCCAGCCGGTGGCCTCTAGCCACAGCCGGTGGTATGTGGGGATGCCTCAAAAAGCATTCCCTGCCCTTCCAAGGCAAAACACAAGTGTTTGGTGCAAAACAAAACACAAAACGGTCGAGTTCGGAAGTCCTGAGGCAAGGCGCGCGAGCCGAGAACTCCGGGAACTCCAAACGAACACAAACATGGATAATCACCGAGTATTCCAACGGTGACGTCCAAGTCTTGAGGACGGTCAAAAATGGGGTGTCTACACCTATCGAACAACTGCTGTGGGCTGTAGAGGCTTTGAAAGCCAGGGGAATGAACAAGCAACAGATATCTGCAGTTGTGACAAAAGCTGTGGAGGGTGCTTTCCCTACTCCGCCTGAGGGCAGTTCCAGTCAATTAGAGAATCAGGATAGGCCCCGTCATGCCAAAATAGTTCTTCCCGCTCCCAACCTTGCATCCGGAAAAGATCAAAAATCCAAGGCCGCCCCCGCCGATCCGTTCGCTAGTGCATCTAGCAAGAGTGCTCAGGCCCCGAAGTATCTGCCCCGAGGGCACAGGGTCTTCCACCCTCTCTACATGCCTCTGTCTAGGGCACTTTTGATTTTGGCCAAAAAGGGGCATCTCAAACCCTTGGAGCCCCGACCCCTACCGAAGAATCTCCCTGCCACACATGATGCTTCCCTGTACTGTGCGTAGCACCAACAAACTGGCCATGCCACTGACAATTGTTTTCGCCTCCGTCACGAGGTGCAGGATCTGATTGACAACGAGGTTATCCTCCCACCCACCTCGGCCAAGTCAGTCACTACAGAGTTCTTGGATTTTGAAGACACAGATACTGCGAGTATGTAATCAGAAGGTGAACCGCCTGCGGGCAAAGCTCGCGCACTTTTGGAATGTAGCATTTGGCACGTATTTTTGGGCACCTGCTAAATGTGTAATTTTCGTAATTCTGACTTGGGTGTCGAGTCAGTCTTCTGTTTGTCTTGAGCCTGTCTCATTGGTTTGAGTCAGTCCTTTTGCTTAAGGGTCTGTCTAATTGTAATGAGTCAATCCCTCTTGTATAGAATACCAGGTGATTTCGGGGTTGTTGCCTCAAACACCGTTTTTGTATTAAAACAGTTGTTTTTGCTTTTTGAGTCTGTTTCTGTCGGGGAGCCAGTTATGCCAACAAATCTGAATGAAATAGCCATGGCTATCATGCGCCGTATTTGTTGCTATTTGAATTAGCCGTGCCAAAAGGTGTGAATGGAACGACAGTCATTACCGCCTGCTCTCTTGGCCTTGAACATCGTTATGATGACCTAAGCTTTTCATAAAACCCCTTTTCGAACACCACGGGGTAATGAAAACGAAGGGGAAGTAATTCCTCGGGTTTTTGTAAAATTTTGATCATTTTGAGAAAAAGAGAGGCATGCTAAGCTTTTAATGAATGAAATCATGCTTGTCGGCTTGAGTACTGAGAAGGATCCTGGTCCGATTCAGACTGATTCCACACTATCTTCAGCGCGAGCGATTTGTCGCTTTCTTAAAAGACTTTCAAAAACGAAATGTTTTGCGCGGTCCTGCGAAGACCTGTGTGGAATCGCTCTTGAGATTATGTAGCCCAGGATCGTTCTCGGCCTCAAGATTCAATTTATCTGTTGCAAACTGGAATCCGTTCAAAACACTCAACGGTGCCATGAAACGCCTGCTTGGCCCGTTTTGAGGCAGCCCTCGAGCAAGAGGCATCAAAGTCAGATCAAGGAGATCAGATCCCACCCCGCAAGGCTCGTAAAGCAACCGTGATAGACTCTTCTGCAAATCAATCCGACAGTCGCTCTCTCGGATACAGAGAGGCTTCAATCTCGAAACCATTTGGCATGGGCTAGCTACACTTTTACCCTTTGAGAGGCTCGCTGGGCCGAAAACCCGGAAGGGCGACCCAGGCAAAAGTTAGAGCAAAGAAAAGAATGAAAAAAGAAAAAAGAGAAAAAATTCAAAGATACAAAAATGCAAAAAGAAAAGAAAAGAAAAGAAAAATGCAAAAAAAAAAGAAGAAGAAAGAAGAACAAAGCTCGCAAGGTCGAAAACCCGCATTGGGCACCTTGGCAAAAATTAAGCCTAAACAGTGAAGGTTAAAAATACCCGAGTGTACCTTAACCGGAACTACGTAAGGCTTGATTCCCGTGTTTGGGATACGTAGGCAACTTCATCTTGAAGTCCAGCCCCCAACGCTTCCATAGCGTCTCAGTCCATGTCATGGTTTTGATCACTTTGCCTCCCCGAATCAGAGTCTCAATTACAAGCAACTTGGAACTAGTGATTAACTTCTTCTTGAAGCCCAAACCACCAACACCTTCCAGGTGACTGTGTCCATATATTGATCCAAACCGTCTCCGCCTTCTCCGCGTCCGAGGGTCCGATCGTCGTCAACAAGGACTGGCTTACAATGTGCCGCGGCATCATCCAAACAAGGGGCAACTTTCCGTTGCCATGCATTGCCATAAGTTGCCCGGAGTTACCATCCAAACAGGGGCAACTTTCCGTTGCTTGTCCCCTTTAAGCCAGGGGCAATTTTCCATTACCTCCGATCCAGGTTGCATATCTCGAGGGTAAGTTCCGCGCTCGTTGAGCGTTGACTGTTTGCGAAAATAGTTTTGAAATTTTTTTTACTGAGGTTGACTATTTTCTCGAAAACTGTTTCATTTTCAAATTGGACCATGTTTGGACCCAAAAGGAGAATTTTCAGTGCTCACTGCCTGATTCGCATGATTTTCAAATCAAAAATCGAATAAGTGTGCTAATCTGACTCTCATTTTGATCAAAACTGTTTTAGAAAAAAAAAAAACAAAGAAAAAATGGTCAACGTGACGGACTAGGGGCACAGTTGAGTCAGGCTTTCTGTCTTTCCCCCGTCAACATACTCGCCAAGAGGGCACCCTATTCACCAGAAGAAATAGCTGTGAGCTAACAGTGCTGGGTGTGAACCTGTGACTTTCTATTCTCATCAATCATCCCTGGGGAGGGATGAAAAATGAGAGAATAAAGAATAGAGAGGAGTAAGCGGAGAGAAAAGTGAGCAAGAAGGTTTTGAGAGAAAACCGAGCCTGAGGGCCGAGAGATGTGAGTATCACAAATCAGAAAGGGTGGGAAATATACCAAGGAATGGCTCCCGAGATTCGAGGTCTCTCCTTTTGTAAACATGTCGTGTGTCATGTCTTTCGATTTGTCGGTCTCGAGTTTGGCTTTGAGTCTTCTCCGAGCGTGTCTCGTTGTGTTAGGTCGTGTGCCTTCCTCTTTCTCCGTTTGAGTCTGTCTCGCTGTGTTTCTGTGGTAGGCTCGATACCCGGTTGAAAACCCTTCTTTATTTCAAAAAAATCGTTTGTGCTCAGGATGCTGTGCCATTCTCTACATTCGTGCGAAGCAAGAGAAGAAAAGGAAATTTGGGACATTCGAGTGTGTTTTCAACTTCAACCGCTTCAGTTTTCTGATGCCGTCTTGTCAGATTGGGTTATTTGTTCAGGGTTTGCTGTGTGCAGAATGAGCCGAGAGCTGTGTTATGAGCTGTATGCAGATCAATCCCCAGTAGAGTATAGGCTGTTGTTTGTTCAAGCAGTGGTTTGTGTGAGTTGTTTGCTGTTAGTTGGTTGGTTATCCGATTATCATAGTGCAAATGCTCAATTTTCAGACAACAGATCAATATCATTTACATTGGAGGTGTAATATGATGCAATGCAATGCAAAGTATGAAATATACACAAATGTAAACGCTTTTTCAGACAAAAAGTTTGTTTCATTTCATATCATCTCTTCAAGTACATAAGTCTTGGAAACAAAATCTGCCTGCGGCAGTACAAAGTACCCTAACTACTGACAAAATGAAGCGAAAAAAAAAACACAGCAAAAATCTGTATCCGATGTCAAAATGCCTCCGGGGTCATCAATCTGTCCTAGTCCTCTTCCTGGACGAAGGTCCAGGAGCGTCATCAACAGGGGCACCACCAGGGGCATCACCGTCTGAGCTCGAGTCGAGCCATCATCAGTCTCCTCTGCCTCTGTCTTGCCTCAGACTCATCATCCGGAACCGGAGCCCGCGAGCTGCTCCCGACATGAACGCGCCCCCTCTGGTGCGAGGATATGCTCTGCCATCCCGAGTAGAAATGGGAGGTCCAGCTGGAGCGCCACCCACCGGGGAATCTGGAAGGGAGGCTGAAAAAGCATGAAAGACAAATGCATCAGTATATATGAGCAGTGAATCAGTGCAGAATGCAGTGTATGAGTACAGTGTATGTGAATGCCGTGAGCAGTGAATCAGTGCAGAATGCAGTGTATGAGTACAGTGTATGTGATGCCGTGAGCAGTAAATCAGTGCAGAATGCAGTGTATGAGTACAGTGTATCAATGCCGTGAACAGTTTATCAGATGTTGAGTTGTGCATCAGATTATGTAAAGCAGTTTGTGTATGGTTGAGGCCGTGGTCAGAAAGAACATACCGGAATGCTGTAGAGGGCCAGGAGGTCGAATGTCCGCTGTAGCATCCCCATCATGGAGGCATTCATCTCCAATGACTGCCGGGTGTACTCAGAAGACGCCTGCAAAAGTATCAGATGCATCAATATTCTGTGGAATATCAAACAATTTGAAATGAAATAACAGTGCAAGATGAAGAATGCAGTAATACATACCGGAGGCAAGTCGGGGACACCGACAAACTCGTGGTCAGCTGGTGGAGGAGCAAAGGGGATCTGATAGGTCGCCCCACCCTGCCCCTGAAAGTCAATGCAGCGGGCAGAGCAGGCCAACCGGACCCCGCCCCGCTGAACTCCGCCCTGCCGCGGACTCGAGCCCTCCTCGGCGCTCCCCCTCCACTCCTGCTCCAGCCGCTGGCGGCTGGTCCCCTCTCTCTACTCGGCGGCCGCCACTCAGAGGTCGCATGATGAAGGTCCGGACGTACTCTGAGTAGTCGCCCTCGCCTCTGAAACCGTCTGCCTCCCAGCCGATAGTATAGTCTGCCATCTGCTCGGCAGTGAAGCGCTCAGTATCCCGCATGTGCTCGGAGGGTGCACCGGGACTATCTGCTCAGGTAGGCCTAGGGTCTGACGCAAGAAACGCTCACCCAGGTACCAAGCCCGACAGACCGGGCCCTCGAGCAGAATCCGGTAACGTGAGGTATCACGGCGCCGGCAAACCGATCCCGCGCCACGGCTGGCAGTGGAGCCCAAGGCTGCCAGGTGATCTGAAATTGAAATACAGTTTGTTACCTACTGTTATTGCTAATATACAGTGGAAAGACGAAGCTTAAATGAACTGCAAGTAAAACATACCTCGGCAGGGGTGATGGTGTCAAGTAGCGGCGGAAGAAGCTGAAGGTCTCCCGGGGCCTCCGCACGCACTCCCGTCAAAGCGGCGTGAAAAGGGACGACCAGAGGGGTCTCTGCATCGGGTACAGGAGCGAGCCTAGGAAAGTAGGCGTAAACCCACAACTGCAAGATAAATACCAGTGCATTTATCAGATAAAGCAGAATACAGAATAGAAAGCAGAAATAGCAGAGCAGTGTGTTTGCAATGTAGCAGTAGTGTACAGTGTGAGCAGTGTACAGTCAGTGTAAAGCAGAGTATGTGTGTGCCGTGTGTACAGTATACAGCAAGTGTAAAGCAGAGTATGTGTGTGCCGTGTGTACAGTATACAGCAAGTGTAAAGCAGACTACAGTGTGTGCAGTGTGCAGAGTACAGAAAATGTAAAGCAGAAATGAAAGCGGAAAAGGAAATGTACCTCCCAAGCACGCCAGTAACCCCCGAGCAGCTGTCCACTGCCGAGAGCTGAGCTCATATATCCGTAAAGGGTGGCCAGAGCGGCACCACCCCAGTCAAAACGCAAAATGTCTCTGACATCCACCAGTGCGCTGAGAGGCAGAGGGGCACTGTGTTCGCCCGATCGGCGAAAATCGTCGTCCCAAACAGGAACATCAGAAAGCCGCGTGCATATCTCTCAGCGGCCTCCTGAGTCATCGGAACTGCGTCAACGAGGAGGGGCTGGACCCTGAACTGCACCTCGAACCAGGAGTACCGGACGAAGCCAGGGCGCGCGAGAGGCGGTGCCGCGCCGAGCAAGTAGACCTGGGCTGCGGTCCACTCGTCCATATCAATATCGAAGGGGATCGGATCACCCCCTACCCCGATGCCTGTGAGCACCGAGAAGTCATAAGGGGTCATCGTCATGTCCCCGGTCGCTGAAAAGTGAAATGAATCGGTGGTGTCCCACCACCTCTCTGCCAGCACAGCTAGAAGAGGCCTGCAAGCAGTAAGTCTGGAGAGTCCCCTGCAAAAGGAACCAAAGCCGGCCTGCTCCACAATATGGCGAACTGCGTCCGGAAGCTCGCCGTACCACTCACGAGCGGCGGTATTCCCATACCCGCGGATGGTATGGGAGTCTCCCTGTTTTCAAACAAATAGTTGCGAAGCAATATGAAGTGTACGGTTTTGAAGAAACAGTCAAAATCAGTGCAGACGTGGCATGCGTGCAAGTTTATCAGATTCAAACAGATACCGGGTGTCGGTGTGCTTTAGTAAACTACAACGTGTGATGCGTCAGCGTGTTTGTATGGTTCAAGCAAATTGGCATGTGTGCAAGTTTTCAGATTCAAATGGGTACCAGGTGTCGGTATTTGCAGTGAAATACGGTGTGTGCCGTGGTTTGAGTGGTTCAGGCTAGTGCAGTGTGTGCGCGTGTGAGTCCTAAACAGATAACCGGTTGCAAGTTTGTTTATGATCAATTACAATATACAATGCATCAGAGTATCAGAACTAAGCAGTCAAAGAACCGAATCAGCTATGGCAGTTGACAGTTAACAGTTCTACATTGCAGAAAATTAAAGCAGAGAAAGAAAGTTACCTCGGAAGCGCCGAAGGAAAGGTGAGAGGTAGGCTCGCGCAGCAGAAGCTCCGGGTCCAGCCCTCGGTCAAAGCTGCGAAACTGGCGTAGTCCATCGGGTGGTAGAACGTGGATCGCCGGCCGGTAGGTCGCCGGATCGAACGGACGCTCGCTCAGCGGGAGAAGCTCAACCCCGGGATCCATCTCGTGATCCAGGGAGTCCCGCGTGTGGAACATCGTCAGCCATGCAATGGTAGTGAGAAAATGGCCGGAAAAGCCAGAATGTGAAAAGTCAACCGAAAAAGTCAACCCCGAGCGAGCCGAAAATGGCCGGAAAGGTCGGAAGATGGAAAGGCACGGAAATGAAGAGGAAATCGAGGGGAACAAGTCCCGAAAAAGTGGAAATAGCAAAGGACGTCCAAAACGAATTTCAATCGGTGGAAAATGTCCGAAACGCGAAGAAAATCGCGAATCGACGACGAAACGGGCTTAGAACGCGAAGAAACGAAGAAAAGAGGAAGAGAAAATGCTCTGGAGAGAGAGACAAGAGTTTTCGGCGGTCAAGAAGTGAAAAAATAGGGTTAGAAACCCTATTTTTAAAAGACCCGTGGTGAAATGGCAGAACTGCCCCGATCAGGCATTTTGGCCGGTCGGCACTATTTTGTGCCGGTCGGCACAATATTGTGCCGGTAGAACTTTTATGCAGCCGGTGGCCAGCCGGTGGCCACCTAGTCCAGCCGGTGATGTTCCTACAGCCTTGTTTAGGTCATGTGGTAAGTTTCTGGTCTTCATAGCTCAAGAAAGTGCAAGAAAGTGTATCTCCGATGCTCAACCGGCCCTCGTTTTGACCTCGGACCGTGTCTTCTGTGCGTGGCACTCAGATTCAAGCAAGGATTGTATCCTTTCGTATCCTTTTGTCTTTTACAAGATTCAAAACTTGCCCCGTGTGTGTTGCATACATTCATCACACTGATCGGTGCGTTGCATTGCACCGTCATGCATTATCATGCATTTTATTACAAGCGTTTTCACGCGTTGTCATGTACCTCAATACATACATTGCCTCGCACATCATGCCTTGATTTACGTTTCGTGCGGCATGCGTGTCACACTCGCATTGTTCTGCATCTCCTTTGAGGCACGCGTACCTCATTGCACTCCATTTTCCATCCTTTGAGGCACGCGCACCTCATTGCACTTCATCTTCCATTCTTACGCGGCACGCGTGTCTCATTTGTCTCATTTGCCCCATTTGCATTGGCATGCGTGTCCCATGTGCGTTGCCTCGCACTCCCCCCCTCTCTCGCGTGTACTACGCTGAGAGGTCTTTTTGTCTTTCCCCTCTCGCGTGTACTACGCTGAGAGGTCTTTTTGTCTCCTCTCTCGCATGTACTACGCTGAGAGGTCTTTTTGTTTTCCCTCTCGCGTGTACTACGCTGAGAGGCTTTTTGTTTTTCCTCTCTCGCGTGTACTACGCTGAGAGGCTTTTTTGTTTTTCCTCTCTCGCGTGTACTACGCTGAGAGGCTTCTTTTTGCTTGTCTTTCCTCTCTCGCGTGTGCTACGCTGAGAGGTTTCTCCCGGTCTAGGAGACCTTAAATCCTTGGGAGGTGCAAGACCTTCAGTGCATTAAGGTGTGCACCCCATTGCATTTTGCATGCATTCAATCGCGCTATCTTGCGCATCGCACTGTCTTGTGCACTCGCGTTGTCTAACGCATCGCGCTATTTTGCGCATCACACCGTCCTGTGCACACATGGTCCGGCGGGACCGAAAACACGCACGGTCTGGCGAGACCTTAAACCCGCTCATTTGCATTGTTATGCATCTCACAAGCCGTGCGTTGGCGCGCATTTCAAACATCATGCATCATGTGCATTTCAAAAAACAACATGCATTGTCATGCATACATTTTGCATCCCGGTCTGGCGAGACCTTAAACATGCACGGTCTAGGAGACCTTAAATCCTCGGAAGGTGCAAGACCTTCGGTGCATTTTGAAAGATGTGCGTTGTTACGCACTTTAGTTCTTTCGCATTGTCATGCATCCTTTGATCTACATTTCAGTTCAAATCTTGGGGTACGCGTGCCTCAAATCCTTGAGGCATGCGTGTCTCGTTTACATATCATTTTCCATTCCTTCATGGCATGCGTGTCTCACTTGCATTATACATTGCATTGTCATGCATTGCCCCTCCGGTCTGGCGAGACCTTAAACACGCACGGTCTGGCGAGACCTTAAACACGCACGGTCTAGGAGACCTTAAATCCTTGGGAGGTGCAAGACCTTCAGTGCATTAAGGTGCACACCTCATTGCATTTGGCATGCATCTCAAAAGCCGCGCGTTGGCGCGCATTTCAAAAAAAATCATGCATCACCTGCATTCAAAAACAAGGAAACATGCATTGTCATGCATTGCATCCCGGTCTAGGAGACCTTAAATCCCTAAGGGTGCAATTCCTTTGGTGTTTGTCGTGCCCGAACGACTTTCGGTGGTCTGGTGAAGCCACCTGCCTGTGTTTGCGGTGAGTTCCTAGAAGACCAACTGGGACGGTGAAAACTAGAGTTTGAATGGCTTATGCCTAGAACGTAAAGGTTCGGGATTTCCGAGACTAAAGTCTGGTTTAAATACCCAGGGGGTGTACCCTCGGCTTGAAATCTGTATGGAAGCCCCATAGGTTGAGGCGGCGTGTCTACGCCTCAATTCTGGATACTGAACCAACCTAGTATATCGCCCTGGTGGTAAGATAGGGAAAGCTGCAATCATAGTCATTGCATCATAATGCATTGTCATGCATCATTGTAGATAGTGCACATGTCATGCATCATTTGTAAATACTGCATATGTCATGCATTTCAAAAAAATCCAAAAACAAAAACACATGCATATGTCATGCATCATTGTAAACACATGCATATGTCATGCATCATCGTAGGATATAGTGCATCATCAAGCATTTCCATTGTAAATATTGCATTTACATTCCATTGCATATTTGTAGATATTGCATTGTAGTTTGCATGCATCCATTGCATCACTTCCATCTATGGCTTGCGCCTTTCCAGGTTGAGCTTGGTCTGGTATGTGCCCCTACTTTTCACGTCGAAGCACGGTTTTTGTGTACGTGCCTATTCCTTGATGAGCTTGGTTTGAGGGTTGCGGCACATTTTCTGTGTTAGACGCGGTTCGTATGCGTACATGCCTTTCCTAGGCAAGATTCGGTTTGGCCCGCGTGCCATATCCATTGTATCCATATCCATATCCATTTCTATTGCATCGTAGTTTGCATGCATCCATTGCATCACTTCCATCTATGGCTTGCGCCTTTCCAGGTTGAGCTTGGTCTGGTATGTGCCCCTACTTTTCACGTCGAAGCACGGTTTTTGTGTACGCGCCTATTCCTTGATGAGCTTGGTTTGAGGGTTGCGGCACATTTTCTGTGTTAGACGCGGTTCGTATGCGTACATGCCTTTCCTAGGCAAGATTCGGTTTGGCCCGCGTGCCATATCCATTGTATCCATTTCCATTGCATTGTAGTGTAATTATTGCGTCCGGCATTAGGATCATTATTCCCTCCCCAGCGGGTCGTTTCCCCACTTATGTCAATCCACTCAATACTTGTCCTTGTGTCCGTCTACATCACTCATAGTTCTGCATGTGTATCGCGCCTACTCCACGCTGGTATGTTGGTTTGGGGTTGCGGCACCTTTTCTATGGTAGACGGACTTGTTACTTCCATCAATCTATTTGACATTTGTGTGGTTTCGAACCGCTTACGATTGAATCATGATTCAATTGCCCTGCATGTAGTTTGCATTTGCATTAGTTTCAATTGCATTGCATTATCATTTGCATTGTTCATACATAGTTTTGTCTATATTGCATATCATTTTGCATTCATTTTGCATTGTCATGCATGTACGCTAACAATATTGTACCTGTTAAGTTTGCTTTCTTTGCAGGCACGATATTGTATGTACGGCTCATTTGAGGCCGGTGCAACCGGACGAGCCGCACAGGTATTGTATCCTCCGAGTGAGACGTATTGAGAATTGCATAATTCTCTTACATCCTTTCTGCATTGTAGTGTAGTTTGGCGTATGCTAGCTTATAACTGTCGCATGTGTGCTTCATTACAGCTTTCTTTGCATGATCATAAGTTATGCTCGGCCTTTTGCATCGTCAGTTGCATCTTGCCCCCGCCTACGGGCGCATACCTTATCTGCGGCTTGTATGCCTGTGCTGAACTACTACGCTGGTTTGATTCCTAAAGGGATACGTAGGCAGCTTGCGAGTTCAACCATTTGCGCTTTGTATGTTTGTCCAAGTCTTCGGCCTTGTCAAAAATGGGTCGTCTCTGGGCTTTGACATTCACTCCCGTCATTGTTATGACTTCCGAGTTCTGTCAAAGAGGGGCAACTGTAGACACCCCATTTTTGACCGTCCTCAAGACCTGGACGTCACCGCTTGAACACTCGGTGATTATCCATGTTCGTGTTCGTTTGGAGTTCCCGGAGTTCTCGGCTACGCGCCTTGCCTCAGGATCTCCGAACTTGACCGTTTTGTGTCTGGTTTTGCACCAAACACTTGTGCTTTGCCTTGGAGGGGCAGGGAATGCCTTGTGAGGCATCCCACACACCACCGGCAGTGGCTAGAGGCCACCGGCTGGTTGGTGTTGCCATCGGCACTATATTGTGCCGGTCGGCACTCTTTGTGCCGGTCGGCAGTCAATTTTGGCAAAATGACCATTTTGCCCTGCCGACTACTGTACAGTTGCTTTTGAGATATTTTGACAGCTGTATAGCATTGTTTCCCCTCCATACACGTGTATGGAGGGATGAGCCCTTTGGTAGCTTAACTTGTAAGTTTTGTTGCCTAGAAGGGAAGGCTCCCTTCTCTTGGCTCAAGGTTGGAAGAAGCTTTGATTTTTAGACATTTTAGACAGAGAAGAAGCTCTGGTTTTAGGTTAGAAGTTTTGTATCTATCCTATCTCTCTTCTTCCCTCTTATTTGTACACTAGGTGTTTGTGACTTACTATTGCTCATCAACACCTAGTGTTTCACCTTCCTTTGGTTACTGAGGTTCTAAGGGCTGGTTCTTGGAGTTTTTGACTGGTTTGGAGCTCAAGGAGGCAACAAAACCACCATTGTTGAAGAAAGGCTTCAAGGGTAAGAAACTAGTCTTTTATTCCCCATTCTTGCACTCCATTTTTACGTAGCTTAGAACTGTTTTTGTGCTTGGTGATCAACACATAAAAGTTCTGTTTTTTTATCCTCTTTATTGTTGGTTAAGAGTGTTTTGTGCTTTGGGAGGGTTTGACTACCCTTAGGCCTTGAAAAGGCCTCATTTTGTGCTATTTTGTGAGAGCTCCAGGATTTTGGTGTTGGGGTCTCTTCACCACTGAAATCTTGAGGGATTTCAGTGGTGAAGATGATGCTTTGAAGTCCCAAGAAGGAGAGGGCCACCCCCTCTCCTTGATGTCCTTGAAAAGGGCAAGTTTTGCCTCTTGAGGGAGCATTGTGCTTGAGTGTGTGTTGAGCATGTGTGGACTGTTATTCATGCTTAGGATATCATGATTTAACATTATGTGTTGGTTTTGGTCCCTTATGCATGCTTAGCATAGTTGCCATGTAATGCCACTTTGATGCCTTAATATGCTTTAGGATGTAAGCCCTTGTTCAAGCATGTTTTGGCCTTGACTTTGTGAAGATTTTGTGCTTATCTTGACATGTTTTAGGTCTGTCCATAAGTGTTTGGGTTGGTCTTGGCATGCTTAGTATAGCCTCTTTGCATTTTAGGCTTGTTAGCCTTGAGCATGAATATGTAGCATGCCTTGTTTGCATCATTTCAATGGTTTGAGACCATTTGCCATGTTATTTCAGTCCATTTAACATGCTCATATGTTTGCCTTGCATGCCTCTTTGAAACTTTGAAAGTGCATGTTGTGTGCTTCATGTTTTGGCCTTTGTATGTGCCTTTATGTTTGGACCATTTAGATGCCATCTAGGTGTTCCTTGGGCGTTGTTTAGGTCTGCCCTTGACCTGTTTTGAGTCCCCTTGGCCTTGTGAGGCTTGGTGGGTTTGACCTTGGTTTAAGCCCCTTGGCTTGCCTTAAGTGCTTGGACCTTTAATTGCATGTTTAGCTTGCTTTGTTGCTTGGTTTGGCACCATGTTAAGCATGAATTTCAGAGCTTTATATTGCATGCTAGTTGTCCACACTTAGCCTCTTTTAAGTGCGCTTGAAAGTTGCTTACTTAATACTTAGGTTTGTGCCTTGACATGTGCATGTATGTATGTGTGTTTGGTCTCATTTCTTTTGCATTTTGGCCATTGTTTTAGGCCTATTTAGAGTTGCCTAGATCATGTTTAAAACCATCATTTGCTTGGTTTGTTTTGCCTCATGTTTGCTTGCATGCTTACATAAGTGTCTTGCCATGATCATGTTGCATATTAGCTAACATGACTAGGTTGCATTGCACCTTGCATACATGTCTTGTTCCTTGACTTGGTGATAGGAATTGGGCCTTGTTTTGTTTGTTTGGTTTGCATGCATTTGACATAAAAGTTGCATACTTGGTTCTTTGGGCCATCATGCATGGAAATGCGTGATTGGTGGCCCGAGAATCGAGGCACGTGTCCCTTTGAGTCACAAATATGATAAGGGGCATGATTGGTGCACAAATTGCTTGAATTGCATTGCCATGCAAGTTTTTGCCCTCTGCTGCTGTGAGTTGCAGGTTCTGCAGACATTCAGTGCCGGCCGGCAGTATTTAGTGCCGACCGGCAGTCTATTTATGGCCGATGGATGAATTCAGTGCCGGTGGCCACATACTTCAGCCGGTGGTGTTTCCCCTCAGCCGGTGGTGATCCCCATGATTCAAGGAAGCAGTCCTGAGACTTTGGCAGTCCTCAGAGGAGGGAAGCAGGGAAAACAGAGGCAGACTTCGCATGGTAGCGCGATTCCGAGCAAGTCCCGAACACGCGCCGCATCCGGCCCTCTCCCAGGGGTTTACTGCTTTAATTAGATTAATTAATCTGCTTAATTAATTTAATGGATTTGTAATTTAATTAGCTTGCGTAGTTAATTATTTGTATTATTCTTTCATCCCTCCGAGCAGGGCAAATCTGTAATAAGTGTGCGTGGGTGTGTGTATGTCTTCCAACCCCCGCTTCTTTCTTCCCTTTTACTTGCCTGCTTTGATGGTAGATTAGGGCACGTTTATTTTAGCATACCTTATGCAACGCATGCGTGCATCCATGCATTTGTTTACATGCACCGGACTCGGTACATCATACAAACTGCATCGCATTTTCAATTCCAAATTGAATACGTGCATCAAAATAAAGTGCACTTCACATGCATTTTTAGGGTTAGCCGAGCCTATCCTAATTACATGCTGTATGTGTTGCATTAGTCACTTAACATGAACTAGGGCATGCATGTTTGCTAACTAGTTTATTGTTTTGGCACGGAGTACGATGTAAGTTTTTACGCTTTAGCATACCACATGCGTATGAATGTTGCCATGACAGTATGCTTACCATGCGGCTAAGTGCTTTTGAATGCCTGTGGGTGGAGGTTGGGTTGCTTGAGTTGGAAAACTCGTTGAAATCCGTGTTTTAGCCTACTTGCGAGTAGCAAATTCTAAAGCGCTTTTCAAAACAAACGAATATGCAACGTTTGTTTCCAAATTAGGCGATCTAGTCTATACTTGTTTGCTGTGCGCATAACATAGTAATTCTAGGCTAATAATTGGAACAAGAGCATATAATGTTTTCAAAATCGGATATCACGGTTAGTAGAGGCCGGTCTTCGGACCGGGCGAAAGGGGGTGCTCATAGCTGACCTTCCCCGATCGTACCCAAGCTCCCGAGCCAAGACACTTTGGTTATGACGGACATGTGGCCTTCGGCACCGAGTCAGGGTTTCCTAAATTCCCCCATTAAAAAATATTTAGGTGGCGACTCTGTAATCTGGCAAAGCAGTCCATGTTTGGCACTACTTTTCAAAAAATATGTTTTTTTTTCTTCAAAACGATTTGCCAGAGTTGGACTCTTTGGTTCAAATTTAGAACCGCGACAATTTGAGTCCGAACTGTAGTAGCCCCCAATATGAACGGAACGGGACTTAACCCTCCCGAGGCGTTCGGGCGCGTCTACAGTGCCCTGTTGTGAAGTCCACCAACTCATGAATATGCGGCAAGGAAAAGTCGTCCTTCGGACTGGCTCTGTTCAAATCCCTGAAATCCACGCATACTCGGATCCTACCATCCTTCTTTAGCACTGGAATGATGTTGGCCAACCAAGTCGGGTATTCGGATACCAGCAGGAAGCCTGCGTCGATTTGCTTGGTGACCTCTTCCTTAATCTTGAGGGCCCAATCTGGGCAGATCCTTCTGAGTTTCTGCTTGACTGGTTGGGCCTCGGGGTCAAGAGGGATCCGGTGCTGTACAATCTCAGGATTGATCCCAGGCATGTCTTCGTAGGACCACGCGAAAACATCTTTGAAATCTTTTAAAAAAGCGACTAAGCGCTCGCGTTCCTCCGAAGACAACGTGGACCCGATCTGGACCAGCCGCGGGTCCTCCTCAGTACCAATATTCACAGTAGTGATTTCATCCATTAAGGGTTTAACAAATCTCTCCTGCTCTTGTTCAATTAAGCGTTGCAAAACCGGAGGAATTTCTTCCTCGTCGTTTTCATCAAAATTTTGAAAGTCTGAGTTAATGCAATAAATCAAGGGCACAAAAAAGTACTCAGAAACCACAGCTACTTGATTCTCATTAAGCACATCCAAATCGTCCGATTCTTCGGTTACAACAAACTCAAAAGAGAAAGAAAAAGATGACCTGGACAAGACCGTGGCATCCGGGTTATCATCCCCAGGATTACCAGACTCAGACTCAGTCGAGCTGGAACCTGATTCCGACTCACAAGACTCGGTGGAATCAGATTCCGGCTCACTACTTGACCCGGTGCTGCTGGACAAAAATCCCTCTTCATACTGCCAAATGAGTGAGGGTGCGATAGATACATCCAAAATAGTTGTTGGTAGGCCCGCAGCTGTTTCATTCCCGATCACGCATACCAAGAAGTTATCCCCCAAGCACTTCTGTTCGATCGGAGGATCTGAAAGTAGACACGCCAGCGCTACCCTCATTTCATTTTCAGCGTCCTCAAACTGCACTTTCTTACTCTGTTCAGCCTCAGCCAATGGGTCTGTCTGCTCTTCGGCAACGTCATCCCCAGATAACTACAGGTCAAAGAAGATCTCAAAACCTGGCACGCGCTTCCTCTCCGCGTTCAGCCACGGCTCTGGGAAGCCACAAAACGGAAAGTCCTCCCCCTCCCGGACGAAGCGTCCGTTTAGGGTACCCTGAATGGGCCTATGCATCAGCTCAAAAGGCTTCCCAGCCTGCTTCGCTCTGGCTCTTCTAGCCATTTCCTTTCCCTTCCTTGTCCAATCCTCTTTGGTGGGCAGATAACCCAAGCCAAAGGTATGGGGGTTGTGTGGCACTTCGGCGAATGCTGCGACGCCCTTCCGGCCGCTCTTTCCGAATCCCATCCTGGGGATGTGTTGAAGCTTGTTCATGAGGTATACAGATTGAGCACTGACATACACTCCCTCATTAACAGCCATGATGTTTTGCACAACCCGAGCCTCGGCTAAGGTAAAACCTAACATAAACACATCCTCCATGCCGTGCTCAATTTCCAGGACTGGTGTAGATACCTCTGGCGGTGGATGGATCGATGAATTCCCAAAAACGATGGCTACTCCCTTCCCATGGGGGTATTTCACCATCTGATGTAAGGTGGACGACACTGCCTTTACCTGGTGCAGCCACGGCCGTCCTAAAAGCAGGTTGAAAGTTGCAGGAACCTCTAAGACATGGAAATCTATCTCATGCTGTCCCGGCCCAACTTTGGTCTGGATTTTTACTGTCCCCATGACTTCTCGGCTCGTGTTGCCATATGCCCGAATTACCTGGGCAGTCGGCACAAAATCCGCGGTCTTTAAACTGATTGCATATGCTGTCTTTGCCGGGCAGACGTTGATGGCGGACCCCGTGTCAACAAGCACTATGGGTATCCATTTGTTTCTACACTCCACAAAGATGTAGAGTGGTATGTTATGGTTCACCCCCTCAGGCGGTAGTTCTTTATCGAAGAAACTCAACATCGGGGTAGCTCCTCCCGGGAAAACTAAGCCCACCAGCTGTTCGGGCGTGGTATCTATAGAGAGCTTGGCCTTGTCCATAGCTGAAAGGACAGCCTGCCTGTGTACTCGTGATGCCATAAGCAGTCCCCAGATGGAGATGTCTGCCTGTATCTTTTTTAACTGCTTCAGTACAGCTTCTTCTTCGATTTGCTTCTCTTTCTGCCTCTCAGCTTCCTTATCCTTCCCAGATGCCTCTGGCTGGTCTAGGTGCAGGGGCTTGAAATACCGCCCGCTTCTTGTCATATGATCGACCTCACCAATATACCAGGTGTCGTCTGGTTGATTGCTTCCCCAATCCTCATCTGTGTGGGCAAGACATAAATGATCGTCCTCCCACCACATTCCATCGGCCGCCGACAGACACCTGTCCGGCTCCGGTATGATTGTACTCGCAGTACTTTCAGCCCACATGTTCGCAGCATCTTCTGTCCTTGTGCCCACAACACTTTCACTCCCCTCATGGGTTTTAGCTTTCCTGATTCTCTCAGAATCCCAAAACCTTTCTTGTTCCACCTACGTCGGCGCAGTTTGTTGTTCAGCTTTCCCTGCATTCATAATGCCCCAGTCCTGAGCGAAATTCTTCGTACCGGCGCTCTTCGGCAATGTATTCTGACTTTCGGCCCTTCCTGCCACAACTGATATCCTCGTCTCTGCCGGGCCCTGTTCTGGTTGGAACTCTTCCACAACATCCGATTGATCATCCAGCCATCCGGTAGCCTCTGCCGATTCCTCATAATCAAACCAGTTGACTGCCGCGTCCCCCGATTCTTGGTCGTTGAAAAACTGGAGATTGGCAAAGTCCTCTTCTACAGCCACCAAATCACTTGTCCCCTGCTCAAATCTATCCCCCTGGATCACACATAGTTCTGCCCTCTCTGGCAATTCTACACTTGGCTCAACCTGGCCCACTGACAGAATGTAATCACTCGGATCGTAGGCTTCCCCAGCAAAATTCCCAAACTGCTCAAACCTTGACTCAACAATTCCATCCTCCTCTGCAACCTCCCCTGTTCTGTCTTCGACAGTCACCACCATTGGCTCAGGTTGGGTTGTGGAGATGTCCAACATGCACAAAAAGTCAGTGCAGTCAGGAAGGAGCACCTCCGGCTTAGGTAGATGGGAAGGAGTGATATAGATGCTAGGATCGTAAGACACGACCCCAGTCTGGATAAAGTTGATTCTTTTGGGAGGTGGAGCTTGGTTGTGTGTAAGGAGCGGGTTGGTTGTGACATTGGGTCTTTCTGGTGGCAAAATCACATGTTTGTCAACGAGGTCTTGAATCTCGTGACGCAATTTGAAACATTGGTCGGTGTCAGGACCGTGTTGTTGGTGATATGCGCAATATTTGGCTGGGTTGTGAGTGGGGGGGAGTGGATTTGGCAACAGCCTCGGCTCCAGGGGTTTTAGATGCCCTTTTCTGATTAAGACCCCTAGAGCCTTGGACAGGGGCATATACAATGGGGTGAAGGTTCTTTGGCCTTTGGGTTGGTATTTGGTGGTTTGTGGATTGCTTCCGGATGCACTGGAGAAAGGTGTGGCTACCACGGGTCTTGGAAGGGGAGGGGGAATGGTGGCGACCATGCTTACCTCCGAAGCTCTTGCAGTTGCAGCGCCACTCGGGCTTGCATTGTTGTTGCGGTTAAAGGTTCTTCGGGGCTGATCTCTGTCTTGGTCAATCAGACCCTGTTTCATTGCATCTTCAATTTGTACCTCCATCTGTGCAGATCTGAAAAGGTGGGGAAGGGGAGCACAATCATTTTTGCATCAGTTTTGGCTGGAGATTGCGCCAATCATCCGAATCTGGTCCTTATCAGTGGGCCTTAGGGTCATCATCGAGGCCTTCGCCCTCCACCGGGTTACAATTCCGAGAAGCTCTCTTTAGGCTCTTGCCTTGTTGTTTCGAGATCACGGGTTGTAATCTCGATTTGAGTGTTGTAAGAGTATTGTGCAACGAAGGCCTTAGCCATCTCATCCCAACTCCGCTTGACATCGTCCTGTAACTTCGCATACCAGATAATGGCCACACCCGACAGGGTCCGGCCGAATAGTGAAAGCTTCTGCGGTCTGGTGAGGCCCATTGGTTGTAGTATGTCCGAGAATAACCGGAGGTGGACCATGGGATCCCCAGATCCATCGAAGCGATTGATCTGCGGCATTTTGAACCTATCCGGCAACGTCACAACCACATCGGTATATCCATCCTCGATATCCGGGATAGCTTTTACCCCTTGGGATTTCTTGAATAGCTTCTCGAGTTTGCTCAACTTCAGTGCTGTAGGGTCTACTTCGAACTCGAAGGGAGAGTCCGGGTGGTTGATGGGTGTATGTGCCTTGGATAATTGAGGTGGAAGCGGGGCGGAGCTGGCCCCGTTGGAATGTCTGTGTTCCTCCTGGATGGTATGGACATTTGGCAAGATGTTCTGAGCATTTGGCAGGACATTCTGGGCAGTTGGGTGTCTGCTCGGGTAGCGGGACCCCTGGTGGGGGAGGAACTGGATGTGAGGCTGATGCTCCGGCTTACTGCTGGAGCCGGGTAATTAGCTCCGCCTGCTGGGCCATGATTGTGGCCTGCTGTTTAGAGAACTCTGCTTGGCGGACAGCGTCCTCCTGCATTTGCTTCATACTCTCTTGGAGCTGGCGCATCATTTCTTCCATTCCTGGCCATGTTCTGCTGATCTGCTGACTGACTGGTATGTGTATCTCTATGGCAGAAACTGAGACCTCAGCTCGACTGTTCTGCTAGGGTAGACCACTGCTCTGGTAACCTCTGCTCAGACACACTTGCGCTTTCTCGGCCTCCGTCTGACAACCGGGGTAGAGAATGAAACACTGGTTGTCCGTCAACCAGATCCTCAGATCGATTGAGTCGGCGACCTCTTGTCCAGAGTGCTTGGGGAATATCTGCTTGGTTTGAAGCAATTGTGCTAAAACTACCTAGCAAAAAGAGAATAAAGCAATAAGGAAATAAATAACCAGATAAACGAACAGCATAACAGCTTAAAATAAACACACAACACACAGCTGGGCATAACAACACACAGTCGAACACTGTCCTCAAACACTGATCATTATCCCTGAATCACTGTCCCCAAAAACTGAATCTGATACCCGCAGATAACTGATTCTCAAACACTGACTGATGCCCGCAGGCCTGATGCCCAAACTCCTAAACTGATACATGCATTTCCCTGGAGAGACGCACTCTAAAAGCACATAACAGATAAGTGAGAGCCAAAACACCCCTATGTTGGGGTAGGGTTTTCCCTGTCCTATTTTTGTCAGGAGCTAGGGTTTCACTACGCACGCAGCGTTTCAAACAACCTATATCGGGTAAGCAACCTGTCCTAGTTTGGAATGGTCACTACGGATTCCGAATATGCACTAGGTCGAATGGTCAAAAGGGTGCCCGGTAAAACCGGGGTTTTGTTTTCCATACTGGCAGAGCCCGTAACCGGTAAGCCTTATGGCACGCAGCCTCTGGCAAACCGCTCAGGAATAGCAATGGCAAACACGGTGTCCTAGGCGCACCAATGCACATGCAATGCAAAGAAACACATAAGTTAATCAAAACAAGATATCATGAGTTCGAGTCAAGCTCTCTAAACTCCCCAGCAGAGTCGCCAGAAACTGTAGACGCCCGAACGTCCCGGGGGGAATCCCGTTTGTTCATTTGGGCTCACTACAGTTCAGGACTCAATGTCACGGTCCTATATCTAATCTCGCAGAGTGCAATGCAAGACCGATGAATCATCAAAGAGTCCAAATCCGGCAAATCATTTTTGAAAACAAATTTTTGAAAGAAGTGCCAAACATGGACTGCTTTGCCAGATACAGAGTCGCCACCCCTAAATATTTTATTTTGGGGAATTTAGGAAACCCTGACTCGTTGCCTAAGGCCACGTGTCCGTCATCACCAAAGTTGCCTCGGCTCGGGAACTTGGGTACGATTGGGGAAGGTCACTTCGTGAGCACCCCCGCTCGCCCGATCAAAGATCGGCCTCTACTATACATGATATCTAGTTTTGAAAACAATATGCGTTCTTATTCCGGTTATTAGCCTAGATTACTATGTGATGCGCACAGCATACAAGTATAGACTGGTCGCCTGAATTGGAACAAACATTTCATGTTTTTTTTTTTGAAAATGGTTTGATTGCTACTCGCAAGTAGGCTCTAAAACGTGGATTTGCCACCCTGGGTGGGCTTAGAAAAGATGGTTTTGCCACTCTCAAGTGGGCTTAAAACTCACAGTCAATGCATTATTCCAATTCAGATAATCCAACCTTCACCCACAGGCATCAGGCAGGTATATCACATAAGCATATAGCCTCATGGTTAGCATGCTATCATGGAAGTCACTCACACGCATGCAAGGATGCTAAAACATAAAAACTTACCGAGTACTCCAAGCCAAAACAGAGCTATGTTAGAAATCCATGCATGATCCTAACTATACAGAAATGCCCTAATGCACACATGCAAAAATGCAACCTATAGCAGGCTCGGCTATTCTAAAGATGGCATGTGAAATGTACAACTAACAAGTATTTCAACTCGGAATTGAAATACAATGGTCAGTATGATGCGCCGAGCCCGGTGCATGCAAACAGATGAATGAATGCAAACATGTTATCATACTGTATGCTAATTGAAACATGCCCTAAACGAACCATCATAAGCTGGTAAATAAAAGGGAGAAAGACGTGGGGTTGGAAGACATACATCACACGCACGCACACTTATTACAAGTGTTGGCCTTCTCTCGGAGGGTCCGAATAAATAATACAGTCCAATAAATAATACAGTCCGAATAAGTACAAAACCCTAATTAATTAACAAATTAACTAGGAAAGCAGTAAATTAGCATGCAAGCCATGGACCGCCTCAGCTCTGTTCCGATGATGAATGATGCATGCTTGAGTTGCCTTGCGCGGAAATCCATTGCGATGCCCCGGTTAGCCTCTGTTTAATTAATCCCGGAATATTGTGCAAAGCTCCAAGATGTTCTTGATTTGCTGCAACAGAGAGCAAGAAAGGGGCATGGCAAAGTATTTTCACATATGTATGCTCGCCTCGATCCTCGTGCCACAATCACGCATCTCGATGCATGATGGCCGAGGAGTCGAATTGCACGACTCAATATGAAATGAATGCACATAAAACACAACAAGACCGAGACTCCATCATGGTTAATCCGGAGTGTCGGTGACCGGGAATTGAGACACGTTCCGTCACTCGGAGTACGAAACGTCCCTCGTTTCCCGTGCTTGGGCTAACTCCTATCCCAAACACAATGCAATATGCATGACATGCATGAATGCAACTAACATACAACCTAGCATACGCAATGCTATGAACTGGCATACACAATGCTCTAACATGCAACCTAGCATACGCAATGCTATGGACTAAATGGCATACACAATGCAATGGACTTACACCAACATGAGTGGACCTCAGCCACACTCACATCAGTGGCCATAAGATGATAATGAGACAACCGAAATGCGTGCACACATGCACGCAAACCGAGGACCGAACCTAAGGCACAACATGCAACTCTAACAAGGCATGGCAAGGATGAAGATGGCATTCAAACATGTAAATTTCAGCACTGAAACATGATGCTAAATGGTCCCGAAACATGGAAATATGGCACCAATGCATGAATAAGCCCCGAAACTCAAAACTAGGCACATGTATTGAACTATAACAATGCAAAGCAAGCATTATTTGACTATGAAGCACAAAGACAGAGCCAAGGCAGTCCCAAAACATGCACATTACTAGTTTAAAGCATGGCCAAAAATGCTAACATGATGGACTAAAACATGCAACATTGGCTAGCAAGCATGGTTTACATGGCATGTATATGAAGCATATGAGAACTCATCAAACCAGCCAAAACAGTGAATAAAACATGTCAAAATATGCCCAAATAACACTGAAATGCAGCCAACACATGCAAAAATGATGAGTTCCTTTGAGGGCCATGCAAGGGGTTATTAACACATACAAGATAGACACTTAGCATGACCAAACCAACTCTGGAAATGATTATGCAGCCCTAAAACCACCAAAGGCCCTGGAATTGGTCTAGAAACATGCAAAGAAAGGCCTTTGAAAGGCCTTGAATGGATTGCTCTACACATGCATCATAGACATAAAATATGAAAAGGGCTCGGACAGAGCAAGGCAGACCTTGAACTCACAAATAGGCCTGAAATGACTTCAATGCATGCAAAATAGAGTCCCTTTGGAAGGCCAATCATGCTAGTAAAGAGAATGAGGGGTGAGAGGGTCACCCCTCTATGATTTCAAAGCTCAAAACTTCATCAAAGCCACTGAAAATCCACTAGATTTCAGTGGCTAAGAGGCCAAAACAAGGCCAATGCAAATGCTCAAATGCATGGCTCAAAGCATGTGGAAATGAAGCATGCAAGGAAGGAGATGACTCCAAACAGAAAAGTGACCTCTATCAAACTTGAAGAGGAGGTCAAAACAAGACTTTTCCCAGTTTATAACAACTGTCGAAAATGTTCACAAGTAAGGCTAAAATAGGATGCAAAAATAGCCCTAAAAGAGAGATTGGGCAAACAAGGAAGTAGATGGCTCAAACAGCAAAGTGTCCTTAAACAAAGTTGAAGAGAGGCTCAAAATAAGACACTTCACAGTTTAGGTTGAAGCCCAAAAATGCTAGCAAAAGGGGCTAAAGTATGAAGCAAAAAAATACAAGAAAAGGGGAAATGAGGACTTACCCTTGTAGCACAACAATGCAGCAACTTCTGGACCAAGAAGGTGAGCTCTCAACCTCTACAAATGACCTCCAAGGTGCTGGAATGGGTGGTGGAGGTGGTAGGCTATGAGGTGTAGTGTAAAATGGCCAAGAATATTAGGGTTTGGAGGCTTGAAGTATAGAGATAGAGGGAGTTGTATGTATGCTCCAGCCAAAACTTCTAACCCTTGCAAATGGAGGTGGAAGGTGTGTTATATAGAGGAGAAGGTGGCTTCTTGGAGAAGCCTCAAAGGGGGGTCAAAGCTTCTAAAAGAAGCTTGACCAAAAGGGTCAAGCTTCTTGAGGAAGCTAAACCAAAAGGGTCAAGCTTCCTTTGAAAGCTAAACAAAGGGTGCAAAACCACCTTTAAAGGACCACAAACAAGGACAAATCCTCGGACAGAGGGTCAGGTGCAAAACAGCTGGCACAGCTAGAATGCACTCAAGGAGACAAGACTGGCCGACCAGGTTCAAAAGGCCAAGGTGGTCGGCCGGCCACCTCCCCTGGTCGGCCGACCAGGGGTCAAAAGGTTCAAGAAGAAAAGCTGGCCGGCCACCCCAGAAAGGTGGCCTCCCAGATGAGTGCAACACAGCTGTATGGAGAAAAACCAGAAAATGTGACCCAGGAGAGAGAAAAACCAGCTTTTTAGCAAGGTTCAAAAGGGTCAAGATGAATTACTGGTCGGCCTACCCATATTGGTGGCCTCCCAAGTGTGCACAACACAATGATGGTATGAAAAGCCAGAAATTGTGGCTCAAAAGTGAGAAAAACTAGCTTTCTGTCAGAAAAATTGGCTTTAGGAGAGAGAAAATGAAGAAAACTGGTTTTCAGGGAAAAGGTGGCCTCCCACCATCCTACCATCTCCTAGCAAAGAAAATAGGTCCATACCAAAAATGAACCCTAACCGATGCAAAACGAGGTTCGGGGCCAAAACGCGCAGTCCGGGGCCCCGAAAAGGCTGTTAAGCACCGGAGGTGGCGTATGACCACGAAGGTGGTCTCCCGGGCCACAGTGTCCCTCTAAGGGAGGAAACAAGGTGTGTGCCAAAAACAGGAGCAAACGGAGGTAATTAGGCGGTCCCGAACCGAGGCGCACGGCCGACAGCTCCGAAAACCAGAAATTGGCCTCCAAACGGGAAAAGTGGCCTACGACCACGAAACGTAGTCTACGGCCACTGAGAGATAGTCTACGAGACCTCTCCCTCCCTTTGGGAAGAGAAAACAGAGAAAACAGGACCCGGCTCGCAAACCGAGGCAGAGCACAAAAGAGCCCGGAAGTCCAAAGACAAGGCTCGCAGCCGAGACTCTGAAACTCCAGAACGAGCAAAATATGCAACATCACCGAGCGCTCAATTGGTGACGTCTGAGTCTTAAGGTCGGTCAAAAATGGGGTGTCTACACCACCTTATCTAGTTTACCAGTTTATTTTCTCTCTTCATTTAAGATGCCAGAAGGTGTGGCCAGAGACATTGAAAGGATTCAATCAGCTTTTTTATGGGGTGGTAACGACCTGAAAAGGAAAGTCCACTTAGTGAAATGGGGGGAGGCTGCAAAAAGCATTAATCAAGGGGTCTGGGCATTAGAAGAATAAGAGATGTAAATGCAGTTCTATTGCTTAAATGGTGGTGGAAATTTGGAACTCAAATTTACTCTCTTTGGAGGAGGGCTATATGTAGCAAATACAAGATAGATGAGGCTTGTTGGAATCCACCGGTAAGTTTCTCCTACAAACATTCTAGAGTGTGGAAAGACATCTTATCTATTGGGAACCATTGCAGTAATATTTTCAATTTTTATGTGGATAATTGTCAAATTAAAGTGGGGGATGGAAACATAATTAAGTTTTGGCATGACAAATGGTGTGGCAACACTTGCCTTAAGAATGATTTTCCCCTCCTTTTCAATCTCTCCACTGATAAAGATGGTTCTCTTCATCAATACTTTGGTAGGAAAACCAGCCCAAATACTTGGAATTTTCCCATTAGAAGAACTATGTTTTCTTGGGAATTAGAGGAAGAAGCTAGTTTGATTGAAGCCCTATCGTCAGCCCCTTCTCTGTCTTCTCACAAAGCTGATTGTTATTTTGGGCTTCTGCTACTACAAGCACTGGTGAGTTTTCTGTTTCCTCAGTTTACTCTTTCAGTAATTTCACCCTTGGTCCTCATCTTCCAATTTGTAATCATATCTGGAATAGAGCTGTCCCTCCTAAGGTTTCATTTTTCTGTTGGTTGGCTTGGAAGAACAAAATTAAGTTAGCAGAATTCATGCTCAGAATTGGTATTTTAGACCCTTCTGTTTCCATCAGTTGCACCTTCTGTGGCTTTGAATCTGAATCTGCTACACATGTCTTGTTTCACTACCCCTTTTCATGGTAGATCTGGTCTTCAATTATTCATGAATGGGGGCTTTCTTGGTGCATTCAAGATTCAGTTGATGGCCTTCTCCAATGGTGGATGAGAGTAAACTTCAATCACTTTGATAGATTAATTTGGAGAGCTATCCCGCTCATTGTTCTTTGGTCGCTGTGGAAGTGTAGGAACGAATGTATTTTTGAAGAGGCTCAACCAAATATTTTAGATTTGAGTGAATCTATCAAAATCAGAGCTGCACTATGGCTGAAAGCAACCATTAAGGACCTTTCCTTCTCAGTTGATGATTTAACCTTCAACTGGAGGCAAATCAAAGCTGGAAATTCAAACAATTAGATGGGTTGGTTTATTTGTTTTGTTATATTGCTCTTCTGGTGGTTGATTATCTACTGAGGTTGGGCCATGTTTTGCTAGAGCTTCTTTTCTGCTGGGTTGGAGTTGATCTGCTGGGGTTGTTGATTTGCTGGGGTTGATCTGGCTTATCAGTTGGGGTTGTGCTGTTGGGGTTGTTGATCTGGTTGGTCTGGTTCATCAGTTGGTGATTGCTATTTTGGTTTTAGCCTCAACCTGCTAGTCAGTTTCTCTGCCCTATTCCTCTGTTTAGCATTATCAGTTGGCCAACTTTATTGTTCATCTCAGTGAAGTGGCTTTGTTCATCTCAGTGCAGTTTTGTGGTGCTAAAGTGAAGGTCAATTATAGTTCTTTCTAGTTGAGTTCATAGTCTGCTTCATAGTCTGAGTTCTTCATCTCAGTTTTTGGCTGCTAAATAGTCTGAGTTCTGTGGTGCTAAGTTCTGGTGCTGTTATGTTGCTTGGGTCCATTTTGCTGTGTTGCTGCAGTGAAGTGAAGGTCTGTTGATACTGGGACTGATATGTGGTTGCTATGCACAGGTTGGTGCTAGGTAGGTCTGTTTGGTCTGTTTATTTCAGCCAGCAGCTGAGTGGTAGTCTGAATGGAGGTCTGTTTGTTAAGCTGGATTTGAGCCAAAAGGGTGTATGCTAAACTATGAACACTCTGAAGGATCATACTGTTTTCTGGCAGCTACACTGATTTTATGGCTTTTGTTGTTATGCTGAGTTTCTAAGCTGCACTGAGTTTCTAAGCTGAGGGCAATGCTCTTGGACTGCACTGATTTGAATTGGGTTATGTCTGCTGCCCTCTGTTTTTTGCTGATTTTTGCTGAGGTGATTCAACCTCTGGGTGTTTTTGCTTATGCTTGTTGTTTTTTCCCCTCTTTTTCTCTTTGTTGGTTTCTCACCAACTGGCGCTTGGGGCTTTTTAGACCCAAGCTCCTCTTTATTGATGTAATCTTCATACCTTGTATGTTTCATCAATAAAGATTTTCTTTGCCGATAAAAAAAAAAAAAAAAAAAAAAAAATTGGAGTGGTTCTAGTTCTGCTTGGACTGACCTTTCTAGGTTTAGCTCATCTTCCACTAGGAATCCCCTATGATTAAGTTCTCTATCTATCTTGTGATCCCCAAAGTGAAGCTTTGTTTTCTCAGAAAAGTGAAATGAAAGTTTCATACTTAGTCATAGCTTGGGAGTTTTGAATTTAGTTGGCCAAGATGGAGGATTTTGATGATGGACTAAGGACTTTGTCTAAAAAAGTTTGTCTGAAAACCCTAGATAGTATTTCATGCTTTCAATATTTTTTTTTGGGTTTTATTTTATTTTATTTTGTTTGCGTCTGAGCATGTTTACATAGATGAATGTATGAGTTGTAGTAGTTTCTATATTGGAGTTTTTTCTTTTTTTTTTCTTTTTTTCTTTTTTTTTCTTTTTGTTGAAGTCCTAATTTTCAAAAGTGATCAATATCATTGGGCTGAATGTTTTCTATGGAATTCTGTGCTGACAAAAATTCATATTTGATCTTCAATTCCTAGGGTTTGCATATAGTTAGATTCTATCTTTGAACCCTCATGAATTGCATCAGATATCCGGCAAATGAAATCAAAAGTGGTTATACAGATCAAGATGCAAAATTACTTAATATTCCAAGGTGCAAAATCAAAGTCATAGCATATTTCTTGGATCAAAATTTTGTTTTGGTATTGGTTTTTTTTTTTTTTTTTTTAATCGGCAAAATTTGTTTTGGTATGGTTATCATAAGCTCATCTTCCACATTTAAGATTCTCTTTTTGTTGTGTGTGTGTGTGTGTGTGTGTGCTTGTGTGTGGCTTAAATAAGTAATAAGCCAAGGAGTTTACCTCTATTGTTTGATTCTCATTTGTGAAATTTGAGTTTCAATAATTATTTGGAATCCAAGGCAACGGATATTAGTCATTAGATGAAGAGTTTTTATTTATTTATAATTATTATCTTTTTTATTTTATTTTATATATATAAGAAGAAAAGTATGAATATGTAACACTTTTGGATAAACAAGTATCATATTGTGAATAGGATGCTTTAAACATTCAACCCAAAAGAGCTGGTTAGCAAGAGACCAACCAGCGAAAACAAAACTCCTAATACAATTTAAACTCAAAAAACTCATATATTTTCCTAAGATTTTTATTTTTATTTTTTGATAACCGGAATTTGGCCAGCTTACGTGCACTTTGACTTATTTCGGGATCCAATCACACCGCCCACTTGCGGGGAGGCCACAAAAAACTTATTGGGGCTAGTGAGTATTGAATTTAAGACACTCGGAGGGAGCACACTCCCAAATCCCAAGTTGTGCTCATTAAGCCAACTCCTTCAGGTTTCTTAAGATTTATTTATATACTTTACAATTTTCAAAACATGATCAGTTTCCTTCAACTATAATGCATTTAGATTCTCCAAAACATTGTCTTTCCTTTTCATCCTCTCCTTTGAGTTTCCTTTTTTCTTTTAGATCTAAATCTCATATATGATACATCTTGGTGATTTTGGGAATTTTGGAGGATTTAGGTTCATTTTGTCAACCATTTCATTTCACCTGTAATGTCTTAGATGATCAACCTCCAACTTTACAACTATTTGTTGGTAAAAGTTCTACAAATGTAAAGTCCAAGTAAGGGCAATATGTCTCTTTAATGGTTATAGTTCTATCGATCCCATTAAGTTCTTAAATAAAGTTGTGATTAATTAAATGGATTACATTTAGAAGTTGGTTATGTTGTGACATTTCAAGTATTGCAACAGTATTTGTGTTTGGTTTACAAATAGCATTCTTTCATTATGTTGCCATTTTCATATGAAAGGTCATCACACTTCTTAAGGGTCTTGAGAAGGTTAAAATGGTTGCTCCATTTTCCTCATTAAATTGATATTTGGACTCATTACCCTGCATAGGGTATTTTCTTTAACAAGAAAGAAAATCATTTGTCATTTTAATATCCAATTGAAAACAAAGGTTTCATTTATTCAATAGCAAAAGCTTCCAGTAATTGTTTTAGTGATTTATGATTATGTACTACGTGTTTGAAAATGAATGAAAAGGTTGAGTAGTGTGGATCTTGATACCGTAATATAATGTATGTACGATTGAAGTGGCACATCTCTCTTTATTATATTGTAACGCTTTTTAGATCAAAGTGAAACTGCAATGACCACAACCCTAACCCTATTCTAAAGTGAATTGTGAAAAAAAAAAATTATTCTTCTATAGATTCTTGTTCTATTTTATTTGCATTTTGTGTTTTATTGATCCAAGTAGGTTTATTAGGACATACCACATCAAAAAAAAATGGTACTCATATTTTAACAACCAATGCGTATTAGCTTCTTTCAAAAACCAGGTGTTGCTTCTTTTAGTGATTACTTCAACAAATGAAGTACAAAAGTAGAACTTATCATTAGATAATAAGATTACAAGAATCATATACTTTTCTTCTTTTTTTTTTTTTTTTTGATCAGCAAAAGATAAATTTTATTGAGAAACAAAAAAAGAATTATATCAATAAAGGAATCGATGAGTGCAAAGAGCATCAAAACGAAGCAAACCAATCCCAACTAAGTTGGCACTGGTAAGTCCATCCTATCATCTGCTAGCACACATCAGAAGTTGGTGAGAAACCAACCACAAAAAAAGACAACCACACCCAAAAGACTAGAGCAACAGTAGCAAGCCCCCCTATGCCATACAACCCTTTCACCAGAACCAATTTTTAGCAATGAATTGCTTTCATACAAGCTTGAATTTGCCTCTGGATATGATGAGGCTGCCTTCCATGTAATTATTGCAGTAATGTAAGTAAGTTTGACATAATATATTATTTGGTATTTAATTAGTATTGATAACAATATTTTTCAATTAAATTTTATTCATCATCTTTTGTGAATCCGTTGGTGTATATATATATATCATTCCATTTGGTGAGGGATGTAGTAGAGTTAATTTGAAAATTGGTATCAGAATGTTTAATATAACTTTTGCTTATAATTTGTGAGATAAAAATAACACGAATAAATTATTAAAAAAAAAAACTAATATTAAAAAATAAGAGCAAAGATATTTTTAACTTTTGATTTATTTATTTTTTTAATTTTTAGTTTGATAAAAGCTACACCAGATAGGTGAGTAGCAAATTTGAAAATGAAAAGTTATATTTCATCCTTAGCTAGCTTCATCAATCATTATCTCTAGAGATGCCTATTGTACATGCATTGCTTATTGTTCAAACTTTAAGTATTCAGTTTCCTCCAATTCCGGAGTAGTTTCAGAATATCCACCTAGAAGTTGGTTAAATTACTTTTTTTTTTAAATCATCTCTCTAAGAAAATTTTTGTTGTTCATTGGCACCCAAGTTGTTAGACTTGCTATATTTTCTCTAAAATTTGAGAAAGATCAGTGTAATTTACCCAGATTTTTATATGAAAATTTATATAAAATTATATGAGAATGACATTTTTATAATTGTGACCTATAGGGATAGACTTTTTACTTTGAGATATATAAACTTTGTTTATATAACATTACCTAAATAGGATTTTAATGAATAAATCTGCGAAAGCAATATTCATAGTAAATGCTGACATTCAAATTGGAAATTTCAAATAAAAAGGGAAAAAAAAATCCTAAAATACCATGAAAATGATCAAATTATTGAAATAAATATCAGCATCAATAATAAAATATTGAAAATACTTACAGAGGTGTAGGTATTTCTATAAGTATTTTGAGTTTTTTTTTTTTTTTTAAAGCACTATTATTCTAAATAATAATTCAAATCTTGAACACTGTCTCTTTCTCTTTACTATTTTACCATAAAATAGACTTAAATCCGGGCCATCTTTCATGATTGTTATAGCGATCCCGGTTTTCCCTTTCTTTATTTATTGTATTCCGGACTTGGGTTCCATGGAGTTAATGGTCGTATATCTTGTTGTCATCCTTTAATTCCCTATGTTTGAGTTTTAGGATGTGTTGGGCGTGTTTCAAACAGGTGGGTTGAGTGTTGGTCTCAAGTGTTGTTGCCTAGGTTTCTGGTGTTATGCTCGAGCGGGTCATTATGCACTCGAGCGGAGTTCGTTTCTTGGTGGTCCGCTCGAGCGGGTATAATTGCGCTCGAACGGGGTTTACACACTCCCAGTATTTCGTGCCTCTGCAAAACTTCTACAGGTGTGTTTTTCACGCTCGAGCGGGTTTCCTTACGCTCGAGCGGGTTGCGCTCGAGCGGGTTCCTTGGGGCTCGAGCGGCTAGTTCAGTTTCTGTAAAAGTTCTAGGAGGGGAAAATATACGCTCGAGCGGAATGGTTTTCACGCTCGAGCGGGTGTGTTTTGATTCTGTGTCTTGGCGCTCGAGCGGGACTTCTTGCGCTCGAGCGGGTCCAGTTTCTTGTGCTTGACGCTCGAGCGTCCTATTCTCCGCTCGAGCAGGTCATGCGTATATCAGTTGGCAGCTGGGCATTTTTGAATCACTTTTCACTTTTCACTCTCTCTCTCTGACTTTCCCAAAAACGATTTTGAGAGCTCCTCTCTCTAGAATCTTCCTTCTCTCTAGGGTTTGATCTAGCTAGAGTGTTTTCCTAACCTTTGGCCTTTGTAAAAAGTGTGTTGATCGTCGAGGGCTTCTGGATTTGGAGCGCTTTGGTCTTGGTCTTCTTCTCCATTTGACCTCTAACTTCGAGGTAGGGATATCCTACTCCATCTTATCAGCTTTGTCTTTAAATTTTAGCATTTTGATATGTTGGGGGTTGTTGGGTAATTTTGAGAAAGTTTGGGGTCATTGTGTAATTTTCAAAAGATGGGGTTTTCATATATGTAAACCCATATATATGTAATACATTGAGAAAAGGAATAAATGTTGGATTATTGATGAAAATGGAACCTTGGGGTTGTTGTTCGAATTATGGGAAAATGCCCTAATTAGTTTGATAAATTAATTTGTATAATTAATTTTGAGAAATGAGAAATTGAATTAAGAATAATGGAATTGGAAAGATATGGGATTAAAGGGTGTAGTTGGATTTGTTCATCACTCACCTAGTCAAAATGTCGATATTATATCCATTTGATGCATTTATTTTTTGTTTAGACATAACTGCTTTGGGCTATCAGTGGAGGATAGTCTTGATTGTTGTAGACAATGCATGAGGATTAGGTGAACTGAAACTAATCAATTGAATGTGTCATCGAATATGACGGTTGGAATAATACATTAACCTTATGTATTGATTGATTATGTATATGATTTGTTTATATGCATGTGTGTGTGGAGGAGATAGGGGATGTACTCCACGGTTTAGGGGAAGATAGGGGATGGACCTCTAAACCGGAAACTGTCTGACATTGATACAGCACTACAATGTGTATCATTTGTGAAGTATGGAAGTGATTTTATGGTTACTGATACAGCACCAAAATGTGTATCCATCATGATTTTCGAAAGTAGTTTAATGATGAATTATAATCTCATTAAACTAGTTGGCTAGGATCTGAGCCTTGTTTTCGAACTTAAAGTCGAATGAGAAATGGAAAAGGAAATGTAGCATGGACATGATTGTCATGAAAATCAAGTGCTAATAAGTGCTGGAGTTGGAAAATAAGTGTTGACCATCTATCAACTGCTAATCTTTTAGTCATTGTTTATAGTTGGTTTAGTATATTTCTAGGGTTGTGGCTCACCCTTTATGGGACATCATTTTTAGGTAAGGTAGCATGCCACCTCCAAGGACGTAGCTTGGGAGCTTAGTGGTTGGGACTTCTTTTGTGATTACATTTTGTATTACATGTAAATCAAGCCTAGGGCTTATTTTGTATAGAGTTAGAACTCTTCTCTTTTGTAACCAAGTGTTGACTTGGAAAGCTGTAAGCCCGTAGGGCATTTGCTTTTGTTGTTAACATGTAATACATTTGTAAGAAATACTCTGATGAAATATAATTATGCTTTATTCTCTTATGTCTGAACATATTAAGAATGTATGATTATGGGGTTTATTTTGAGGGCGTTACAACTTGGTATCAGAGCGTACCGGGTTTGAATACTTTGGGTACGTGGGAAGTGATTAGTATCATAATGGGTTTGTCTCGCTTGTTAGAGACTTATGTGTAGTGTTATGTGCTTATGTGATAACATGTTTATGTGACTACTTGGGTATGGGATTTAATTTCTAGGATATTGATTGGATCCTTGGGTTTCTGTGAGTCTTGTTGGAAAAGCACTTGATCAATGCTGTTTCTAACCGGAACTCTAACAACGCCTCGGGACTATCATTATCCGGAAATGAAGTTCGTAAGTGCTTATGTGATTATGTGCTTACATGGAATGAATTACAGTTGTCCATGCATTAGGACGTGAGTGTTATAGCTTCGGCACATTTGTGAATATGCTAATGTCTTCGTTACCTTTATTAGGATGTCAGGACGAGGACGTGGTGGTAGGCGAGGTAGGCCTAGGATTCAGGAGATGCCTATACTAGAGGAGATTCCGGAATAGCAGGAGGGGGTTGGTCAGGCCAATGTGGCCGAACCAGCAGGTCAGCAGGCTATGGGCGTCTTAGCCTGAGAGATAGCAGGAGCTTTGAGAGAATCTATGGGCATTCTCAGAGCTGAGAATCAGGTTCAGGCCCACGTTGCGGAGGCAGGGCCTTCCTTTTTGAAGAGGGAGTTCTTCCGGTCAAATCTAGACGAATTTGTTGGGGATCCGAAGGAGCCACTTAAGGCTGATGAATGGTTAGAGCAGATGACGAAGACGTTCGAGATGCTAGGCATCGAGGATGGAAACATTGAAAGTGACCTTGGCATCTTTCCAGCTTAAGGGGGATGCGGGTCAGTGGTGGAAGTTTGTGAAGGGCCGTATTGATGGCACTTGGGAGGCTTTTGTGAATGCTTTCCAGGAGAAATTCTTATCTCCAGCTGTCAAGGAGAAGCTGAGAGACCAGTTCTGCCAGCTCTTGCAGTTGAGTTCTTCAGTGGCCGAGTTTGAGGCTACTTTTACTAGTCTGTCCAGGTTTGCACTTGAGCTCGTGGCGTCCGAGGAGCGTCGTTGTATCGAGTTTGAGAAGAAGTTGAGGCGCGGCCTCAATATGAGAGTTGGGGGTTCTATGACCCGAGACTATGGGCGCTTGGTTGATGATGCAGCCCATATGGAGATCATGATGCAGGAGGAAGAGGGGCAGAGGGGCTCCAAGAGGAGCCAGGATGGCCAGGGTGATGGCAGGAGACAGAGGGGTTCTAACCCTCAGCAGTCTCAGGGAGGTCTTGCTAGATCGACCTTTCTAGTGCCGAGTGCAGGCTTGGGAAGAGGCAATCAGGGAGATATTACCTGTTTCAAGTGTGGTCAGCTGGGCCACAAGTCTTCAATTTGCCCGCAGAAGGGAGGAGGTCAGAGAGTTGTTCATCTTCAGCTCGACTTCAGGGCCAGAGTCAGGACAGAGGCCAGCCTTTGTCTTGTTATCAGTGTGGTCAGGCGGGACACCTGAAGAGGTTTTGCCCGCAGTTGAGTGGCACGTCTGGTGCATCTTGGCTGAGGCAGAGTTTTCAGCCAGCTCAGTCAGTTCAGGCCTCAAGGGCCAATCAGGGAGCTTCGTCGTCCCAGTCTGTGCAGCAGTCCTTTGCTCCTAGGGGTGAGCAGGTGGATCAGGAGCCTACAGGGCGCGTGTATGCTGTTATCGTGCAGGACCTAGTACCGGCTCCATCAGTTGTGAGAGGTACCTTTCTATTTTGCAACTCGGTTGCTAGTGTGTTGATTGATATGGGTGCGTCTCATTCCTTTGTATCTGCTGCATTTGCATCTGTTTTGGGATTGGAGTTGGCACAATTAGCATCTCCTATATGTGTTGTATCACCTGTTGGGGGTGAATTGATTTTGAAACAAGGATGTAGAGGTTGTGATATAGAGGTCGCCGATCGTCGGCATCCTTTTCCTTTTGTAGTTATGCCCATGTCGGGATTTGATGTTATTTTGGGTATGGACTGGTTATCGTCATACCGGGTGTAACATGCCCGGGGGGGGACTCGCGCGCGTTAAACAGTTCGGACTCCCGAGATCTCTTTGATCTCAAGTCTCACGAGTGCAATGTGAAACGTAGATGAGAGTCCAGATTTGGCAACTTTTATTGAAAATCCATTTAATTGCAATTTTGTTAAAAATGGACTACGTCATCAGAACTCAGAGTCGCCACCTAATATTTTGGGAAATTAGGAAACCCATGACTCGGTGCCAAGGCCATTGTTCGTCGTAGCCAAGGATGCTTGGCTCGGAACCTTAGGTATGAGAGGGGAAGGTCAATAATGAGCACCCCCGCTCACCATCAAAAGATCGGCCTCTACTAAACCATGATATGACTTTTATTTTCTTTATATGTTTATGTTCTGATTATTTTAGTAAATCCTAAAATTTACTATGTCAAGCATACAAGTATAGACTAGTTTGCTCAAATTGGAACAATTCAATTTGATGTATGTTTGTCGAAAAGGGTTTGATTTTGCCACTTGACAAAGTGGGCTTAAAGTTTGTGAATTTGCCACTACAAAGTGGGCTTAAAACGTACATTTATTGAATTATTCCAATTCTAACAACAAGCCTTCATCCACAGGCATTCAAACAGTTTATCATTTAATCAATTAGCCTCATGGTAGGATGCTAAACATAATAAGAAAATCACACACAAATGGGATGCTAAAGCATAAAAACTCACAGATTGACCGACGTCCCTCGAACAGCTACAAAACAAAGTTAGTAAAATATGCATGATCTTATATATAGAATCCTAATGCAATTCACTCATGAGATGCACTAAAGATTCGGCTTCTAAGATATGACATGTGAATTATCTCAAGAACATGAGGTAGCGCACATAATCACATAGGAATCGATTAAATCCACAAATGCAAACTTAGCCGAATCAAGATGCATGAAACATGGATGCAAAGCATGAATATGATGACATGTCAAGATATATACATACACACAGTTAGGGAAAGCGATAAAAGAATGGGATAGAAAGAAGCGGGGTGGGGGAATTATTACAACACGTTGAATATTACAAATCCAAATGAGGGAGAGATAAAATAAAATAAAATCCTCACAAACACTCAAAATAAAATAAAATAAAATAAAATCTTCCATCCAGCAGACTTGCACACCTCAGCCCATGTACTCAATTCATCTTCAATGGAGGGCCCTGCCACTTCAACATAAGCATTCATAACAATCCTATGTGAACCCAACAGAAACATTTTTTTTTATTTAAAAACAAACATTTTTATTACCCACAACCCACATCCAAACACCCACTTATCTTCTACTTCACCTTTTCTCTTCTCTCTGCTCTAAAATAATTCACTCATCCCCCATGAACCACACTTCCCTCACCACCTTTTCTCTCTCTAGACACCCCCTTTTTTGTTTTACACCCATGAACCATCCTCACAAACCAAACACCCACTTACCACCTTTTCTCTCTCTAAGCCGAGAGAGAAGAAGAGAGAGAGAGAGAGAGAGGTTTGTGGGTGTGTGCCCGTGTATCAGTGTGAGTGCATGCCGTGTGTGTCCCTTGAAGCTAAGTGGGTGTATATTATGTATACCATGTGTATGAATACTGCGAGTGAGTGTTGCCTGCATCTCTTCTCTCTCCCGTGTCTGTGTATGCATCTGTCGTGCATGGAGAGTGAGTGAGGTGTGTGTATGGTGTGTGTTAGTTGTGGGTGAGTGAGGTGTGTTTCCTGCCCCCCTCCCAGCTGCCGTGTTCTGTGTATGGTGAAGATAGTGGTGATGGGTCTGCTGAGTGAGAGGGCTCTCCCTCCCTCTCTCAACCGTGTGTATTCATTTTAGAGAGAGAGGGACCGAGAGAAAGAGCAGTGTGCCTCGTGTGCATGACTGTGTGTGTATACCGTGTGCAGGGGTGAGGTGAGTGCAGTGAATGGTGTGGGTGTGAATGGCCGTGGGTGTGGTGTGGTGAGTGTGTGTATGGTTGGTTGTGATGGTATGTTGTGTTTATGGTGTCTTCTCCTCTTCACATGCCAGCCGTGTGTGTGCCTGTGTTGTGTGAATGTATGGTGGTGGTGCTGTGTTGTATGTGTGGGTGATGCTGGGTGTGGTCTGCCATGTGCGTTTGTGACTGTGTGCATGGGTTGTGTGTGTCTGTCTATGCTGTGTATCATCCCCCTCCCTCTCTCAACCGTGTGTCTTTCATGGCTGTCTCTCCGTGGGTTGTCGGTTTGCCGTGTATATCTTTTCTTTTTCTAACAGCCCCTCCCCCTCTCTAACCCGTGTATCCATTTTAGAGAGAGGAGAGAGCCCCCAGAGATGTTTCTTCCCCGTGTGTTACCCCATGAGAGAGGTTGAGGGTGTGCCCTCGTCAAAAAACAAACCCCCCCCTGTGATGAGTGTCTAGCCATCCGTCTTATGGTGGTTCTGGGTGTGTGAGTCTAAAGAGAGAGAGCTAGTGCATGTGTTGTGGTCCCTTCTCCTTTTTCTTTCTCTCAAATCCACACCCCTTAAAATATACTCCACTACCAAAACCTCATCATGCTATCCATACACACCTTGGTCACCCCCTTTCTTTTTTTTAATTATCAACAAAACACACACACACCCCCACCTTGCTGTCAAATATTCTCTCTTTACAAAAACAATATCCTGCACCACCACATCACCCTAATCATATAGAGTCCACCCTCTCACACAACAATTAACAACTCATCTTCCACCAAAAAAAACCCATCATCGCAATGTCTCCAGCACAAACTCTATTATCATGACCAAATATTTCATTTTTGTTTTTATTATTTCTATTTTGTATTTTGTTTTTATTTTATTTTTATCATTTTTTATTTATAAAATATCACATGCCAATTTATATAAACACACCTAAAAATTTGTACAAACACACAAAATTATATAAAATTATACAAAATTAAAATTATATAAAATCATACAAAATTATAAATTCAAATAAAAATATGTTAATTTAACCAAAAGGGGTGAATTTTGGGATTAAAATTTCAATTTGATTTTTCTGGTGAGGGTGGTTAAAATAAAGTACCCAAGTCTTAGGGCTGGTCAAAATGGGGTGTCTACAGTTGCCCCTCTTTGACAGAGCTCGAAGTCATGAAATGACATGAGTGAATGTCAAAGCCCGAAGACGACCCTTTTGACAAGGCCGTAAGACTTGGGCAAAGAAAGCAGATGTAATCTAAGTACAAACCAATGTGATGCAAGTGGTTGAACCCGAAGGTTGCCTACGTATCCCTTTGTAAGGAATCAAACCAGCGTAGTTCAGGGGCAAGATGCAAATGATATGCAAGAAGATTTTGATAATTGGACTTACACGCTACGCGAGGCCGGTTTGAAAATTGGACTTATACGCTTACGCGAAGCCAGCTGTAATTGGACTTATACGCTTACGCGAAGCCGGTTTGAAAATTTGACTTATACGCTTACGCGAAGCCGGTTGTAATTGGACTTATATGCTTACGCGAAGCCGGTTTGTAATTGGACTTATACGCTTACCTGAAGCCGGTTTGTAATTGGACTTATACACTATGTGAAGCCAGTTTGAAAATTGGACTTATACGCCTTACGCGAAGCCGGTTTGAAAATTGGACTTACACGCTACGCGAGGCCGGTTTGTAATTGGACTTTTACGCCTTACGCGAAGCCGGTTTGTAATTGGACTTATACACTATGTGATGCCGGTTTGAAAATTGGACTTATACGCCTTACGCGAAGCCGGTTTGAAAATTGGACTTATACACTATGTGATGCCGGTTTGAAAATTGGACTTACACGCTACGCGAAGCCGGTTTGAAAATTGGACTTATACGCCTTACGCGAAACCGGTTTGTAAATGGACTTATACGCCTTACGCAAAGCCGATTTGTAATTGGACTTATACACTATGTGATGCCGGTTTGAAAATTGGACTTATACGCCTTACGCGAAGCCGGTTTGTAAATTGGACTTACACGCTACGCGAAGCCGGTTTGAAAATTGGACTTATACGCTTACGCGAAGCCGGTTTGAAAATTGGACTTATACGCCTTACGCGAAGTCGGTTTGTAATTGGACTTATACACTATGTGATGCCGGTTTGAAAATTGGACTTATACGCCTTACGCGAAGCCGGTTTGTAATTGGACTTATACACTATGTGATGCCGGTTTGAAAATTGGACTTATACGCCTTACGCGAAGCCGGTTTGTAATTGGACTTATACACTATGTGATGCCGGTTTGAAAATTGGACTTACACGCTACGCGAAGCCGGTTTGTAATTGGACTTATACACTATGTGATGCCGGTTTGAAAATTGGACTTACACGCTACGCGAAGCCGGTTTGTAATTGGACTTATACACTATGTGATGCCGGTTTGAAAATTGGACTTATACGCTACGTGAAGCCGGTTTGAAAATTGGACTTATACGCCTTACGCGAAGCCGGTTTGAAAATTGGACTTATACGCTTATGCGAAGCCGGTTTGAAAATTGGACTTATACGCCTTACGCGAAGCCGGTTTGTAATTGGACTTATACACTATGTGATGCCGGTTTGAAAATTGGACTTATACGCCTTACACGAAGCCGGTTTGTAATTGGACTTATACACTATGTGATGCCGGTTTGAAAATTGGACTATACGCCTTACGCGAAGCCGGTTTGAAAATTGGACTTATACGCCTTACGCGAAGCCGGTTTGTAATTGGACTTATACACTATGTGATGCTGGTTTGAAAATTGGACTTATACGCCTTACGCGAAGCCGGTTTGTAATTGGACTTATACACTATGTGATGCCGGTTTGAAAATTGGACTTATACGCCTTACGCGAAGCTGATTTGTAATTGGACTTATACGCCTTACGCGAAGCCGGTTTGAAAATTGGACTTATATGCCTTACGCGAAGCTGATTTGTAATTGGACTTATACACTATGTGATGCCGGTTTGAAAATTGGACTTATACGCCTTACGCGAAGCCGGTTTGTAATTGGACTTATACACTATGTGATGCCGGTTTGAAAATTGGACTTATATGCCTTACGCGAAGCCGGTTTGTAATTGGACTTATACACTATGTGATGCCGGTTTGAAAATTGGACTTATATGCCTTACGCGAAGCCGGTTTGTAATTGGACTTATACGCCTTACGCGAAGCCGGTTTGAAAATTGGACTTATACGCCTTACGCGAAGCCGGTTTGTAATTGGACTTATACACTATGTGATGCTGGTTTGAAAATTGGACTTATACGCCTTACGCGAAGCCGGTTTGTAATTGGACTTATACGCCTTACACGAAGCCGGTTTGAAAAGTGGACTTATATGCTCACGCGAAGCCGGTTTGAAAATTGGACTTATACACTTACGCGAAGCCGGTTTGTAATTGGACTTATACACTATGTGATGCCGGTTTGAAAATTGGACTTATACGCCTTACGCGAAGCCGGTTTGAAAATTAGACTTATACGCCTTACGCGAAGCCGGTTTGTAATTGGACTTATACGCCTTTCGCGAAACCGGTTTGAAAATTGGACTTATACGCCTTACGCGAAGCCGGTTTGTAATTGGACTTATACGCCTGACGCGAAGCCGATTTGTAATTGGATACGCCTTACGCGAAGCCGGTTTGAAAATTGGACTTATACGCCTTACGCGAAGCCGGTTTGAAAATTGGACTTATACGCCTTACGCGAAGCCGGTTTGTAATTGGACTTATACACTATGTGCTGCCGGTTGTAATTGGACTTATACGCTGACGCGAAGCCGGTTGTAATTGGACTTATACGGTTACGCGAAGCCGGTTGTAATTGGACTTATACGCTTACGCGAAGCCGGTTTGAAAATTGGATTTATGCAATGCAATGCAATGTCATGGAATGCTGGTTATGTTTGCAACTTTCCCTATTCTCCAACAGGGTGACAGACTAGGTTGGTTCAGTTTCCAGAGTTGAGGCGCATACAAGCTATCTCAACCTATGGGGCTGCCATACAGATTTCAAGCCGGGGATACACCCCTGGGTATTTAAACCAGACTTTAGTCTCGGAAATCCCGAACCTTTTGCGTTCTAGGCATCGCCATTCGAACTCTAGTGTCCACCGTCTCAGTTGATCTCCTAGGAACTTTAACAAACATAGTCAAGTGACTATTCCAGACCGATTGAAGCGTTCGGGCACGACAAACACCAAAGGAATTGCCCTTTAGAGGATTTAAGGTCTCCTAGACCATGAAAGTCGTTTGGGCACGACAAACACCAAAGGACTTGCACCTTCAGAGGATTTAAGGTCTCCTAGACCCTTGAAGTCGTTCGGGCACGACAAACACTAAAGGAATTACACCTTTAGAGGATTTAAGGTCTCCTAGACCAGAAAAAGAACAACAAGCGCACTTGTATTTTTAATCGATTTGAATGGCCACGGTGACCGCTTACTTCTGATCATATTCACAACTTCCCTATTCTCCAACGGGGTGACAGACTAGGTTGGTTTAGTATCCAGAGTTGAGGCGCATACAAGCTAGCTCAACTTATGGGGCTACCATATAGATTTCAAGCCGGGGATACACCCCTGGGTATTTAAACCAGGCTTTAGTCTCGGAAATTCCAAACCTTTTGCGTTCTAGGCATCGCCATTCGAACTCTAGTTTCCACCGTCGCAGTTGGTCTCCTAAGAACTCATTGGAAACATAGGCAGGATAATACACAAATATTTACATGTAAATACGCACATATATGTGCATATACAAACAACATACAGACAGATACAGATATAGACACAGACATATACAGTATATATACATGTATATATGACACAGACATATACGAACCTATACACAAACATATACGGATATATACACAGATATGTATAGACAAAATACAGACATATACACAGATATATACAGTACATATGACACAAATATATATAGGTATATACATAGATATATATACGGAGATATACACAGGGGGAATATTCTGTTGCTACTGTCAGTGGGAAGATGCCGTTACTGAGAAGGCATATTCTGTTTGCTGACGTCAGCATACGTACGCAAAAACACGCAAAAAGAAAGAAAAATCACAAAACGGATGGACATGGAATGCGGGGTTTCGAACCCCTGACCTCAAGCTCGGCCTCCGAGCCCTTAACCACTGAGCTGTGTCACTCTTGTGACAAAATATACAAACAAATATATATATATATACTATACAAGACATATATATACATAAAACCAAAACAAACCAAAAGAAACACTCAATGTGGGGTTCGAACCCCTGACCTCAGGCTCAGCCTCTCACTCTCACTCTTCAACCACTGGGCCTAACCATTGAACCAGCCACTCGTGGACAGAAACAATTCAAACAAATATATATATAATATATATTATATATATATCTATATATATATCAAAAAACCAAAACAAAAACAAAACAAAGAAAGACTCGATGTGGGGTTCGAACCCCTGACCTCGGACTCAGCCTTTCAAACCTTAACTCACTAGGCCAAACCACTGAACCCCAGCCACACCTGTGACTCAAATGTTCAAACAAATATATATGCATAAAATGAAAACAAAACAAAAGAAACACTCAATGTGGGGTTCGAACCCCTGACCTCGAGCTTAGACTTTCCGAACCCTGAACCCATTGGACCAAACCACTGAACCCAAGCCATACTTGTGACACAAATATTCAAAACAATACCTATATTACATAGCTATACAATATATATACATATATGCATACACAACTCTCCCGCGTCTCTCTCTTCTTTTGATACACGCGTTTGACACGAGGCCTAGCTTTTGCGTTAGCTGGCCGACAAAAGCAGGCCTCGATTTGCAGGCTCTCCTCGGTTCTCTTCTTCCTTTGTCTTCTTCTTCTCAGCTTCTTCTGAATCAGTATCTTCCTCACTCTTTTCTCTTCTTAACCGTTCTCTTCTTCTCCTCCTTCTTCATTATCGCTCTTCCATCATCCTCTTCCTTCTTCTTTTTCTCTTATGTTTTCTGCCATTCTTCTGTGACTGCCTTCTTTTCTGCCATTTCTGCCTTCTTTTCTCTTATACATGGCTTCGTCTCGCCCCTTCTCTCTCTTTCCGGATCTTAATGGTCCATCGAGCTCCTCTGGGCCAAGTGCATCTGCTCTTACTCAACCTAGTCTTCCCACACTATCAGTTGAGAAAGTGATGGCTACTCAAAATGATATCGAGGCCAACCACTAACACGTTGAGGTCCTGCATGGAGACAGTGGCGGCGGTCACCAACCTGTCTCACCGTCTGCAAAACAAGGCGTGTGAGGTATACCAGGTCAACGCCCACTGTCTCTACTCCAGTGCATGTACAGATGCACGGGTAGAGATTTGTGCCCTGAAGGCTGAAAACAAGGAGCTGAAAAAAAGGCTGAACACTTCCACCTCTATGGCCCGATTTGGGGCATCTTCGTACATCGCCTTTTGATGGTCTTGGGGAGCCGACTCTGTCGGCGGAAACACTGTGGTAGTTCTTGGCGGAAGTACTGGAGAAGGGCCTTCGAAGGTTGACGACAAAAAGAACGACAAAAGCGGAAGAGCTCGGTGACGGAAGAGCCGAGTAAGTGAAGTCCGTGTAGTGGCCGGCATCGGCGAAGAAGAGAAGATCCTCCCTTTTTTTTCTTTGTTTTTTTTTTTTTTTTTTTTTTTTTTTTCTCTGGACTATTTTTCTTTTTTTTTTATCTGTATTTTCTGGGTTTGTTTTGTTTCTGTATTTTCTGTTTGTTTTTTTTCTTTTTTTTCTTTTTGTTTTTTTTCTTATTTGGGGTCTCTGTAATGGGGGATGTCCTCCCTGACTGTATAAAAAGTTTCAGTTTTGTATCTCAATAGTGTGACTGGCATATCAATTTGATTTTGAAAATACTTTTGTTTGATCAAATTTGAGATTGATTGAAATTGGAACTCTGAATTGGACATTGATCCATACTGACCTGAATAAAAATAAAACTGACTCAACGTAAGAAAAACGAAGCCAAAATAATCCAAACATACTTATATACACTGACTGGTATGAATACCCTAACTGGTATAAAATACACTAACTGGTATGAATACACACTGACATACACTGATTGGTATGAATACCCTGACTGGTATAAATACATTGACTGGTATGAAGACACACTCATATATACTGACGAGATGACTCGAGCGGGGGAGAAGATAGAATCACTGACTCAACCATGCCCCTAATTCATTGCCTTGATTTTTTTTCTTGATTTTTTTGTAAAAATGTTTTGACCAACATAAGAGTTAGATTAGCATACTTATTCCATTTTTTGTTTTGAAATCACGTAAGCTAAGCTGTGAGCACTGAAAATTTTCCTTTTCAAATCCAAATTTGGCAAAAATGGAACAATTTTTGAGAAAAATTAGTCAGCTTCATTCAAATTAATCGAACCCTATTTTTGCAAATGGTCACTACTCAACTAACATGGAATCAATCATTGAGGTGCATAGTCCCAAGCCAGATAATCAATGGGTATAACCGAACCGAGCCGATTTGAACCAAGCCAATCTGAACCGAATGAAGCCAAGTAAAGTTGGACCGAACCGAACCGAACCAACCAAGTTGACTCGAACCAACTGAACTGAACAGAATGAAAATACACCAATCAAACACGGATAGGACAACCAAGTCGACTATAGATACACCAATCAAACATGGACGAAATGAATGAGTTGAAAAATTATTAGGGCCGAACTTCAAGATGAAGCTACCTATGTATCCCAAAGATAGGAATCAGGCCATCGTAGTTCGGGCAAAGGTTCACTCGGGTATTGACACTCTCCTTTTACGCTCTAACTTTTGCCAAGGCCGCCCTTTCGGGTTTTCAACCTTGCAAGCTTTTCATTTTTCTATTTTTTTTCCTTTTCATTTGCTTTCATTTTGTTATTTTCTATTTTTTCTTTTCATTTTTTTTTAATTTCTTTTTAATTTTTGTTTATTTTTTTTTTTATTTCCTTTGAGTTTCCCTTTTTTTTTTGTTTTTCTGCTCTAACTTTTACCTAGGTCGCCCTTCCAGGTTTTAAACCCAGCGAGCCTCTCAAGGGTTACTTTCATTTCACTTTCATTTTAACTTTGTCCATGTTGATTGGGAAATCTCTAAGCCAACTATAAGAAACTGCTACACTTGACCGGATGTAGGGACTAGGCTACTTGGGTCTGATTTTGCCTCTAGTGTTGCCCCTAGTGTAGTGGATAAGAACTCGACTGTCCTTCAATAATTCATTCTCTCAAATTCTGGGTTTGGCCTTTCTGGGCGGTCTTCATTGGGAAACGATTCAGTTTTAACTCTTTGATCACATCCAACCTTTTGCCCCTAGTTCAAGAACTGCTTCAAATCTTACATCACATCCGACCTTCTTGCCCCTACTTCAAGGGTTGCTTTCAATTGAATCACAGGTCCTACATAGTTTTGGCTAAGGTTCACTCGGGTATTGACACTCTCCTTTTACGCTCTAACTTTTGCCAAGGCCGCCCTTTCGGGTTTTCAACCTTGCGAGCTTTTCATTTTTCTTTTTCTTTTTTTTCTTTTTTTTTTTGTGCTCTAACTTTTGCCTGGGTCGCCCTTCCAGGTTTTCGGCCCAGCGAGCCTATCAAGGGTGATACTTTATTGCCCCTAGTTCAAGGGCTACCTCCATTTGAATCACATCATGGCCCCTAGTTCAAGGGCTATTTCCAATTCGGCTATGCAAGCCTTACACTTTGAATGATCATTGAATACTTCGAATCAAGGTTTGAAAGCTAAGGAACTAAAGAGGTCGGACCACGAGTCAAGAGGGATCCTATGCTGTATAACTAATTCCAGGCATGTCTTCGTAGGACCACGCAAAAACAGTTTTTGAAATCTTTTCACAAAGTGACTAATCACTCGTACTTTTACGAAGATAAGATAGAACCAATTTGGACCAAGCTAGGATCCTTCTCAGTACCTACATTAACAAAAATGATTTTCTTCATCAAAGGCTTAACATACCTCTCTTCCTCTCAGTTGATCAAAATTTGCAAATCCCGAGGAAATTCTTCCTCTTTGTTTTTATCAGAGTTTTGGAAAAAGTTTTGAAAACTTTGGTCAATGCAATGAATTAAAGGCACAGAGAAGTAGGCAGACTCTATGGCATTTTTTTTTTATATTTTATTTTTTTGAATGTTTTTTTGAAAAGAGACTATGACTCAGCAATGACACAGACTCAAAAGAAAATGACAAAGAAAACCTAGACAAGACAAAAATGTCTAGGTTAGCACTCTTGAAATCAACAGACTCTGACTCACTAGAATGACTCGAGTCTGATCCCAACTCTACAAACTTGGTGGAATCAAACTTAGACTCAATACTTAATTCAGAACTCAGAATAAAACCATTCTCAAATTGCCAGTCAAAGTGTGGGCCATCGACAACATTCAAAATAAAGCACGTGCAATCAACAGGTGGTCACTTCCCAATCACAGAGATGGTCGGATACCCTACAAGTTCTATTTATTTACAATGGTCGACTTTGTGGGATATCGAATTTTTTTATTTTACAAATTTTTTGTGATTTTATGTTTTTGTCATTTTTTTTTGTTTTTGAAGTAATGGTGCTAAGTTGAACTACCTGAACCACTCATTTGAATTTGAGAACCCCTGTATAGATCCAATACATTGCACATAACACATAGCAGGAAAGAGAACAAACACCCCTATGGAGGGTAGGGTTATCCTGTCCTAGCTTTTGAAATGATCTAGGGTTCACTATTCAAACAAGCGGTATCATACATCCTAGAAATGGGAAAGCATCTTGTCCTAATTTGAAAGGTACTATAGCTCACTATATGTGCAAGGTTGGCTTTACTCTAGGGGTTGAAGTCAAGGTGACGTTACCAAAGAGTCCTTTGCGTCATAACCAATAAAGATCCCAGGAAATCAGAAGAGTCAAATACCCTCTCTTCGGAGTCTGAGAACCTTAGATAGCAAAGCCAAATAGCAGAGCTACGTAGCAGAGCTACCTTTTTGACAGATCTTAAAAGGTTACAACACAAGGCCTCTAAAGTATCGTAAAGATAGATGTAGTGTCACAAAAAGTGTATCTGTGTTCCCACCAACATCTGGGCAACACAGGATTTTAAGTACACCAATGCATGCAATGCAATAAACATATAATTGAAAATAAAAAGTCATATCATGGAGTTCAAGTCAAGGTTTCAATATCCCCAGCAGAGTCGCCAGAAACTGTAACATGCCCGGGGGGGACCCGCGCGCGTTAAACAGTTCGGACTCCCGAGATCTCTTTGATCTCAAGTCTCACGAGTGCAATGTGAAACGCGATGAGAGTCAGATTTGGCAACTTTTATTGAAAATCCATTTCATTGCAATTTTGTTAAAAATGGACTGCTCATCAGAACTCAGAGTCGCCACCTAATATTTTGGGAAATTAGGAAACCCATGACTAGGTGCCAAGGCCACTGTTCGTCGTAACCAAGGATGCTTGGCTCGGAACCTTAGGTATGAGAGGGGAAGGTCAATAATGAGCACCCCCGCTCACCGATCAAAAGATCGGCCTCTACTAAACCATGATATGACTTTTATTTTCTTATATGTTTATGTTCTGATTATTTTAGTAAATCCTAAAATTTACTATGTCAAGCATACAAGTATAGACTAGTTTGCTCAAATGGAACAATTCAATTTGATGTATGTTTGTCGAAAAGGGTTTCATTTTGCCACTTGACAAAGTGGGCTTAAAGTTTGTGAATTTGCCACTACAAAGTGGGCTTAAAATGTACATTTATTGAATTATTCCAATTCTAACAACAAGCCTTCATCCACAGGCATTCAAATAGTTTATCATTTAATCAATTAGCCTCATGGTAGGATGCTAAACATAATAAGAAAATCACACACAAATGGGATGCTAAAGCATAAAAACTCACATGTTGACCGACGTCCCTCGAACAGCTACAAAACAAAGTTAGTAAAATATGCATGATCTTATATATAGAATCCTAATGCAATTCACTCATGAGATGCACTAAAGATTCGGCTTCTAAGATATGACATGTGAATTATCTCAAGAACATGAGGTAGCGCACATAATCACATAGGAATCGATTAAATCCACAAATGCAAACTTAGCCGAATCAAGATGCATGAAACATGGATGCAAAGCATGAATATGATGACATGTCAAGATATACATACACACAGTTAGGGAAAGCGATAAAAGAATGGATAGAAAGAAGCGGGGTGGGGAATTATTACAACACGTTGAATATTACAAATCCAAATGAGGGAGAGATAAAATAAAATAAAATCCTCACAAACACTCAAAATAAAATAAAATAAAATAAAATCTTCCATCCAGCAGACTTGCACACCTCAGCCCATGTACTCAATTCATCTTCAATGGAGGGCCCTGCCACTTCAACATAAGCATTCATAACAATCCTATGTGAACCCAACAGAAACATTTTTTTTATTTAAAAACAAACATTTTTATTACCCACAACCCACATCCAAGAACACCCACTTATCTTTCTACTTCACCTTTTCTCTTCTCTCTGCTCTAAAATAATTCACTCATCCCCCATGAACCACACTTCCCTCACCACCTTTTCTCTCTCTAGACACCCCCTTTTTTTGTTTTACACCCATGAACCATCCTCACAAACCAAACACCCACTTACCACCTTTTCTCTCTCTAAGCCGAGAGAGAGAGAGAGAGAGAGAGAGAGAGAGAGAGAGGTTTGTGGGTGTGTGCCCGTGTATCAGTGTGAGTGCATGCCGTGTGTGTCCCTTGAAGCTAAGTGGGTGTGTATATTATGTATACCATGTGTATGAATACTGTGAGTGAGTGTGTGCCTGCATCTCTTTCTCTCTCCCGTGTCTGTGTATGCATCTGTCGTGCATGGAGAGTGAGTGAGGTGTGTGTATGGTGTGTGTTAGTTGTGGGTGAGTGAGGTGTGTTTCCTGCCCCCCTCCCAGCTGCCGTGTTCTGTGTATGGTGAAGATAGTGGTGATGGGTCTGCTGAGTGAGAGGGCTCTCCCTCCCTCTCTCAACCGTGTGTATTCATTTTAGAGAGAGAGAGGGACCAAGAGAAAGAGCAATGTGCCTCGTGTGCATGACTGTGTGTGTATACCGTGTGCAGGGGTGAGGTAAGTGCAGTGAATGGTGTGGGTGTGAATGGCCGTGGGTGTGGTGTGGTGAGTGTGTGTATGGTTGGTTGTGATGGTATGTTGTGTTTATGGTGTCTTCTCCTCTTCACATGCCAGCCGTGTGTGTGCCTGTGTTGTGTGAATGTATGGTGGTGGTGCTGTCTTGTATGTGTGGGTGATGCTGGGTGTGGTCTGCCATGTGCGTTTGTGACTGTGTGCATGGGTTGTGTGTGTCTATCTATGCTGTGTATCATTCCCCTCCCTCTCTCAACCGTGTGTCTTTCATGGCTGTCTCTCCGTGGGTTGTCGGTTTGCCGTGTATATCTTTTCTTTTTCTAACAGCCCCTCCCCCTCTCTAACCCGTGTATCCATTTTTAGAGAGAGGGAGAGAGCCCCCAGAGATGTGTTCTGTCTTCCCCCGTGTGTTACCCCATGAGAGAGGTTGAGGGTGTGCCCTCGTCAAAAAACAAACCCCCCCCTGTGATGAGTGTCTAGCCATCCGTCTTATGGTGGTTCTGGGTGTGTGAGTCTAAAGAGAGAGAGCTAGTGCATGTGTTGTGGTCCCTTCTCCTTTTTCTTTCTCTCAAATCTGCACCCCTTAAAATATACTCCACTACCAAAACCTCATCATGCTATCCATACACACCTTGGTCACCCCCTTTTTTTTTTAATTATCAACAAAACACACACACACCCCCACCTTGCTGTCAAATATTCTCTCTTTACAAAAACAATATCCTGCACCACCACATCACCCTAATCATATAGAGTCCACCCTCTCACACAACAATTAACAACTCATCTTCCACCAAAAAAACCCATCATCGCAATGTCTCCAGCACAAACTCTATTATCATGACCAAATATTTCATTTTTGTTTTTATTATTTTCTATTTTTGTATTTTGTTTTTATTTTATGTTTTTATCATTTTTTTATTTATAAAATATCACATGCCAATTTATATAAACACACCTAAAAATTTGTACAAACACACAAAATTATATAAAATTATACAAAATTAAAATTATATAAAATCATACAAAATTATAAATTCAAATAAAAATATGTTAATTTAACCAAAAGGGGTGAATTTTGGGATTAAAATTTCAATTTGATTTTTCTGGTTAGGGTGGTCAAAATAAAGTACCCAAGTCTTAGGGCTGGTCAAAATAGGGTGTCTACACCGGGCTGTTATTGATTGCTACCGCCAGAGGGTCACAGTATGTACCTTGAGCGGGGATTGTTTCCATTTCTTGGGAGATCAGGTTGGTAGTGTGTTGCTACCGGTGTATGATCCGCGAGGGCGGAGTGAGCTGAGTGGTCTTCTTGCTAGCCTTTTGAGTAGTGAGTGTGATGAGACCCATATTGTATTACCGAGAGTGGTTTGTGAGTATTCGGATGTTTTTCCCGAGGATCTCTTTAGTTTGCCACCTCACTGGGAGATTGAGTTCTCGATTGATTTAGTGCCCGGCACAGCGCCGATCTCTATGGCACCTTATCGTTTTGCCCCTGCCGAGTTGAGTGAGTTGAAGACTCAGCTCCAGGAATTGCTAGATAAGGGCTTCATCCGCCCTAGTGTTTCGCCGTGGGGAGCACCGACCCTCTTTGCTAAAAAGAAAGAGGGTGCCTTGAGACTTTGTATCGACTACCAGAAGTTGAATCGGGCTACGGTCAAGAATAAGTACCCTATGCCCCGTATAGATGATTTGTTTGACTAGTTGAAGGGTTCCCGCTGTTTCTCTAAGATAGACTTGAGATCGGGTTACCACCAGTTGAGGGTCAGGGAGGAGGATATTCCGAAGACGGCATTCCGTATGCGGTATGACCACTATGAGTTTCTGGTGATGCCATTTGGGCTCACCAATGCACCGGCAGTGTTTATGGATTTGATGAATCGGATCTTCCGGGAATTCTTAGATCGCTTTGTGGTCGTTTTCGTGGACGACATTTTGATTTATTCGCCTTCAAAGGAGGAGCACGGGGAGCACTTGAGAGTGGTGCTTGAGTTGCTTAGAGCCCATAGGCTGTATGCCAAGTTTGGGAAGTGTGAGTTCTAGCTAGGAGAAGTCAAGTTCTTAGGCCATGTGGTTTCCGGGAAAGGAGTGTCTGTTGATACATCCAAGGTTGAGGTAGTGCAAGATTGGGCACAGCCTAAGAGTGTGTTTGAGATCCGTAGTTTTCTGGGATTAGCTGGGTATTACCGCCGGTTTGTGAAGGATTTCTCCAGGCTAGCTTCGCCGTTGACTAGATTGACTCGAAAGGGAGTTAAATTTGTGTGGAGTGAGACTTGTGAAAAGTCGTTTCAAGAGCTGAAAGTTAGATTGACCACCGCTCCGGTCTTGATTATTCCGGAGAGAGGGTTAGGTTATGCGGTTTATTGTGATGCCTCACGAGAGGGTTTGGGTTGTGTGTTGATGCAAGAGGGGTAAGTGGTGGCCTATGGCTCACATCAATTGAAAATACACGAGAAGAATTACCCTACACATGACTTAGAACTAGTAGCTGTGATCTTTGCCTTGAAAATCTGAAGGCACTACCTTTATGGTGAGAGATTCGAGGTGTTCTCGGATCATAAGAGTCTGAAGTATCTGTTTACACAGAAAGACTTGAACTTGAGGCAGAGGAGGTGGATGGAGTTTATTGAGGATTACGACTTTGAGTTGCATTACCATCCGGGGAAGGCCAATGTTGTGGCCGATGCCCTTAGCAGGAAATCCATAAGTGATGTAGCTAGTATAGCCATCCGAGAGTGGGAGATGTTGGGGGCACTTGGCGAGTTTGATTTGCTTCTGGGCGAATCCGTTGAGGCTGCGGCGTTGTTTTCTATTGTTGCGCAACCTACACTTGTGAGTCGGGTGTTAGAGGCACAGGGAGGTGACCTTGAGGTAGAACTCCTCTGAGAGAAGATCTCCAGTGGGAAGGTTGAGAAGGGTTTGACGGTGTATCCCGACCTGAGTGTGAGATATCGAGACCATTTGTTTGTGCCGAAGTCTTGCCGAGAGGAAGTACTCCGAGAGTTTCACCATTCACGCCTTGCGGTGCATTCGGGAGGCACTAAGATGTATCGCGATTTTGGTCACCAGTTTTGGTGGCGGGTTATGAAGAAGGATGTGGCGGTTTTCGTGTCTAAGTGCCTTACTTGTTAGCAAGTGAAGGCCAAGCATCAGAGGCCAGCGGGTTTGTTGCAACCCTTGCCTATTGCCAAGTGGAAGTAGGAGCATGTCACTATGGACTTCGTTGTAGGTCTCCCGAGGACTCAGCGGGGTAGTGATGCTATTTGGGTGGTTGTAGACCGGTTGACTAAGTTGGCGCGCTTCATTCCTATGTGCGTGAGAGATTCGGTAGATCATCTTGCCGACTTGTATATTCGGGACATAGTGAGGTTGCACGGGTCCCAGTGACGATCGTCTCAGATAGAGATCCTCGTTTTACTGCTAGTTGTGGCAGAGTTTGCAGAGTGCCTTGGGCACTAAGTTGACCTTTAGCACGGCTTATCATCCTCAGACTGACTGGCAGTCCGAGCGTACTATTCAGATCCTTGAGGATATGCTTCGAGGTTGTGTCATTGACTTTAGTGGGACGTGGGAGAGGCACTTGCCCTTGGTGGAGTTTGCCTACAACAACAGCTTTCAGTCTAGTATCGGTATGGCACCGTTTGAGGCCTTGTATGGCCGACCTTGTAGGTCTCCAGTTTATTGGGCCGAGGTGGGTGACGCACCTTTGTTGGGCCCGGAGTTGGTGAGGGAAACGACGGAGAAAGTTGAGCTTATCCGTAGGAGGCTTGTTATAGCCCAGAGTCGCCAAAAGAGTTACGCCGACTGTAGGAGGAGGCCTTTGGCATTTGAGACTGGTGATCATGTCTTCTTGAAAATATCACCTAAGCAAGGTTTGATGAGGTTTGGGAAGAGTGGGAAGTTATCCCCTCGATTTATCGGTCCCTTTGAGATCCTTGAGAGAATTGGGGAAGTTGCTTATCGTTTGGCTTTGCCACCACAGTTGTCCGGGGTGCATGACATGTTTCATGTTAGTATGCTTCGGAAGTATGAGCCGAATCCGTCACATGTGTTAGATTGGACCGACTTGGAGGTAGATGAGGATGCCTCGTATGAGGAGAGGCCAGTTCGGGTCTTGGATAGCCGGGAGCAAGTTTTGCGAGGCAAGACCATTCCCTTGGTAAAGGTTTTGTGGAAGCATAACGGAGTGGAGGAAGCCACTTGGAAACGTGAGTTGGAAGTCCGTGAGAAATATTCGGACTTGTTTGTTGATGTGTAACCATGCATTGGTAATTTTTTAATATTGTTGAACTTTAAGAGCATTAAATATGTCTTAAATTGTAAAGCATTGTATATGTTTTGGTTTATGGGAGCATTTTTTGAAACTTGCCTTGAAATGGAAGTTTGTTTTAACATTGCGTATGTTAAGTATGTTGTGAAAATGCAAGCATGATATTAATGTTGCATATGTTATAGAATTGTGGAAAATGTGTTGAAATTGGAAAATTTCGAGGAAATACATGTTGAATGTTATATTGTGAGATGCCTCTTGAATAGAGATGGAATGACCGGTAATGGGTCAAGTTGTTAAATTGAGCATTGTAATAATGTTAGAAATTGGGAAATCATGTTTTTGAAAAACTTATACTTAATTTCGGGGACAAAATTCTTTAAGGGGGGGAGGTTATAGCGATCCCGATTTTCCCTTTCTTTATTTATTGTATTCCGGACTTGGGTTCTATGGAGTTGATGGTCGTATATCTTGTTGTCATCCTTTAATTCCCTATGTTTGAGTTTTAGGATGTGTTGGGCATCTTTCGAACAGGTGGGTTGAGTGTTGGTCTCAAGTGTTGTTGCCCAGGTTTTTGGTGTTACACTCGAGCGGGTCATTATGTGCTCGAGCGAAGTTCGTTTCTTGGTGGTCCGCTCGAGCGGGTATAATTACGCTCGAGCGGGGTTTACACACTCCCAGTATTTCGTGCCTCTGCAAAACTTCTGCAGGTGTGTTTTTCACGCTCGAGCGGGTCACGCTCGAGCGGGTTCCTTGGCGCTCGAGCGGGTAGTTCAGTTTCTGTAAAAGTTCTGGGAGGGGAAAATATACGCTCGAGCGGACTGGTTTTCACGCTCGAGCAGGTGTGTTTTGATTCTGTGTCTTGGCGCTCGAGCGGGTCCAGTTTCTTGTGCTTGACGCTCGAGCGTCCTATCTCCGCTCGAAGGGTCATGCGTATATCAGTTGGCAGCTGGGCATTTTTTAATCACTTTTCACTTTTCACTCTCTCTCTTACTTTCCCAAAAACGATTTTGAGAGCTCTCTCTCTAGAATCTCCCTTCTCTCTAGGGTTTGATCTAGCTAGAGTGTTTTCCTAACCTTTGGCCTTTGTAAAAGTGTGTTGATCGTCGAGGCTTCCTTTTGATCCGAAATTTGTGGATTTGGAGCGCTTTGGTCTGGGTCTTCTTTCCATTTGAGCTCTAACTTCGAGGTAGGGATATCCTACTCCATCTTATGAGCTTTGTCTTTAAATTTTAGCATTTTGATATGTTGGGTGTTGTTGGGTAATTTTAAGAAAGTTTGGGGTCATTGTGTAATTTTCAAAAGATGGGGTTTTCATATATGTAAACCCATATGTATGTAATACATTGAGAAAAGGAATAAATGTTGGATTATTGATGAAAATGGAACCTTAGGGTTGTACAATTAAATGCCCTAATTAGTTTGATAAATTAATTTGTATAATTAATTTTGAGAAATGAGAAATTGAATTGAGAATAATGGAATTGGAAAGATATGGGATTAAAGGGTGTAGTTGGATTTGTTCATCACTCACCTAGTCAAAATGTCGATATTATATCCATTTGATGCATTTATTTCTGTTTAGAAATAACTGCTTTAGGCTATCGGTGGAGGATAGTCTTGATTGTTGTAGACAATGCATGAGGATTAGGTGAACTAAAACTAATCAATTGAATGTGTCATTAAATATGACGATTGGAATAATACATTAACCTTATGTATTTATTGATTATGTATATGATCTGTGTTTATATACATTGTGTTGTGTGGGAGGAGATAGGGGATGTACTCCACGGTTTAGGGGAAGATAGGGGATGGACCTCTAAACCGGAAACTGTCTGACATTGATACAGCACTACAATGTGTATCATTTGTGAAGTATGGAAGTGATTTTATGTGTTACTGATACAGCACCAAAATGTGTATCCGTCATGATTTTTGAAAGTAGTTTAATGATGAATTATAATCTCATTAAACTAGTTGGCTAGGATCTGAGCCTTGTTTTCGAACTTAAAGTCGAATGAGAAATGGAAAAGGAAATGTAGCATGGACATGATTGTCATGAAAATCAAGTGCTAATAAGTGTTGGAGTTGGAAAATAAGTGTTGACCATCTATCAACTGCTAATCTTTTAGTCATTGTTTATAGTTGGTTTAGTATATTTCTACTGGGTTGTGGCTCACCCTTTATGGGACATCATTTTTAGGTACAGGTAGCATGCCACCTCCAAGGACGTAGCTTGGGAGGCTTAGTGGCTGGGACTTCTTTTGTGATTACATTTTGTATTACATGTAAATCAAGCCTAGGGCTTATTTTGTATAGAGTTACAACTCTTCTCTTTTGTAACCAAGTGTTGACTTGGAAATCTGTAAGCCCGTAGGGCATTTGCTTTTGTTGTTAACATGTAATACATTTGTAAGAAATACTCTGATGAAATATAATTATGCTTTATTCTCTTATGTCTGAACATGTTAAGAATGTATGATTATGGGGTTTATTTTGAGGGCGTTACAATTGTCTTCTTGATTTCTCTTTTGCAAGTTACAAATGTGTGCATTAAGATCACAAAGAAAACAATAGGTAAGTTATAATGAAAAATGTTAGATGCAATCTTTTTTTTCTTTTTTCTTTTTTTGGCTAATTTACCCATATTTTTATATGAAAAATTTATATAAAATTATATGAGAATGACATTTTTATAATTGTGAGCTATGGGGATAGACCTTTTACTTTGAGATATATAAACTTTGTTTATATAACATTACCTAAATAGGATTTTAATGAATAAATCTGCAAAAGCAATATTCATAGTAAATGCTGACATTCAAATTGGAAATTTCAAAATAAAAAGGGAAAAAAATTCCTAAAATACCATGAAAATTATCCAATTATTGAAAATAAATATCAGCATTGGAAATACTTACAGAGGTGTAGGTATTTCTATAAGTATTTTGAGTTTTTATTTTTATTTTTTTTTAATTTTTGAAAGCACTATTATTCTGAATAATAATTCAAATCTTGAACATTGTCTCTTTCTCTTTACTATTTTACCATAAAATAGACTTAAATCCGGGCCATCTTTCATGATTGTCCTCTTGATTTCTCTTTTGCAAGTTACAAATGTGTGCATTAAGATCACAAAGAAAACAATAGGTAAGTTATAATGAAAAATGTTATATGCAATCTTTTTTTTCTTTTTTCTTTTTTTGGCTATAATTTTTGTATCATCATTTATGTGGATATTTATTATTGATTCTTAATCATTAAGAAAATAACAATATAAATAATCTAATATCATGTATTCAGTGATATTTAAGAAAATGAGATATATAATAACCCTCTATAAATACAATAATGTTACACTCACAAAGTTGTTATACCACGTTATATTTACCAACTTATTTATCAAGATAAAATTAAGTATATATATATCCAATGTACAGGCAACTAAACTAACACATTATATTATAAAGTAAGATAAAAAAAATAGATAATCATTATAACATTATTCTGCAACTAAATTAATACATTATATTATAAAGTAAGATAGTAAAAATAGATAATCATTATATGGAACCCGAAATTGACAACCAAATTTGTGACCAAAGCATGTAGCTTCAGTAGAACCCACCTCACATTTTAAATAGAAAATGACAATAATATACACTTTTCGGGGACCCACTTCTTGTGGCCTTCGTTTTTCTCCTCTTATAAATATACACAAGCATTTCACCATTCCCTCACAACACACACTCTACAAAAAAAACACTCATCTTACAGAAGAGAACCATCTTGCTGATTCTTGCCAATGGCACCAACCACCTTCTTCATCCACCTAACCATCCAAATCTACATCCTAACCAGCACCAAACCATGCAATGGCAGCACCCTCATAACCAAATTCTCCACCCTCCTCATCTTTGGTGACTCAACAGTAGACACAGGCAACAACAACTACATAAAATCCCAAATGAAAAGCAACCACCGGCCCTACGGCTAGGACTTCCCCGGCCAGGTCGCCATGGGACGATTTTCAAATGGAAAAATCGTCCCAGACTTTGTGGCCACCATGTTGGGAATCAAGGACATTGTTCCTCCATTCCTTGATCCAAACCTATCGGATGAGGAACTGAGGACAGGTGTCAACTTTGCATCGGCTGGATCGGGATACAATGATGTTACTTCGGATGTGACTCTTTCTATCCCTGTGTCCAAACAACCTGGTTATCTTAGGAATTATCTTAGGAATTACCTCCTTTTATGTTTATTGATGTAATTCGCTTACTCTATGTACTTGTTTATTCCATCAATAAAATTCTTCTTTGCCGATCCAAAAAAAAAAAAAAATGGTGCTTTGGTGATTGTTAGTGCAGGGACTAATGACTTTGTTTTTAATTTCTATGACATACTATAGACACCCCATTTTTGACCGACCTTAAGACTCAGACGTCATCGATTGAGCGCTCGGTGATAGTGTATGTTGTGCTCGTTCTGAGGTTACGGAGTCTCGGCTGAGAGCCTTGCCTCTGGACTTCGGGACTCTTTTGCGCTTTGCCTCGGTTTGCGAACCAAGTTCTGTTTTCTCTTCCCGAAGGGAGGGAGAGGTCTCGTAGACCATCTCTCAGTGGCCGTAGGCTACTTTTCGTGGTCGTAGACCACTGTTCCCATTTGGAGACTAGTTTCCGGTTTTCGGAGCCGTCGGTCGTGCGCCTCGGTTCGGGACCGCTTAACTTTCTCCGTTTGCTCCGGTTTTTGGCACACACCTTGTTTCCTCTCTCTAGAGGGACACTGTGGCCCGGGAGACCACCTTCTTGGTCGCACGCTGCTTTCGATGCTTAACAGTCAGCTTTTGGGGCACCCGGCTGCGTGTTTTGGCCCCCGAACCCTCGTTTTGCATCCGTCTTGGTTCATTTTTGGCATGGACCCTAGTTTCATTGTTAGGAAGGTGGTACAAGGGTGGGAGACCACCTTTTACTTGGAGACCACCTTTCTCTTCACCGGCTGGTTTTCTTGTTAGAGAGCTGGTCTCCTTGGTTTTTGGGCCACATTTTCTGGTCTCCCATACCACTACTTGCTTGCATTGAGTGTGGAGACCCTCCCTAGGGGCTGCCGACCACCTAAATGAGCTTGACTCTTTTGACCCTGGTCGGCCGACCAGGGCAAGTGGCCGGCCGACCACTTGAACTGGTCGTCCAGCTACCTGCAGTTTTGTCTCACTGAGTTGCTTCCAGTTGTGCCAGCTGGGAGGCATTTGTTGCATCCTCCATACACGTGTATGAAGGATGTTTATTCTTGGTTTTTAGCTTCCAAGAGAAGCTTTGGCCTCTCTTCTCTATAAAGGAAGGGCCTCCCTTCCTTTGCAAGGGTTCAGAAGTTGCCGGAGCATACATACACATATCTCTTTCTATATCTCTCTCTTTTAGGTTCAATAGAGCCTTGTTCTTGGCCCTTCACACACCATATCACAACCACACACTTCCACCATTGCTTGGAGGTCCTTAGAGCTTGTTTTCAGAGCTTGAGGAGCTGGTTTCTTGGTCCAGAGCTTGCTGTCTTGCTGTGCTACAAGGGTAACACACTAGTTTCCTCTTTTGGTCCTTATTTTGTTTCATATCTTAGCTCTATTTTAAAGCATATTTAGGCTTTGTCATAAACTGAAAAAAGTCTTATTTTGAGCTCCTCTTGAAGTTTGTTTAAGGTCATTTTTCTGTTGGGGGTCATCTACCCCCTTGCATGCTTGTTTTCACCTTGTTTTGAGCCATGCATCTAGGCCTTTGAAGTGAGCTTTGTTTGGCCTTCTAGCCACTGAAATCTAGTGGATTTTCAGTGGGTAGCATACTATTTTGAGCCCAAAAATCAGAGAGGGGTGACCCTCTCACCCCTTGTCATGTTTACTAGCATTGTTGGCCTAACAAAGGGGCCTATATTTACACACTTCTTGAGCATGTTTCAGGCCATTTTTGGTGGGTTTTAGGACCTGCATAGCCTCTTTCCAGAGGTGGTTTTTCCATTTTGGATGTCCATCTTGCACGTATAGAATAACCCTCATTTGGGCCTTTCAAAGGAACATATCATTCTTGCATGCATTGACCATGTTTCCATGAGTTTTTGGGCATTATTTGGCATGGAATACTTTTAAATTTTGCTGATTTGGTGACCTCTTGATTGCCTCACATACTTGTAGTGCAAATCCTCTTTACTAGTTTACATTGCATGCTATGTTGGCCTTTGATTTTAGCACTTTTTGGCCATGACTTAAACTGATTTTGTGCATGTTTTGGACTGCCTTAGCTCTATTTTTGGGTCTCATGGTCGAATGATGCTTGTTTTGCATGCTTGTAGTACAATATCCATGCCTAGCTTTGAGTTTTGAGGCCTATTGCATGCATATACTGAGGTGTTTTCATGTTTTGGGGCCATTGCACATCATATTTTAGAGCTTATATGTATGCCATATTCCCATGATTTTCACTCTTTAAGTGCATTTGAGAGTTGTACTTGTATGCCTCGTTTACCGACCATTGCATGAGCTTCATTTGAATGCATTTCGAGCCATCTTTTTAGACCATTTTCCCACTGTCTTGGACCTGCCTAAGGTCTGTTTGGGGGTGGTTTGGTCATTTGTGCATCGCTTTGTATACCTATAGTGTAATCCACTCCACTAGTTTCGGTATCCGGGTCATCTAGCATGCATTATGTGAGGTGTTTGCATGTTTCAAGACCATCTTTTATGCCATTTCAGAGCTGGATCATGTGCCATTCTATGCCATATTTCATCCTTTGCCATGCTTTGTTAGAGTTGCATGTTGTGCCTTAGGATCGGTCCTTTGCATTTGTGCATGTTTGCATGTATTTCGGTTGTCTCATTTTCATCATAATGGCCACTGATTTGAGTGTGACTGAGGTCCACTCATATTGGTTTAAGTCCACCTTGCATTGTGTATGCCATTTGGTTCATGTTGTTACATGTTTGACCATCGCATTGTGTATGCTTTGATTATGCCTTTGTGTATGTCCATTTTCGTATGTGTGCATTGTGTATGCCATTTTAGTCCACAGCATTGCGTATGCTAGGTTGCATGTGTGCATATCATCCCTCGCATGCCAGCATGATTAGGTTGCATTGCATTTAGGGTTGCATGTTAGTTGCATTGTGTATGTCATCTCATTGCATTGTGTTTGGAGTAGGGTTAGTCCAAACACGGGAAACAAGGGGCGTTTCGTACTCAAAATGGCGAAACGTGTCTCAATTTTCGGTCGTTGACACTCCGGATTACCCATGATGGAGTTTAGGCCTTGTTGTGTTTATATGTGCATTCATTTCACATTGAGTCGTGCAATTCGACTCCACGGCCATCATGTATCGAGATGCGTGATTGATGGTACGAGGATCGAGGACTACACTCCCTAGAGCTTGTGCAATGACGGGGAGAGTGGTCGTGCGCACATGTGTTGAAAATTCTTTGTCATGCCTCTTTCTCGTTCTCTGCTGCAGCAAGCCAGAAACCAGCAGCCTTCTAGAGCTTTGCACAATATTCCGGGATCAACTGCAAACAGAGGCAAATCGAGGCATCGCGAGGAATTTCCCGACAGGGCGACTCGAGCATGCATGCATCTTTCATCAGTCGGAACAGAGCTGAGGCGGTCCATAGATTTGCATACTAGTTTATTTCGTTTCTTAGTTAATTTGTTAATTAATTAGGGTTTTGTAATATTTAATTAGCTAGAGTAGTTAATTATTTATTCGGTCTGTATTATTTATTCGGACCCTCTGCGAGAGGGCAAACTTTGTAATAAGTGTGCGTGAGTGTGTGCATGTCTTCCAACCCCACATCTTTCCCCCTTTCATTTACTAGCTTATAATGGTTAGTTTAGGGCATGTTTCAATTAGCATCCTTATGCTCGTATGTTTGCATCCATTCATCTGTTTTGCATGCATCGGGCTCGGCTCATCATACTAACTGCATTGTATTTCAATTCCAAGTTGAATACATGTATCGATTATTGCATCTCATATGCCATCTTAGAATAGCCGAGCCTATCTTAGTTGCATTCTTGCATGTGTTGCATTAGGCATCTCAGCATAGTTAGGATTCATGCATGTTTTCTAATTAGCTTCTCATTGCTCGGAGTACTCGGTAAGTGTTTATGCTTTAGCATCCTTGCATGTGTGTGAGTGATTGCCATGATAGCATGCTTGCCATAAGGCTAACTTCTTATGTGATATAATTGCCTGAATGCCTGTGGGTGAAGATTAGATTATTTAAATTAGAACAATTAATTAAATGTGAGTTTTAAGCCCACTTGAGAGTGGCAAAATCATGTTTTCTAAGCCCACTTGAGGGTGGCAAAATCCACGTCTTAGCCTACTTGCGAGTAGCATCATCAAACCATTTTCACAAACAAACATGAAATGTTTTGTTCCAACTCAGGCGATCTAGTCTATACTTGTATGCTGTGCACATCACATAGTAATTCTAGGCTAATAACCGGAATAAGAGCGCATATGTTTTCAAAACTCGATATCATGCTTAGTAGTGGCCGATCTTTGATCGGGCGAGCAGGGGTGCTCATAGCTGACCTTCCCCAATCGTACCTAAGTTCCCGAGCCGAGGCAACTTTGGTGATGACGGATGTAGACGTCCCCGAACGTCCCGGGGGAAATCCCCGTTCTGTTCATTTGGGCTCACTACAGTTCGGACTCGATGTCACGGTTCTTAATCTGATCTCGCAAAGTGCAATGCAAGACTGATAAATCACCAAAGAGTCCAAATCCGGCAAATCATTTTGGAAAACTAATTTTTAGAAAGTGCCAAACATGGACTGCTTTGCCAGATACAGAGTCGCCACCAAATATTTTATTTGGGAGAATTTAGGAAACCCTGACTCGTGCCTAAGGCCACGTGTCCGTCATCACCAAAGTTGCCTCGGCTCGGGAACTTGGGTACGATTGGAAAGGTCACTCGTGAGCACCTCCGCTCGCCCGATCAAGATCGGCCTCTACTAACCATGAATCATTTTGAAAACGTTATGTGCTCTTATTCCAGTTATTAGCCTAGAATTTACTACGTGATCCGCACAGCATACAAGTATAGACTGGATCGTCCGAGTTAGAACAAAACATCTCATGTTCGTTTTTGAAAGTGGTTTGCGACTCGCAAGTAGGCTAAAATGCGGTTTTTTTGCCACCCTCAGGTGGGCTTAAGAAAACATGGTGATTTTGCCACTCACAAGTGGGCTTGAAACTCGCATTTGATGAATTGTTCCAATTCAAGTAATCCAACCTTCACCCAGGCATTCAGGCAGTTATATCACATAAGCAATTAGCCTCATGGTAAGCATGCATGCAATCACTCACACACATGCAAGGATGCTAAAGCGTAAAAGCTTACCGAGTACTCCGACCCAAAAAATAACTAAAAACATGCATGAATCCTAACTATGCTAAGATGCCTAATGCAACACATACAAGAATGCAACTAGGATAGGCTCGGCTATTCTAAAATGGCATATGAGATTCTACAGGTAACATGTATTCAACTTGGAATTGAAATACGATGCAGTTAGTATGATGCGCCGAGCCCGGTGCATGCAAAATAGATGAATGAATGCAAACATGCGAACATATAGATGCTAATTGAAACATGCCCTAAACTAACCATCATAAGCTGGTAAATAAAAGGGAGAAAGACGTGGGGTTGGAAGACATGCATCACACACACGCACACTTATTGCAACATTGCCCTCTCTCGGAGAGTCCGAATAAATATTACACAACCAAATAACTCACAGCTAATTATTACAAAATTCTAGCTAATTGACAAATTAACTAAGGAAGAAAATAAACTAGCATGCAAAATGTGAATGGACCGCCTCAGCTCTGTTCCGAATGATGAAAGATGCAGCATGCTCGAGTTGCCTCGTCGGGAAATTCCTTGCGATGCCCCGATTTGCCTCTGTTTTGCAATTGGTCCCAGAACACTATACAAAACTCCCAAAGGCTGCTGACTAGTTTTTGCTGCTGGATTCCGGTTTGCTGCAATAGAGAGGAAGAAAGGGGCATGGCAAAGTATTTTCAACACATGTGTGCACGACCACTTTCCCCGTCATTGCACAAGCTCTAGGGAGTGTAGACCTCGATCCTCGTGCCACCAATCACGCATCTCGATGCATGATGGCCGAGGAGTCGAATTGCACGACTCAATGTGAAATGAATGCACATATAAGCATAACAAGGCCTAAACTCCATCATGGGTAATCCGGAGTGTCGGCGACTGGGAATTGAGACACGTTTCGTCACTTTGAGTACGAAACATCCCTCGTTTCCCGTGTTTGGACTAACCCTACTCCAAACACAATGCAATAAGATGGCATACACAATGTGACTAACATGCAACCCTAAATGCAATGCAACCTAATCATGCTGGCATGCGAGGGATGATATGCACACATGCAATGCTATGAACTACGAATGGCATACTCAATGCTCATGACATAATATGGCATACGCGATGCACACATGGAAACTAACATGTACATATGAAGACTATCAATAAGATGATCAAGCACACAATGCAATGGCCAAACATGCAACAGCATGAACTATATGGCATACACGATGCAAGATGGACTTAAACTAAAAGGAGTGGACCTCAGTCACACTCAAATCAGTGGCCACACACAATGAAATTAGGCAAGAACACTCATGCAAACATGCCCAACGCAAGGGACCGAACCTAAGGCACAAAGTGCAACTCTAATAAGGCATGGCAAGGGATGGAATATGGCATAGAATGGCACATGATCCAGCTCTGAAATGGCATAAAAGATGGTCCCAAAGCATGCAACCACCTCACACAATGCATGCTAGATGGCCTTGATACCGAAACTAGTGAAATGGATTACATTATAGGTATGCAAAACAATGCTCAAATGATGGAACCAACCCCAAACAGTCCCTATGCAGACCAAAATCAGTGGCAAAATGTGTTGGGATGGTGGCTCGGAATGCATTCAAATGAAGCTCATGCAATGGTCGGTAAACGAGGCATACAAGAACAACTCTCAAATGTACTTAAATAGTGGAAAACATGGGAACATAGCACAAGTATAAGGTCTAAAATATCACTCTCAATGATGCCAAAACATGCCTAGGGCCCAAACAACACATACTAGTGGACCCGATATGCAAAGCTAGTAAGCTTGATTGAACTATGACCATATACAACAATGCATGCATGACCCAAAAAACTTCAAACAGAGCTAAGGCAGCCTAAAATATGAATAAAATTAGTTTGAATCGTGGCCAAAATATGGTAGGAAAGGGGGCCAAAACATCATGCAATACAAGCTAGTGAACCATGATTTACACTACGACCATATGAAGCATATGAGAGGCCACCAAACCAGCCAAAAAAAGAAACATGGAATGACAAAATATGACCAAAACCCACTAAAACTTAGTCAACACGTGCTAGAATGAGGTGCTCCTTTGAAAGGCCATGAAAGGGGTTGTTCTACACATGCAAGAAGGACATCTAATATGGCAAAAACAGCTCTAGAAAGAGCTCATGCAGGTCCTAAAACTCACTGAAAAAGGTCTGAAATGAGGCTAGGAAGCATGCAAGTAAGGGCTCCTTTGTTAGGCCAAATATGCTATAAATCAAAACAAGGAGAGAGAGGGTCACCCCTCTCTGATTTTGGCACTCAAAACAGCATGTTAGCCACTGAAAATCCACTGGATTTCAGTGGCTAGAAGGCCAAACAAAGTTCAATGCAAAGGCTCTAAGGCATGGCTCAAAACAATGTGAAATGAAGCATGCAAGGGGGTAGATGACCCCTAACAGAAAAATGATCTTAAACAAACATGTTAAGGACCTCAAAATAAGACTTTTTCAGTTTATGACAAAGCCCAAATATGCTTGAAAGTATGGCTAAAACAAGAATCAAAATGATGCTCAAAAAGGGAGAAAAGGGTTACCCTTGTAGCTCAGCAAGGACTAGCAGCTTCTGGACCAAAACTCAACCCTTAGCCTCTGAAAACAAGCTCCAAGAACCTCCAAGCAATGGTGAATGGTGGTGGAAGTGTGTGGTTGAGGTGGTGTGCAAAGGGGCCAAGAATCTCACTCTTTCAAGGCTCAAATGAAGAGATACAAAGAGAGATATAGTGTTTAGCCCTAACCAAAATCTGAACCCTTGCAATGGAGAGGGAGGGATTCCTTTATAGAGAAGAGAGGCCAAAGCTTCTCTTGGAAGCTTAAAACCAAGATTAAACATCCTCCATAACCTGTATGGAGGATGCAGCAAATACCTCCCAGCTGGCACAGTTGGAAGACACTCACTGAGACAAATCTGCAGAGAGCTGGCCGACCAGGTCAAAAGGTCCACGGTGGTCGCGCAAAAATTCCAACTGTGCAAAAAGTTATGCCTGTTTTGGTGAAGTCGCGCAGATTCGGTCCAATCGGATTGATGCCCTACTTCAACCAACCATATCTCCCCCATCCGGAGTTGGCTTTAGAAGATTCTTGAGTGAAAAATGAAGCCCCGGAAGTATTCTTTCCAACGGTGGTGGCCTCATAGCTTAAATCCAAGTGTATAGACAGATAAGCCTGATTTAGCAAGGACCGCTCGTCTCTCTCTTAGCGATTCATGTCCACCTTCTTCTTCAACTTGGTTTCTTCCCTATTCTCCAATTTTCCTCAACTCCAAACCCCTAAACAAGGTGTTTTGAAAGATTTTTCAAAGATTTCATCTCTCTTTCATTCATTTCCACTTTGTCCTCGCTCGGTTTACCGAAAAGCGCAACATTTAACGAAATGCGAGCGTCGGAACATCGTAGGAACTTTATTTTCAAAACATTTTGAAAGAGAGGGTTTTAAGGTCTAAACACCATTCAAAATAGATTTGGTCCAAAATGGGGTGTGAGGTTGAGATTTGATTCTCCTCTTGCCAAAGAAATCTGAACCTTTGCCCTGCACAACTTTCTCCACCAAGTAAACCATCAGTAGTGCCCAAGTCTTAAAGGCGGTCAAAAATAGGGTGTCTACAGTTGCCCCTCTTTGACAGAGCTCGGAAGTCAAGAAGTGATGGGAGTGAATGTCAAAGCCTAGAGATGACCCATTTTTGACAAGGCCGAAGACTTGGACAAACAAACAAAATATAGATGAATAAATGGTTGCTCCCACAGGCTGCCTATGTATCGCATTGCAAGGAATCAAACCAGCGTAGTTCAGGGGCAGGATGCAAAATGTTATGCAGGAAGATTTTGACAATTGGACTTATACGCTACGCGAAGCCGATTTGATAATTGGACTTATACGCTACGCGAAGCCAGTTTGAAAATTTAGGATTTATGCAATGCAATGCAATGTAAAAATGCAATGTAATAGCTAGGAAGTGAAGGTACCTTACAGGGGCAATTGGCAATGACCTACCTCATGTTGCTGGGGACCATCCCCTCCTTCTCAGTTGAACCGCATGTACTACTTTTCTCCCTGACTATGGCCGTAGCTTTCCCTATTCTCCAACAGGGTGACAGACTAGGTTGATTCGGTATCCAGAATTGAGGCGCATATACATGCTATCTCAATCTATGGGGCTGCCATACAGATTTCAAGCCGAGGATATACCCCTGGGTATTTAAACCAGACTTTAGTCTCAGAAATCCCGAACCTTTGCGTTCTAGGCACGAGCCATTCGAACTCTAGTTTCCACCGTCTCAGTTGGTCTCCTAGGAACTCACCGCAAACACAGGCAGGTGGCTATAGCAGACCACCGGAAGTTGTTCGGGCATGACAAACACCAAAGAAATTGCACCTTTAGAGGATTTAAGGTCTCCTAGACCAGAGAGTGCACAAGACAGTGCGAATGAAGATGCAGGATTTAAGGTCTCCTAGACCAGAGGATTAAGGTCTCCCAGACCAGATGAGTGTACAAGACAGTGCGATGCACAAAATAGCGTGAATGAAATGCAATGCACTAACAAGTGCAGGTAAGGTGCGCAAGATAGCACGATGCAATGCATGCAAAATGCAATGGTGAATGCAAAGGGGAAAATACTCCAACCATGCTGGAATCATGAGAGGAGGAAAAACAAACAATCAGGCGCGCATACGACGCAACCTAAGTCAAATTCCAAACACGCTGAAATCGTGTGAGGAAAGGGACACTCAAACCACGCTGAAATCGTGAAAGGAGGTCCAATAACCCGCCCAGGCATATAACAACATAACCTGAGATAAAACCTGCCCAGGCCCACACATCAGGCGTCCTGAGATAAATTCCAAACACGCTGAAATCGTGTAAGGAACGGGACACTCAAACCACGCTGAAATCGTGAGAGGAGGTCCAACAAACCGCCCAGCGCGTCTACAACGCAACCTGGGATAAATTCCAAACACGCTGAAATTGCGTAAGGAACGGGACACTCAAACCACGCTAAAATCGTGAGAGGAGGTCCAACAAACCGCCCAGCGCGTCTACAACGCAACCTGAGATAAATTCCAAACACGCTGAAATCGCGTAAGGAACGAGACACTCAAACCATGCTGAAATCGTGAGAGGAGGTCCAACAAACCGCCCAGCACGTCTACAACGCAACCTGGGACAAATTCCAAACACGCTGAAATCGCATAAGGAATGGGACACTCAAACCACGCTGAAATCGTGAGAGGAGGTCCAACAAACTGCCCAGTGCGTCTACAACGCAACCCGGGATAAATTCCAAACACGCTGAAATCGCGTCGGGAACGGGACACTCAAACCACGCTGAAATCGTGAGAAGGAGGCTAAACAAACGCCCAGCGCGTCTACAACGCAACCTGGGATAAATTCCAAACACGCTGAATGCGTAAGGAACGGGACACTCAAACACGCTGAAATCGTGAGAGGAACAACAAACGCCCAGCACGTCTACAACGCAACTGGATAAATTCCAAACACGCGTGAAATCATGTGAGGAACGGGACACTCAAACCACGCTGAAACGTGAGAGGAGGTCCAACAAACCGCCCAGCGTGTCTACAACGCAACCTGGGATAAATTCCAAACACGCTGAAATCGCGTAAGGAACGGGACACTCAAACCACGCTGAAATCGTGAGAAGAGCTGAAAAACAAAACACCCAGGTGCGTACACAACGCAACCTGAGATAAATTCCAAACACGCTGAAATTGTGTGAGGAAAGGGACACTCAAACCACACTGAAATCGTGAGAGGAGGTCCAACAAACTGCCCAGCGTGTCTACAACGCAACCTGGGATAAATTTCAAACACGCTGAAATCGCGTAAGGAATGGGACACTCAAACCACGCTGAAAATTCCAAACATGCTGAAATTGCGTAAGGAACGGGACACTCAAACCACGCTGAAATCGTGAGAGGAGGTACAACAAATCGCCCAGCACGTCTACAACGCAACCTGGGATAAATTCCAAACACGCTGAAATCGTGTAAGGAATGGGACACTCAAACCACGCTAAAATCGTAAGAAGAGGCTGAAAACAAAACGCCCAGGTACGTACACGACGCAACCTGAGATAAATTCCAAACACGCTGAAATCATGTGAGGAAAGGGACACTGAAACGACGCTGAAATCGTGAGAAGAGGTCCGAAACAAACTATCAGGTGCGTCCTCGGCGCAACCTGAGGAAGTCCCGGAGGACAACGATCCTAAACGCAGCTCGACGTAAAAGGATAAATGATACAAGATAACACAAGATGCAAATAAACGCAATAAGTGCGATGATACAGTACATGTTACAAGCAATGTAGAGCATGATGTTTAGGGAATGCAATAAACAGACAAAGCGGCACTTTAGAAAGCACCTCATGGAGTGAGTGGCGGTAAACCGCTTTACTCTGACGGGGATCTCCCCTCCATTGTGTTCTTCGAACACTTACCTTCAACTCGCAGTACAAAGGTCCTGAAACACTAACAAGGGGTAGCTTCTGTATGCAGAAACCACAAATGTTGTTTTTCTCCCTAGTCATATTCACAACTTCCCCTCGTTGTAAATATAGCCAAGATAACTCTGACGGGGAATGGTACTCAGGGAGAGCACTTCTGATCGCCATTCTGGCTTGAAATAGTGAAATAGTCAACACAGTATTCTGTTCACTTTGAACACACAGCTCGTATCAGCACACTGCTCATTCTGAACGCGCAGCTCATAACACAGTATTCGGTTTATTCGGCACACAGCTCATACAGCACATATGGGATGTAGTAACGGAACTTGTAGGAGTTGAAACAAGCTCAGGCGCTCCAAATTTTCCCTCTTTTCTTTTGCTTTGTAGCCTAGAACTTTCATAGCTTCAGATGGGTCCTGGTTTTTACTGTTCTCATATGACCTGGGTTGAACCCTGCGGCTTTATGAAAGAACAAATCATGTTTTGCACAAATATGGAGAACGACACGGCACTCTGAGCACAAAACGATTTTTTTTTTGAAATTGAAATGAGTTCTTGACCGAGAATTGAGCCTACGACTGAACACAACGCACTACGACTCAGCAAAGAAAAACAAAAGGTAAACAACCTAAACACAACGAGAAAGACTTGAAACGACTCAAACAAGAATCGAGATAAAACAAAAGACACGACACTCAGACGTGCACAGGGAGCCTGTTTCTCCGGGTATTGTTTCCCACCCTTTCTTATTTGTGATGCTCACATCACTCGGCCCTCAAGCTCTGTTTTTCTGAAGAAGCCCATTTCTCACTTTTTCTCTCAGCGCACACCTCTCTATTCTTCAATCTCTTATTTTTTATCCCTCCCCTGGGTGGTTGATGGATAAGCAAGAATTTGTGGGCTCTTGCCCCTAGCATTCTGCTAGATTCTGTTTCTTCTGCGCACAACAGTGAACTTCTCTCACAGAGGGGTTGTGATGCGGCTGGATGTGCAGCAAATCTGCAATTGACATTGGTTGACGATGCTCTACTGGGGAGTTTAGACAGGATTAGATCTGTCCAGATGAGGGGATGGAATATCCTGCTCCATTCCAGTTCGTGCTTCGCACTTGGCTCGATACCTCGTTGCTTGGAGGATGTGAGAGTTTTCTGCCCTTTTGCGGTCAGCTTCAGTGGTCCCCTTTTCTGGCAGGTATGATGTCCTTTCTGGCAAGTGCGTTGATAAAGGGGAAAAGACAGAAAACCTGAATCAACTGTGCCCCTAGTTCATCATTTTGACCATTTTTTTGTTTTTTGCTTCTGCTAAAATAATTTTAACCAAAATGAGAGTTAGATTAACACACTTGCTCAATTTTCTGATTTGAAATCATGCAAGTCAAGTTATGAGCACTGAAAATTTTCCTTTTTTGGGTCCAAGAAATGGTCTAGTTTTAAAAAAATGGAATAATTTTCAAGAGAATTAGTCAACCTCATTAAAAATTCTCAAAAACTATTTTTGCAAATGGCCACTGCTCGACCAACGCAGAATTTACTCTTGAGATGCACAACCTCAGATCCAAAACAATGGAAAATTGCCCCTTGTCTGAACGGCACTGCATGGCAACTGAAAGTTGCCCCTAGTCAGAATAGCGCCGCAGCACGTGGCAACCAGTCCTCACAGTGACAATTATAACCAAATTCTCGGATACAGAGAAGACAAAGATGACCAGAACCATCACATGGACACAGTTGAATTTGAAGTGTTTTACGGCTGGACTTCAGAATGAAGTTGCCTACGTATCCCAAAGATGGGAATCAAGCCTTACGTAGTTTGGGGTTAAGGTACACTCGGGTATTAACCTCTCCTTTTGCGCTCTAACTTTTGCCAAGGCCGCCCTTTCTGGGTTTTCAACCTTGCGAGCTTTGTTTTTCTTTTCTTTTCATTTTTTTTCTTTTTCTTTTCATTTGTTTTTTTTTCTTTTTCATCTTTTCCTTTCATTTTCTTCATTTTTCTTCTTTTCTTTTTTTTTTCATTCTTTGTACTTTTCCTTTTTTGTTCTTTTCTTTGCTCTAAGTTTTGCCTGGGTCGCCCTTCCGAGTTTTCGACCCAGCGAGCCTCACAAGGGTAAAAGTGTAGCTTTGTCCATGTCAAATGGTTTTGAGATCCTGAAGTCATTTGAATCCAGGAGGATGGCTGCTGTTCGCTGACGATGCAAGAGTCCATCCAGTGGGGGGCTAAATCTGCCCCTAGTGTTGTGGATAGGAACTCGGTTATCCTTCAGCAATACTTTCTTCTTTCCTCCCTTCTGGGATTTGGCATTCTTGCCGATGTTTGTTAGCTTGCAGAATGATCCATCTTTGGCTCTTCGAGCGCATCTGACGTTTTTGCCCCTAGCTCAAGGGCTATTTCTGATCTAGCTTCGCAAGCTTCCTTTGACTTTCTTGCCCCTTGTTCGAGGGCTGCTTCGAATCTGGCCACACAAGCCTCCTTTGATGGTTGACCATTGAACATTTTGAATCCAAGTTCAAGGTTTGACAGCAACAGGGGTCGAGTCTCGAGGCTGAGAGCGATCCTAGGCTGCACAATCTCAAGAGTGATTCCACACAGGTCTTCACAGGATCGTGCAAAACATTTTTTTTTGAAATCTTTTAAGAAAGCGACTAGTCGCTCGCGCTGAAGATAGTGTAGAACCAATCTGGATCAAGCCAGGATCCTTCTCAGTACTCACATTAACAAGCATGATTTCATTCATTAAGGGCTTAGCCTGCCTCTCTCTCTCAGATGATCAAATTTTACAAAACCTGAGGAATTCCTTCCTCTTCGTTTTCATCACAATGTTCAAAAAGTTTTGAAAAACTTAGGTCAATGCAATAATTTCAAGGCACAGAAAAGCAGGTGAAAAGCACTGCCGTTTCCTTCAAGTTTGTTGGCACAACAGGCTCAAAGCAGAAACAAGCCCAAAAGCATGAAAACCACAGCTGTTCTAATTAGATCTTCTGGTGTAACTGGCTCCCTGGCAGAAACAGACTCAAAAGAAAGCGAAGACAAATACAAAACAAAATAGTGATATCCGAGGTAACGCCCCCGGGGTCACCCGACTCTAACAAAATAGGACTGACTCGATACAACAAGACAGACCCAACTGACTTAGTATGAAAAGACTAACTCTATACAATACAACAAGACTGACCCAATACCCCAGTCAGAAAGTATAAATTAACAGCATTCGCAAATGTGCTCAAAACAGTGCATGCCATCCACCATATCTGGAGTAAACTGAGTGCCGCTCGCAGGTGGTTCATCCCCCGATCACATGGTCACATTATTCCCCAAGTTCACCAATCCAGTGCTGATAGAATTTGCAGAGCTTGGCGCGACAATGACCCCGTCGTCAATCAGATCTTGTATTTCGTGGCTAAGACAAAAACACATGTCAGTGCCATGGCCGGCTTGTTGATGGAAGGCATAGTACTGGGCAGCGTCATGCATAGCCAGAAGAGGATTCGGGAGAGGCCGAGGCTCAAGGGGTTTGAGATGGCCCTGTCCAACAAGGATTTGGAGAGCTTTGGACAAAGGCATGTAGAGGGCATGGAAGACCCTCTGACCTCAGGGTTGGTACTTCAAGGTTTGTGGATTTTTGCTGGACGCACCAGCAAAGGGATTGGTAGGTGCTGGCCTGGTTTGCTGATCTCTTCTGAGTGAAGGATTATAGCTGAAAGGAACGTTTCTGATACAACAACCCTTCTCCCGGCTTGCCCCTTGATTCAAACTGCTTTCATTCTGAGTGGCAAAAGTGTCGTCCACAATCTTTGCAACAACTGCAATTACTTGCTGTTTATTCAGCCCTTCGACTTTCAAAGCCTCAACAGCTCACTGAAGGTGTTCATGGGGACCAATGCCCGCCCTGACCTTGTTTTTATCGCTGGCCTCCACTATGCTAAGAGATTTTCCTTCTTCCAGTGCAGCCCGTCCCAAGATTGAGGAGCCTTTTGACATGAACTCCCTGGTAGGTGATGTGGTTGATGATGGAGCCAAAACTCCAAAGGCTAAATCCGCCACCGTTCTCTGAAGATCTTCAATCATCTTCATCAGCTCAGAAGTAGTGGGTTCATGGGTTTGAGATGATTGGGGTTCAGATGCACCCATCATGCATAAGTCCATGCTGATTGGAATGAACACCTCAGGCTTGGGTAGATGGGCTGGGGTGATGTATATGCTAGGGTCAAAGGCGGATGGTAGTGTATGGATGAGGTTGAGGTGGGGAGGTGACGAGTCAGTACTAACCTAAGGTCCTTTGGGTGGAGCTAGGGTCTCTTCGTCAATAAGATCCTGAATCTTATGACGGAGGTGGATGCAATGGTTCATATCATGACCGTGTTGTTGATGATAGGCACAGTATTTAGCTGGATCATATCTTGGTGGAAGAGGATTTGGAAGGGGTTGGGGTTCTAGGAGTTCTAGGTGCCCTTCTTCTTGCAGCATTTTCAAAGCTTGAGAGAGACTCATGTAAAGAGGATGGAATTTTCGGGCTTGGGGCCGATTTGAAGTGGTTGGTTTTTGGCCATTGAGGGAATGGGTGATAGTGTCTACTTCTGAGCATTTCGCAACTGTGCCACCTTCAGTAGTAGCATTGGAATTGTGAGCAACATTCCTCTTCAAAGGCTCATTATCTTCCACAAAGATCACTTATCAGATCGCATCCTCAATTTGAACCCCTATTCCATGAAGGTCTGGAAAGGTAAACAGTGGTAGAACGATCATTTTCTGCAGCAACATGCCATGTAGATTCCGAACAATCATCTTGATCTGATCTTTGTCGAAAGGCCTTGTAGTCATCATTGAGACCTTTGTTCTCCATCTCGTCACGAACTCTGAGAAACCCTCCTTTGGTTCTTGGTGGGTGACTTCGAGATCACGAGTTGTGACCTTGATCTGTGTGTTGTAGGAGTATTGAGCAATAAAGGCCTCAACCAGCTCTTCCCAGTTCCGTTTCACAGAGTCCTCCAATTTTGCATACCAGATTGCGGCTATCCCAGACATGGTTCAGCCAAAGAGAGACAACTTCTGAGCTGTGGTCAAACCCATTGGCCTCAAGATATCGAAAAACAGGTGGAGGTGCACCCTTGGGTCTCCAGAGCCATCAAAGCGATCGATATACGGCATTTTAAACCGCTCCGGCAAGGTAACTGCAGATTCAATATACCCGTCCTCTAAATTCGGGATGGAGTTCACTCCTTGTGCTCGTCTGAACAACTCCTCCAGTTTATTGACCTTAAGTGCAGTTGGGTCAACCTCAAATTCAAAGGGAGCCTCGCTTTGATGGACAGGAGCTTTAGAGGTCTGTGCTAGGATTGGCTCCATCGGATTGCCCTGAGTCTCTCGGACATTAGTAGTATGGGCAGTGACTCCAGGTGTCGGGTTACCCGTGGGAGGTGCATGAGATGTAGAAACTACAGCCTGCTGTGGCTGTTGTTGTTGTAGCTGGGTTATCACTTCGGCCTGACACCATGACTTTAGCCTGACGAGCCGTGACTTCAGCCTGACGGACTGCGTCTTGCTGCAGTGCCTCGATTGTTTGTTGCAGTTACCGCATTTGTTCTTCCATACTGGCTGAGGGATACTGAGCCATGGGAATGGGTGATTGATCTCGTGTTGAGTTTGAATGCAGACAACTGTTCCCAAACCAGACTAGACTCGGGTGAACTGAGGTGTGACTGGTGTAGAAACTGTGCTGGTGAATTTTGCCTGAACCTCTTTCATCTTGTAACCAGTGGGGGTGAGGCAAACACAGGTTGCTACTGAACCGATTCTGATCTGACAAAGTCTATCAATATAAGTCTAGCGTACTCGGGGGATATTGGAGCCTTCTGAAGCTATGGTTCCGAGACTACCTTGCAAAAGAAGAAAACAGACAGCATCTCAGCCTATTTTTACAAGAATGGACATGAGCATAGCTGAATGACTGTACTCTTTACTGAATTCTGCCCCAAATTCTGCCTGTAAACCGATACCCTCAGGTAAAACTGATTCCCCAAATACTGATGCCCTCAGGCCTGATACCCAGACTTGCAAACTGATACATACAACCTGTAGAGACACACTCTAACAGCACATATCAAGCAAGTAAGAGCCAAAACACCCCTATGGAGGGGTAGGGTTTCCTTGTCCTATTTTGTCAGGAACTAGGGTTTCACTACGCACGTAGCGGTTTCAAAGAACCTACAATTGGGTAAGCAACCTGTCCTAGTTTGGAATGGTCACTATGGATTCCTAATATGCACTAGGTCGAATGGTCAAAAAGGGTGCCCCGGTGACAACCGGGGTTTGTGTTCCCATCGTGGCAGAGTCCGTAACCGGTCAGCCTTATGGCACGCTTCTCGAAGCGAGCCTCTGGCAAACCGTTCAGGAATAGAAGACGGCCAACACTATGACTTAGGCGCACCAATGCAAATGCAATGCAAAGAAACACATAAGTGTAGTCAAAACAAGATATCATGAGTTCGAGTCAAGTTCTCTAACTCCCCAGCAGAGTCGCCAGAAACTGTAGAAGTCCCCGAACGTCCCGGGGGAATCCCCGTTCTGTTCATTTGGGCTCACTACAGTTCAGACTCGATGTCACGGTTCTTAATCTGATCTCACAAAGTGCAATGCAAGACTGATAAATCACCAAAGAGTCCAAATCCGGCAAATCGTTTTGGAAAACTGATTTTTTAGGAAGAAGTGCCAAACATGGACTGCTTTTCCAGATACAGAGTCACCACCTAAATATTTTATTTTGGGGGAATTTAGGAAACCCTGACTCGTGCCTAAGGCCACATGTCCGTCATCACCAAAGTTGCCTCGGCTCAGGAACTTGGGTACGATTGGGGAAGGTCACTTCGTGAGCACCCCCGCTCGCCCGATCAAAGATCGGCCTCTACTAACCATGATATCGAGTTTTGAAAACGTTATGTGCTCTTATTCCGGTTATTAGCCTAGAATTTACTACGTGATGCGTGCAGCATACAAGCATAGACTGGATCACCCGGTTAGAACAAAACATCTCATGTTCGTTTTTGAAAGCAGGTTTGCGACTCGCAAGTAGGCTAAAATGCGATTTTTTTGCCACCCTCAGGTGGGCTTAAGAAAACATGGTGATTTTGCCACTCGCAAGTGGGCTTGAAACTCGCATTTGATGAATTGTTCCAATTCAAGTAATCCAACCTTCACCCACAGGCATTCAGGTAGTTATATCACATAAGTAATTAGCCTCATGGTAAGCATGCTATCATGGCAATCACTTACATACATGCAAGGATGCTAAAGCGTAAAAGCTTATCGAGTACTCCGAGCCAAAAAAGAAGCTAATTAGAAAACATGCATGAATCCTATCTATGTTGAGATGCCTAATGCAACACATGCAAGAATGCAACTAAGATAGGCTCGGCTATTCTAAAATGGCATATGAGATGCTACAGGTAACATGTATTCAACTTGCAATTGAAATACGATGCAGTTAGTATGATGCGCCGAGCCCGGTGCATGCAAAACAGATGAATGAATGCAAACATGCGAACATATAGATGCTAATTGAAACATGCCCTAAACTAACCATCATAAGCTGGTAATAAAAGGGAGAAAGACGTGGGGTTGGAAGACATGCATCACACACACGCACACTGATTACAACATTGCCCTCTCTCGGAGGGTCCGAATAAATATTACACAACCAAATAACTCACAGCTAATTATTACAAAATTCTAGCTAATTGACAAATTAACTAAGGAAGAAAATAAACTAGCATGCAAAATGTGAATGGACCGCCTCAGCTCTGTTCCGAATGATGAAAGATGCAGCATGCTCGAGTCGCCTCGTCGGGAAATTCCTTGCGATGCCCCGATTTGCCTCTGTTTTGCAATTGGTCCCAGAACACTGTACAAAACTCCGAAGGCTGCTGACTAGTTTTTGCTGCTGGATTCTGGTTTGCTGCAAGAGAGCAAAAAGGGGCATGTCAAGTATTTTCAACACAGTGTGTGCACGACCACTCTCCCCGTTATTGCACAAGCTCTAGGGAGTGTAGACCTCGATCCTCGTGCCACCAATCACGCATCTCAATGCATGATGGCCGAGGAGTCGAATTACACGACTCAATGTGAATAATGCAATATAAACATAACAAGGCCTAAACTCCATCATGGGTAATCCGGAGTGTTGGCGATCGGGAATTGAGACACGTTTCGTCACTTTGAGTACGAAACGTCCCTCGTTTCCCGTGTTTGGACTAACCCTACTCCAAACACAATGCAATGAGATGGCATACGCAATGTGACTAACATGCAACCCTAAATGCAATGCAACCTAATCATGCTGGCATGCAAAAGATGATATGCACACATGCAATTAGCATATGCAATGCTATGAACTACGAATGGCATACTCAATGCTTATGACATAATATGGCATACGCGATGCACACATGGAAACTAACATGCACATATGAAGACTATCAATGAGATGATCAAGGCACACAATGCAATGGCCAAACATGCAACAGCATGAACTATATGGCATACACGATGCAAGATGGACTTAAACTAAATGGAGTGGACCTCAGCCACACTCAAATCAGTGGCCATACACAATGAAATTAGGCAAGAACACTCATGCAAACATGCCCAACGCAAGGGACCGAACCTAAGGCACAAAGTGCGACTCCAATAAGGCATGGCAAGGGATGGAATATGGCATAGAATGGCACATGATCCAGCTTTGAAATGGCATAAAAGATGGTCCCAAAACATGCAAACACCTCACACAATGCATGCTAGATGGCCCGGATACCGAAACTAGTGAAATGGATTACACTACAGGTATGCAAAACAATGCTCAAATGATGGAACCAACCCCAAATAGTCCCTATGTAGACCAAAATCAGTGGCAAAATATGTTGGGATGGTGGCTCAGATTGCATTCAAATGAAGCTCATGCAATGGTCGGTAAATGAGGCATACAAGCACAACTCTCAAATGCACTTAAATAGTGGAAAACATGGGAACATAGCACAAGTATAAGGTCTGAAATATCACTCTCAATGATGCCAAAACATTCCTAGGGCCCAAACAACGCATGCTAGTGGACCCGATATGCAAAGCTAGTAAGCTTGATTGAACTATGACCATATACAACAATGCATGCATGACCCAAAACACTTCAAACAGAGCTAAGGCAGCCTAAAATATGAAAAAAATTAGTTTGAATCATGGCCAAAATATGGTAGGAAAGGGGGCCAAAACATCATGCAATACAAGCTAGTGAACCATGATTTACACTACGACCATATGAAGCATATGAGAGGCCACCAAACCAGCCAAAAATAGAAACATGGAATGCCAAAATATGACCAGAAACCCACTGAAACTTAGTCAACACATGCTAGAATGAGGTGCTCCTTTGAAAGGCCATGAAAGGGGTTGTTCTACACATGCAAGAAGGACATCTAATATGGAAAAAAAAGCTCTGGACAGAGCTAATGCAGGTCCTAAAACTCACTGAAAAAGGCCTGAAATGAGGCTAGGAAGCATGCAAGTAAGGGCACCTTTGTTAGGCCAAATATGCTAGAAATCAAAACAAGGAGAGAGAGGGTCACCCCTCTCTGATTTTGGCACTCAAAACAACATACTAGCCACTGAAAATCCACTGGATTTCAGTGGCTAGAAGGCCAAACAAAGGTCAATGCAAAGGCTCTAAGGCATGGCTCAAAACAACGTGAAATGAAGCATGCAAGGGGGTAGCTGACCCCTAAAAGAAAAATGATCTTAAACAAACATGTTAAGGACCTCAAAATAAGAATTTTTTCAGTTTATGACAAAGCCCAAATATGCTTGAAAGTATGGCTAAAACAAGGATCAAAATGATGCTCAAAAAGGGAGAAAAGGGTTACCCTTGTAGCTCAGCAAGGACTAGCAGCTTCTGGACCAAAACTCAACCCTTAGCCTCTGAAAACAAGCTCCAAGAACCTCCAAGCAATGGTGGAAGTGTGTGGTTGTGAGGTGGTGTGCAAAGGGGCCAAGAATCTCACTCTTTCAAGGCTCAAATGAAGAGATACAAAGAGATATATAGTGTTTAGCCCTAACCAAAATCTGAACCCTTGCAATGGAGAGGGAGGGCTTCCTTTATTGAGAAGAGAGGCCAAAGCTTCTCTTGGAAGCTTAAAACCAAGATTAAACATCCTCCATACACGTGTATGGAGGATGCAGCAAATGCCTCCCAGCTGGCACAGCTGGAAGACAGTCACTGAGACAAATCTGCAGAGAGCTGGCTGACCAGGTCAAAAGTTCCAAGGTGGTCGGCCACCCCCTATGATGAATCCCCAGAAGTTAACTTTCCAATGGCACCAGTCTTGCATTAAAATTCCAACTGTGCAAAATGTTATGCCTGTTTTGGTGAAGCCGTGCAGATTCGGTCCCACCGGATTGATGCCCTACTTCAACCAACCATATCTCCCCCATCCGTAGTTGGCTTTAGGAGATTCTTGAGTGTAAAATGAAGCCCCGGAAGTCTTGTTTCCAACGGTGGTGGCCTCATAGCTTAAATCCAAGTGTATAGATAGATAAGCCTGATTTAGCGAGGACCGCTCGACTCTCTCTTAGCGATTCATGTCCACCTTCTTCTTCAACTTGGTTTCTTCCCTCTTCTCCAATTTTCCTCAACTCCAAACCCCTAAACAAGGTGTTTTTAAATATTTTTCAAAGATTTCATCTCTCTTTCATTCATTTCCACTTTGTCCTCGCTCGGTTTACCGAAAAGCGCAACATTTAACGAAATGCGAGCGTCGGAACATCGTAGGAACTTTATTTTCAAAACATTTTGAAAGAGAGGGTTTTATGGTCTAAACACCATTCAAAATAGCTTTGGTCCAAAATGGGGTGTGAGGTTGGGGTTTGATTCTCCTCTTGTCGAAGAAATCTGAACCTTTGCCCTGCACAACTTTCTCCACCATGTAAACCATCAGTAGTGCCCAAGTCTTAAAGGCGGTAAAAAATGGGGTGTCTACAATGGACACGTGGCCTTAGGCATGAGTCAGGGTTTCCTAAATTCCCCCAAAATAAAATATTTAGGTGGCGACTCTGTATCTGGCAAAGCAGTCCATGTTTGGCACTTCTTTTTAAAAATCAGTTTTTCAAAACGATTTGTCGGATTTGGACTCTTTGGTGATTTATCGGTCTTGCATTGCACTTTTTGAGATCAGATTCAGAACCGTGACATTGAGTCCGAACTGTAGTGAGCCCATATGAACAAAACGGGATTTCCCCGGGACGTTCGGGCGCGTCTACAGTTTCTGGCGACTCTGCTGGGGATTTAGAGAACTTGACTCGAATTCATGATATCTTGTTTTGACTACACTTATGTGTTTCTTTGCATTGCATTTGCATTGGTGCGCCTAGGATACCGTGTTTGCCATCTTCTATTCCTGAACGGTTTGCCGGAGGCTTGCTTTGAGAAGTGTGCCATAAGGTTGACCGGTTACGGGCTCTGCCACGATGGGAACACAAACCCCGATTTTTACCGGGGAACCCTTTTTGACCATTTGACCTAGTGCTTATTCAGAATTCGTAGTGACCATTCCAAAGTAGGACAGGTTGCTTACCCGATTATAGGTGGTTTGAAACCGCTGCGTGCGTAGTGAAACCCTAGCTCCTGACAAAATAGGACAGGGAAACCTTACCCCAACATAGGGGTGTTTTGGCTCTCACTTGTTTGCTATGTGCTTTTAGAGTGTCTCTACAAGAATGCATGTATCAGTTTGCAAGTTTGGGCATTAGGTTTGCGAGCATCAGTATCAGTCTTTGGGAATCAGTTATATCTGCGGGTATCAGATTCAGTTTTGAGGCAGTGATTTTGGGGACCAGTGATCGGTGGTTGAGCACAGTTATTCAGCTATGCTTATGTCTGTTTTGGTAAAATTGGGCTGAGATGCTGCATGTTTTCTCTTTCAGTTTAGAGATTTAGTTCAGAATAGCCAGTATTCTCCTTCGCTGAGGCAAGGCAGACACCTGATCCGTCAGTCACCGGTTGCGTCACCTCTGTTCAGTTCAACGGACTTATGATGGCATAGAATTCGAAGGAAATTGTGGTTATGGCAGCCGCATTCGATCAAGGAATCATCTTGCAGGGTGAGACCGACGCTGAAGTACCACACCCACCCAGGTCGCCTGCCGCACACCCAATTTGGGAACCCCAGTTGTTTCAAGCTCGTGAGCCCACCACATTTGAGTTGATGGGAATGATTGGCGACCTTCAAAGATCTGTGGCGAATCTAGCCTACGGAATGTTGGTTCCGCTACCAAATGCATCGTACGCTGGGAATTTCATGTCGGAAGAGCCCCCGCTATTGGGGCGGATTATAATTGAGCTCAGTCAACCTGAAGCTATCTCGAACTCTGGCAATGATATGTCAACAACAGCTGGACTTCGCACTGGCCAAGTAACCCAAACCTTCCACCAAGCTGAGGCTAGTGGAAAGAACAAGATGAAGGTGGACACTGATCCCTATGAACAACTCCAGCAAGCTGTTGAGGCTCTGAAAGCCAGGGGGTTGAATAAGCAACAAGTACTCGCAGTTGCGGCTAAGACTGTGGGTGACATCTTCCCCACTCAGGCCGAGAGCAGTTCAAGCTAGGGGGAAAATCGAGATGGGGACCGTCGTACCAGAACAGTCCCTTCCGATCCTAACCTTACACCTGGAAAAGATCAGAGAGCAAAGGCAGCACCTGCCGATCCTTTTTCGAGTGCGTCCAGCAAAAGCTCGCAGAGTTCGAAGTATCTGTCCCTGAGGTCATAGGGTCTTCCATGCCCTCTACATGCCTTTGTCTAAGGCCCTTCAAATCCTTGTCAAAAAGGGCATCTCAAACCCCTCAAGCCTTGGCCTCTCCCGAATCCCCTTCCAGCTAAACATGATGCTACCCAGTACTGTGCGTACCACCAGCAAACCGGTCACAACACCGACAACTGCTTCCGTCTTCGCCATAAAGTGCAGGATCTATTTGACAATGAGGTCATCCTCCCACCGAGCTTAGCAAAGTCTGTCAACACTGGATTGGTGGACTTCGAGGATAATACGAGTATGTAATCAAGGGTCGGACCACTGCGGGCGGTGCTCAGTTTATTTTAGATGTGGTGTTTGGCACGCACGATTTTGAGCATTTGCGAATGCTAGTTTTTGTAATGTCTGGCTTAGGTATTGAGTCAGTTCTGTTGTGTTGTTTTGAGTCTGTCTCTTTGTTTTGAGTAAGTCTTTTTGTTTCAGGTCTGTCTTGTTGTATCGAGTCAGTTCTATTGTATAAGAGTCGTGTGGTTCCAGGGGTGTTACCTCGGGCATCACTGTTTTATTTTGTGTTTGTCTTTTCGCTTTCTTTTGAGTATGTTTCTGTTGTGGAGCCGGTTGTGCCAACAGATATGAATGAACAGTGGTAATTTTCACACTCTCATGTTTGCTTCTGCCTTGCGCCAGTTGTGCCAACAGATTTGAACGTAACGGCAGTACTTTTCGCCTGCTCTTCTGTCCCTTGAAGTCATTTCATTGACCTATGTTTTTCAAAACTTTTTCTAACATTGCGGTGAAAACAAAGAGGGAGGAATTCCTCGGGTTTTACAAAAATTTGATCAATTGAGAGAAAGAGAGGCGTGCTAAGGCCTTAATGATTGAGATCATGCTTGTTAATGTGAGTACTGAGAAGGATCCTGGCTTGATCCAGATTGGTCCTACACTGTCTTCAGCGCCAGCGATTTGTCGCTTTCTTAAAAGATTTCAAAAAATGTCTTGCGCGGTCCTGCGAAGACTTGTGTGGAATCGCTCTTAAGATTGTGCAGCCTAGGATCGCTTTCAGCCTCGAGACTTGACCTCTTTGCTTTTAAACCTTGAACTTGGATTCAAAACATTCAAAGGTCAATCATGATGTGAGGCCTGTGTGGCCAGATTCAAAGCAGCCCTCGAACTAGGGGCAGGGAAGTCAGATCAAGAAGATCGGATGTCGTCAAAAGAAAGCTTGCAAAGCTAGATCAGAAGCACCCCTCGAACTAGGGGCAAAAATGTCAAATGTGCCCGAAGAGTTAAAATTGGGGCATTTCTCAAGCTAACGAAGATTGGCAAGAATGCCAAATCCCAGAAGAGAGGAAAGAAGAAAGTATTGCTGAAAAACAATTGAGTTTCTATCCACAACGCTAGGGGCAAATTCAGCCCCCATTGGATGGACTTCTACATCATCAGGGAACAGCAGCCACTCTCCTAGATTCAGATGGCCTTGAGATCCTAAAACCATTTGACGTGGACAAAGCTACACTTTTACCCTTGAGAGGCTTGTTGGGCCAAAAAACCCGGAAGGGCGACCCAGACAAAAGTTAGAGCAAGAAAAAGAAGAAAAAAGAACAAAAAAATGAAAGAGAAAAAATGCAAAAGTTAGAAGAAAAAAGAAGAAAAAACTGAAGAAAATAAAAAGAAAAGATGAAAAAAGAAGAAAAGAAATGAAAAGAATTGAAAAAAAAAGAAGAACATAGCTCGCAAGGTTGAAAACCCGGAAGGACGGCCTTGGCTAAAGTTAGAGCGCAAAAGGAGAGGCTAATACCCGAGTGTACCTTAACCCGAACTACGTAAGGCTTGATTCCCATGTTTGGGATACGTAGGCAACTTCATTTTGAAGTCCAGCCATAAACACTTCCAAATCGATTGTGTCCATGTAATTGTTTTGATCATATTTGCCTTCTCTGTATCCGAGAGTTCGGTTGTGATCGTCACTCTGAGGACTGATTACAATGCACTGCGGTGCTATCCAAACAAGCGGCAACTTTCCATTGCCATACAGTGTGCCGTGGTGCCGTTCAAACAAGGGGCAATGGGCGTTGCCATGTAATGTCCTTCAGACAAGGGGCAATTTTCCATTGTTATGGATCTGAGGTTGTGCATGTCAAGAGTAAATTTTGCGTTGGCCGAGCAGTGGCCCTTTGCCAAAAATAGTTTTGAGAATTTTTAATGAGGTTGACTAATTCTCTTGAAAATTATTTCATTTTTCTAAAACTGGACCATTTCTTGGACCCAAAAAAGGAAAATTTTCAGTGCTCATAACCTGACTTGCATGATTTCAAATCAGAAAATTGAACAAGCATGTTAATCTAACTCTCATTTTGGTCAAAATTGTTTTAGTAGCAAGTGAAAACAAAAAAATGGTCAAAATGATGAACTAGGGGCACAGTTGAGTCAGGTGTTCTGTCTTTTCCCCATTGTCAGCATACTTGCCAGAAAAGGGCACTCTACCTGCCAGAGAAGGCACAACTGAAGTTAAACAGTAAAGGGCTGAAAGCTCTCTCATCCTCCAAGCAACAAGGTATCAAGCCAAGAGCGAAGCACAAACTGGAATGGATCAAGATGTTCCGTTTCCTCATCTGGATAGATCTGATCATGTCCAAACTCCCCAGCAGCATCGTCAACCGATGTCAGCTGCAGATTTGACTACACACCCAGTTGTAGCGTAACCTCTTGGTGGGAGAAACTGACTAGCTGTGCGCAGAGAAAGAGAATCTGGTAGAATACCAGGGGCAAGAGCCCACAACTTCCTGCCTATCCATCAACCACCCAGGCGAGAGATAAAAAAATGAGAGATTGAAGAATAGAGAGATGTGCGCTGAGAGAAAAAGTGAGGAAAGGGCTTTTTCAGAAAAACAGAGCCTGAGGGCCGAGTGATGTGAGAATCACAAATTAGAAAGGGTGGGAAACAAATACCCGAATAAATTGGCTCCTCGCATACTGAGAGGTCTCTCGTCTTTGTAACACGTCTGTGTGTTGTGTCTTTTGTTTTGTCTGTCTCGATTCTTGCTTTGAGTCATTCCAAGTGTGTCCCGTTGATTTTAGGTTATTTACCTTTGTTTTCTGTTGTTGAGTCGTGGTGCGCTGTGTTCAGTCATAGACTCAATACCCGGTCGAGAACTCATTTCTCAATTTCAAAATGATTTGTTTTGTGCTCAGAGTGCCGTGCCGTTCTCCACATTTGTGCAAAACAAGATTTTGTTCTTTCAAAAACCACAGGGTTCAACCCGGGTCTTGTGGGAACAGTAAAACCAGGACCTATCTGAAGCTATATAGGTTCCAGACTTCGAAGCAAAAGGAAAAAGGGAAAATGTCGTGCATTTGAGTTTGTTTCAACTTCTGCAAGTTCCGTCACCGCATCCTGTATGTTCAGAATGAGCTGTATGTCCAAAATTAAAAGAATACTGTGTTATGAGCTGTGTGTTCAGATCGAGCAGTGTTGTGTTATGAGCTGCGTGTTCAAAAATTGAAATGTGTGAGCTGCGTGTTCAAAATAAAGTGAATGAGCTGTGTGTTCAGAAATGAAAATTTATGAGCTGCGTGTTCAGAATTAATATGGGCTACGTGCAAAATCGAAATGTGGGCTGCGTGCAAATCAAAAAATGGGCTGCGTGTTCAAAAATTCAAAAGTTTGGGCTGCGTGTTCAACTTTCAAACAAGTGTGTGCTGCGTGTTCACAATCAAAAAATGAGCTGCGTGTTCAAAAATTCAAAAGTTTGGGCTGCCTGTTCAACTTTCAAACAAGTGTGTGCTACGTGTTCATAATAAAAAAATGAGCTGCGTGTTCAGAAATTCAAAAGTTTGGGCTGCGTGTTCAACTTTCAACAAGTGTGTGCTGCGTGTTCACAATCAAAAAATGAGCTGCGTGTTCAGAAATTCAAAAGTTTGGGCTGCGTGTTCAACTTTCAACAAGTGTGTGCTGCGTGTTCACAATCAAAAAATGGGTTGCGTGTTCAGAAATTCAAAAGTTTGGGCTGCGTGTTCAACTTTCAAACAAGTGTGTGTTGCGTGTTCACAATAAAAAAATGAGCTGCGTGTTCAGAAATTCAAAAGTTTGGGCTGCATGTTCAACTTTCAACAAGTGTGTGCTGCGTGTTCACAATCAAAAAATGAGCTGCGTGTTCAGAAATTCAAAAGTTTGGGCTGCGTGTTCAACTTTCAAACAAGTGTGTGCTGCGTGTTCACAATCAAAAAATGAGTTGCATGTTCAGAAATTCAAAAGTTTGGGCTGCGTTTCAACTTTCGAACAAGTGTGTGCTGCGTGTTCAACTTTCAACAAGTGTGTGCTATGTGTTCACAATCAAAAAATGGGCTGCATGTTCAGAAGTTCAAAAGTTTGAGCTGCGTGTTCGAAATGCGAAGAATGAGCTGTGTGCCCAGAACGAGCTGTGTGCCCGAAGAACGGGCTGTGTGCCCAAAGAATGAGCTGTGCGCCTGAAGAATAAGCTGTGTGCCCAGAACGAGCTATGTGCCCGAAAATGAGTTGTGTGCCCGAAGAAGGAGCTGTGCGCCCGAAGAAGGAGCTGTGTGCCCAAAAAGGAGCTGTGTGCCCGAAACGAGCTGCGTGCCCGAGGAATGAGCTGTGTGCCCAAAGAACGAGCTGCGTGCCTGAGGAATGAGCTGTGTGCCCAAAGAACGAGATGCGTGCCCGAGGAATGAGATGTGCCTAAAGAATGAGCTGCGTGCCCAAAGAATGAGCTGTGTGCCTGAAAAATGAGCTGTGTGCCCGAAGAATGGGCCGTGTGCCCGAAGAATGAGCTGTGTGCCCGAAAATGTGCTGTGTGTCCGAAATAAACTGTGTGGTCAGAATGAACCGTGTGTTCAGAGTGAGCTGTGTGCCAAATTAACAGAATATTGTGTTGTGAGCTGTGTGCCAAGTCAGCATCGTATTCTAAATAAGTTGTGTGCCAAATCAGTATTGTGCTATGCCAGAATGAGCAGAAGTACTATGCATATGAATGTGTTCAGAACGAGCAAATATAATACATAGCAAGAGCATGAAGTGTGCAAGAAATGCAAAATGCAATGTTATGCACACCTTCATCGCACTGTTTTGTGCAGTTTACACTCGCGCTCTCTTGTGCATCGCACTATTTTGTGCAGTTTATCACTCGCGCTCTCTTGCGCATCGCACTGTTTTGTGCAATTTACACTCGCGCTTTCTTGCGCATCGCACTGTTTTGTGCAGTTTACACTCGCGCTTTCTTGTGTATCGCACTGTTTTGTGCAGTTTACACTCGCGCTTTCTTGCGCATCGCACTGTTTTGTGCAGTTTACACTCGCGCTTTCTTGTGTATCGCACTGTTTTGTGCAGTTTACACTTGCACTTTCTTGCGCATCGCACTGTTTTGTGCAGTTTATCACTTGTGCTTTCTTACGCATCGCACTGTTTTGTGAAGTTTATCACTCACGCTTTCTTGCGCATCGCACTGTCTTGTGCAGTTTGCACCCACGCTTTCTTGCGCATCGCACTATATTGTGCATGTCATTACATGCTCCCATCGTGCATAGAAAATGCATGTAGCACTTGTTAGTGCATTGTTCGCACTATCTTACGCACCTTTCTTCCGCTAGTGCATTGCTCGCGCTGCTCTGCGCAACTTACCTGCACTTGTTTGTGCATTGCATCGCATTGTTTTGTGCACATCTGCGTCACACTGTCTTGTGCATTCACTTTCATTCGCACTGTCTTGTGCACTCCCTGGTCTAGGAGACCTTAAATCTTGCATCTTCATTCGCACTGTCTTGTGCACCTGTTTAGCACTGTCGTGTGCATTTATCTCTACTTCGCACTGTCTTGTGCACTCTCTGGTCTAGGAGACCTTAAATCCTCTAAAGGTGCAATTCCTTTGGTGTTTGTCGTGCCCGAATGACTTCCAGTAGTCTAGTATAGCCACCTGCCTGTGTTTGCGGTGAGTTCCTAGGAGACCAACTGAGATGGTGGAAACTAGAGTTCAAATGGCTCATGTCTAGAACACAAAGGTTTGGGATTTTCGAGACTAAAGTCTGGTTTAAATACCCAGGGGTATATCCTCGGCTTGAAATCTGTATGGCAGCCCCATAGATTGAGATAGCATGTGTATGCGCCTCAATTCTGGATACTGAACCAACCTAGTCTGTCACCCTGTTGGAGAATAGGGAAAGCTGCGACCATAGTCAGAGAGAAAAGTAGTACCTACGGTTCAACCAAGCAGAAGGGGAAGATTCCCACACCAACATGAGGTAGGACATTGCTGAGGTAGGTCATTGCCAAGTGCCCCTGTAAGGAACCTTCACTTCCTAACTATCGCATTAGTGTTTGTTATGACATTCATAGTAAAAAATAGTATAATTTTTTGTAATTTATATTATGAAATTTTATAAAATTTTGTAAAAAAAATTATAGAAGATATACCATTATAGCTCTCCCATGAGCATGATATCCATGAATGTGTGATCCACATCTTATTGCAAGTAATTGGTATCTTATTGATAATTAAGATTTCAACTACAAAGACAAAATTCATTTGGCATCTTCTATTTCTGCCAAAAAGGCAACATTTTTCCATCAAAAATTTAGAAAAGCTAATAAGCTCTAACTAAAAAGTTAAGTCTCACTATATAGGACAGTTGACTCAATAATTCATATGATGTGTATTTGAAATTTTTGTTACAAGGCCAAACTTAAATGAATCTAAACGGTGTAGACGTCCCGAAACGTCCTGGGAGGGAATCCCATTTTGTTCATTGGGCTTACTACAGTTCAGGACTCAATGTCACAGTCCTGTATCTAATCTCGCGAGTGCAATGCAAGACCGATGAATCATCAAAGAGTCCAAATCCGGCAAATCGTTTTGAAAACAGATTTTTTTGAAAGAAGTGCCAAACATGGACTGCTTTGCCAGATACAGAGTCGCCACCTAAATATTTTATTTTGGGGGGAATTTAGGAAACCCTGACTCGTGCCTAAGGCCACGTGTCCATCATCACCAAAGTTGCCTCGGCTCAGAAACTTGGGTACGATTGGGGAAGGTCACTTTGTGAGCACCCCCGCTCGCCCGATCAAAGATCGGCCTCTACTAACCATGATATCGGGTTTTAAAAACATATGTGCTCTTATTCCGGTTATTAGCCTAGAATTACTATGTGATGCGAACAGCATACAAATATAGACTGGATCACCTGAATTGGAACAAAACATTTCATGTTTGTTTATTTGGAAATGGTTTGATGGTGCTACTCGCAAGTGACTAAGACATGGATTTGCCACCCTCAGGTGGGCTTAGAAAACATGATTTTGCCACTCTCAAGTGGGCTTAAAACTCGCAATCGGTGAATTGTTCCAATTCAAATCACCCAACCTTCACCCACAGACAATCAGGCAGTTATATCACATAAGCACATAGCCTCATGGTAAGCATGCTATCATGGCAGTCACTCACACACATGCAAGGATGGTAAAGCATAAACACTTACCGAGTACTCCGAGCCAAAACAAAAACTAGTTAGTAATCAATGCATGATCCTAGTTCATGTTAAGATGGCTAATGCAACACATGCAAAATGCAGCTAAGATAGGCTCGGCTATTCTAAGATGGCATATGAGATGCTACAGATAACACGTATACAACTTGGAATTGAAATACAATGCAGTTAGTATGCTGCGCCGAGCCCGGTGCATGCAAGATAGATGAATGGATGCAAACATGCGAGCATAAGAATGCTAATTGAAACATGCCCTAAACTAACCATTATAAACTGGTAAATAAAAGGGAGAAAGACGTGGGGTTGGAAGACATGCACACACTCACGCACACTTATTACAACATTGCCCTCTCGGAGGAGGGTCCGAATAAATAATTAACTACTTTAGCTAATTAAATATTACAAAACCCTAATTAATTAACAAATTAACTAAGAAACGAAATAAACTAGTATGCAGATCTATGGACCGCCTCAGCTCTGTTCCGAATGATGAAAGATGCATGCATGCTCGAGTCTCCTTGTCGGGAAGTTCCTCGCGATGCCTCGATTTGCCTCTGTTTGCAATTGATCCCGGAATATTGTACAAAGCTCTAGAAGGCTGCTGGTTTCTGGTTTGCTGCAACAGAGAGCAAGAAAGGGGCATGGCAAAGAATTTTCAACACATGTGCGCACGACCACTCTCCCCGTCATTGCACAAGCTCTAGGGAGTGTAGTCCTCGATCCTCGTGCCGTCAGTCACGCATCTCGATGCATGATGGCCGAGGAGTCGAATTGCAAGACTCAATGTGAAATGAATGCACATATAAACACAACAAGGCCTAAACTTTATCATGGGTAATCCGGAGTGTCAGCGACCGGAAATTGAGACACGTTTCGTCACTTTGAGTACGAAACACCCCTCGTTTCCCGTGTTTGGACTAACCCTACTCCAAACACAATGCAATGAGATGGCATACACAATGCGACTAACATGCAACCCTAAATGCAATGTAACGTAATCATGCTGGCATGCGAGGGATGATATGCACACATGCAACCTAGCATACGCAATGCTATGGGCTAAAATGGCATACACAATGCACATGAGCTATATGGCATACACAATGCAAGGTGGACTTAAACCAATATGAGTGGACCTCAGCCATACTCAAATCAGTGGCCATATGATGAAAACGAGACAACCAAAATACATGCAGACATGCACGAATGCAAAGGACCGATCCTAAGGCACAACATGCAACTCTAACAAAGCATGGCAAATGATGAAATATGACCTAGAATGGCACATGATCCAGCTCTGAAATGGCGTAAACGATGATCTCAAAACATGCAAACACCTCACATAATGCATGCTAGATGTCCCGGATACCGAAACTAGTGGAGTGGATTACACTATAGGTATACAAAGCGATGCACAAATGACCAAACCTCCCCCAAACAAACCTTAGGCAGGTCCAAGACAGTGGGAAAATGGTCTAAAAAGATGGCTCGAAATGCATTCAAATGAAGCTCATGCAATGGTCGGTAAACAAGGCATACAAGTACAACTCTCAAATCCACTTAAAGAGTAAAAATCATGGGAATATGGCATACATATAAGCTCTGAAATATGATGTGCAATGGCCCCAAAACATGAAAACACCTCAGTATATGCATGCAATAGGGCTCAAAACTCAAAGCTAAGCATGGATATTGCACTACAAGCATGCAAAACAGGCATCATTCGATCATGAGACCCAAAAATAGAGCTAAGGCAGTCCAAAACATGCACAAAATCAGTTTAAGGCATGGCAAAAAGTGCTAAAATCAAGGGCCAAAATAGCATGCAATGTAAGCTAGTAAAGAGGATTTGCACTACAAGTATGTGAGGCAATCAAGAGGTTGCCAAATCAGCAAAATTTAGAAGTATGCCATGCCAAATAATGCCCAAAAACTCATGGAAACATGGTCAATGCATGCAAGAATGATATGTTCCTTTGAAAGGCCAAAAAGAGGGTTATTCTACACGTGCAAGATGGACATCCAAAATGGCAAAACTACCTCTGGATAGAGGTTATGAAGGCCCTAAAACTCACTGAAAGGGGCCTGAAATGAGGCTAGGAAGCATGCAAGTAAAGGCTCCTTTGAAAGGCCATGAAGAGGGTTACTCTACACATGCAAGAGGGACACCTAATATGGCAAAACCACCTCTGGATAGAGGTCATGCAGGTCCTAAAACCCACCAAAAATGGTCTAAAACATGCTCAAGAAGTGTGTAAATATAGGCCCCTTTGTTAGGCCAACAATGCTAGTAAACAAGACAAGGGGTGAGAGGGTCACCCCTCTCTAATTTTGGGGCTCAAAATAGTATGTTAGCCACTGAAAATCCACTAGATTTTAGTGGCTAGAAGGCCAGACAAAGCTCACTTCAAAGGCCTAGATGCATGGCCCAAAACAAGGTGAAAACAAGCATGCAAGGGGGTAGATGACCCCTAACAAAACAATAACCTTAAAAAAACTTCAACAGGAGCTCAAAATAAGACTTTTTTTAGTTTATGACAAAACCCAAAAATACTTGCAAATATAGCTAAGATATGAAGCAAAATAGGGACCAAAAGGGGAATAAGAGAGTTACCCTTGTAGCCAAGAAAGACAGCAGCTTCTGGACCAAGAAAGTGGCTCCTCAACCTCTGAAAATAAGCTCGAAGGTGCTTATATGGATGATGGAGAAGTGTGGTTGTGAGGTGTAGTGCAGCGGGGCCAAGAACCTAGCACTTTTTGGGACCAAAACCAAAATAGAGAGGTGTATAGGTGTATGTATGCCTTGGTGCAAAGGGCCAAGCTTCTTAAGGAAGCTAAAGCAAAAAGGGTCAAGCTTCTTGAGGAAGCTAGAGCAAAGGGGTCAAGCTTCCTCAAGAAGCTAAGAAAGGTTCAAGCTTCACTTAGAAGCTTGGAGCAAAGGGTCAAGCTTCTTTAAGAAGCCAAAACAAGAGTGCTAATCCTCCATACACGTGTATGGAGGATCCAGTCTGTGCCCTCCAGCTGGCACAGCTGGAATCAACTCAGTGAGACAAAACTGCAGAAAGCTGGCCGACCAGTTCAAATGGTCAGCCGACCACTGGTCGGCCGACCAGGGTCAAAAGGTTCAAATGGATTTTGGTGGTCAGCAGCCCTTAGGGAAGGTCTCCACACACAATGCAAGCAAGTTGTGGTATGGGAGACCATAAAATATGGCTCAAAACACTGGAAGACTAGTTTCCTGACAAGAAAACTGGCCGGCGGAGAAAGAAGTGGTCTCCAAGAGAATTGCTGGTCTCCCACCCCCGTACCACCTTCCAAACAATGAAAATAGGGTCCCTGCCAAAAATGAACCAAGACGGATGCAAAACAAGGGTTCGGGGGCCAAAACGCGTAGCCGGGTGCCCCGAAAACTGACTGTTAAGCATCGAAAGTGGTGTGCGACCACGAAGGCGGTCTCCCGGGCCACAGTGTCCCTCTAGGGAGAGGAAACAAGGTGTGTGCCAAAAACCGGAGCAAACGGAGAAAGTTAAGTGGTCCCGAACTGAGGCGCACGACCGACGGCTGCGAAAATTGGAAATTGGTCTCCAAACAGGAACAGTGGTCTACGACCATGAAAAGTAGCCTACGGCCACTGAGAGATGGTCTACGAGACATCTCCCTCCCTTCGGGAAGAGAAAATAGAACCTGGTTCGCAAATCGAGGTAAAGCACAAAAGAGTCCTGAAGTCCGGAGGCAAGGCTCTCAGCCAAGACCCCGTAACCTCAAAACGAGCGCAGCATGCACTATCACCGAGCGCTCAATCGATGACGTCTGAGTCTTAAGGTCGGTCAAAAATGGGGTGTCTACAGTTGCCCCTCTTTGATAGAACTCGGAAGTCATAAGTGACGGGAGTGAATGTCAAAGCCCAGAGACGACCCATTTTTGACAAGGCCGAAGACTTAGACAAACAGACAAGATAAACAAAGAGATGTGCCTGCAGACGTGCCCACAGGCAGGGGCAAAATGCAAAACGATATACACAAAGCCGAACGTGACTCATGATCATGCAAAGAAGCAAGCTGTAACGAAGCAAATATTCACAATAAATGCCACAGTTTTAAGAATGCAAAGCAAAACTACATTTCATGCAGTTTAAGAAAGTGGAGAATTATTCAATTCTCGCTTCATCTCACACGAAGAAGATACAATACCTGTGCGGTTCGTCTGGTCGCGCCAGCCTCAAATGAACCATACATAGAATATCGTGCCTACAAAAGAGAGAAACTTAACAAGCACAACATAGTTAGCAACATATGTTCAACGCTATATCGAATGCAGACAAACATGGTGCCGATGGGAAAGTGCATCGCAATGCTAGAAGAAACGTGCGTGACAACGCAAGTTAAGTATGGAGGTATGACAATACCGGTGAAATGTGCACAACAATGCGAGCGATGTGCATAACTGTAACGACCCCAAAATCTGTATTAGGGATTACCTTTACGGCCTTATGGATTAATACATTTTAATTTAATGATATGTGTTCAAAATGAGGAATTATCTATTGAGCCACGGCCTTTAAAATTTAAATTACCGACCTTTACGGGTTCAGAAATCACAATTGAGGACTTGGATGTGTTAATGGAAATTTTTAGAATTATGTGGAAAATTTAAGTGGAAATCTAATTTGTCTGATTCGTTAATGTGCGTTTGGGTGGTTAACTTGGTACTGCAAATTGAGGGCCTTAGAGGCTTCAGAAACCGGAACAGGGGACATATTTATGATCAACATAATTTTTAGAGTTATCTGGGAAGTTTAATTGAAATTTAATTTTGCGCGATTCGTAAGGGCGTGTTTGGCCCTCCGTAGTTGTGATAAAGCTTATATAGCTTATATAGTTAATTATGTGTGTATGTTAAGTGAGTTGGAGCTTATCATGATTTGGAGTCAACAAAATATCTAGGGGAGAGAGAGACCCGTGAGAAAGAGAGGCCAAGAGAGAGTGAGAGAGAGGGTTCACCATTGTTGAGCTTGATGATAGCTTGAAGAAATTGGAGAGAGAAGAAGGAGAGCAACCATGGAAGCTTGGAGAAATTGAAGAGAACCATGAGGGAATCAAAGAGTGAACTAAGGTAAGGTCAATTATCTTGAATCCTTATGTTTGAGGCATCAATTTCATGAAATCATTGATAATAAGGGAAGCTTTGAAACCCATTTGAGTTAGGGTCTATGTATTGATTTTCTAAGAATCTCTTGATTGAAGAATTAAAGTCATTAATTTGTTTATTTTGAGATTATGATGTTTGATGGAGAATAATAAGGTGAAATTGGTCATGTATTAAAGGGTTTTGGGCCTTGAATTACATGTAATTAAGGTTTGATTTTTGAAGATGAGAAGTCCCAAAAATTCTGCCATTTTCGGACTGCTGCTGTCCAGGGCCGCACGTGCGGCACTGTTCACCCGCACGTGCGGGGACAGCTCTGTCCAGCCAACTTTGAATAGGCATATCTTTTGCATCCGGACTCCGTTTTGAGTGATTCTTGAGCCTAAAATCAAGCCCCGGAAGTCTAGTTTCTAATGGCGCTAGTCTCACTCCCAAATTAAACACAGAAAAAGTTATACCCAAATTAGTGATGACTGTTCACATTGTGTCAATTAGTTTTGTACCATTTCTTCACCTAAACCATTTCCCATCGATTTCTCCCATTTTCTAAGACATGGATTACAACTTATTAAAGAATAATGAGCTTGGTACCACCATGACTAATTGATTGAACAATCAAAGAGAATAAGTAAAAGTATAACCTCATATTATGTGTTGTGCACTGTAATTGTAGGTCGAGACGAGGACATTATACCGTTACCACCGGGAACCGATCACTGTGAGTAGTACGGTAGTCGTACGTTCAATTATCGTTAATGATTCTTATAAGCATGTTAACAGTATGTTGATAAAGAATACTAACGTTGTTTGCAAAATAGCTATAGTGATTCATGACGAACCAAGGGAACGTATAAGCACTATGGAACCATGGTATTCACGTATCTTTGATATCATTCAATCTATATAATGTGCTTACCTTTTGTTAATAATTATCAGAAATGTCCTGTTAAACTTAAGTTACCCATGTTAACTCATGTGAATGATGTAACGGCTACCATTAGTACTCTACTAAGTACAAGTCAAATATGGTAACATATATGAACGATCAAACAAAGAGGTATGCTTCTATATGCTATTAATAGATTAAATGAACTACGCCGTTTCTTAAGAAATAAAGAGCAATTATGTTTATTGTTGAAGAATGGCTTTTGAGTAAATATGAGACAGTTATAGGTTATCAACGGTAGACACCTTTGAAGAATCAGAATAATTGGGAAGCTATGTGTATTCGTGTGAATGGGAAATTATTCAGGAACCAAGACATAAGGGCAAAAGTTTAACATGTTTATGTAAGCCTTATGAGAATGTGAATTATTTTCATCTTTGTTAAGTATACTGTAATGACATGACATGATATAACAATTAATGCTCTATGTACTAATATGTTACATTTTGACTTAATGAACAATTGTTCATATATGTAAGGTACTCATGATATCCGTAGCACACGGCCCTTACCCGGGGGTAATAATACCGTGGTTCAAGTATGTTACGAGTCCATGTATGTTATAAGTTCAAGTAGGTTACAAGTTCATATATGTTATAAGTTCAAATATGTTACAAATCCATGTATGTTATAAGTTCAAGTATGTTACCAGGCCATGTATGTTACAAGTACAAGTACGTTACAAGTATACGCATGTTACAAGTTCATGTATGTTATCAATTCAAGTATGCTACAAGGTCAAGTACGTTACAAGTATACGCATGTCATAAGTTCATGTATGGTACAAGTTCAAGTATGTTACAAGTATGACTTTTGATTTCTGTTTATGGTTCAAGCATAAGGAACATGTATGATTTAGTTCCATTTATGGTATGACAAGATATGTACATATATGTTTATGGTTCAAGCATAAGGAACATGTATGATTTATTTCCATTTATGGTATGACAAGATATGTACATATACGTTCAAGGGCTTTATGCCACATGTTTCAAGGGCTTTATGCCATACGTTCAAGGGCTTTCATGCCACATGTTTCAAGGGCTTTATGCCATACGTTCAAGGGCTTTCATGCCACATGTTTCAAGGGCTTTATGCCATATGTTCAAGGGCTTTCATGCCACATGTTTCAAGGGCTTTCATGCCACACGTTTCAAGGGCTTTCATGCCACACGCTCCAAGGGCTTCATGCCATATGTTCAAGGGCTTCATGCCATATGTACAAGGGCTATATGCCAACATGTTTAAAAGTTTAATGCTAATATGTTCAAGGGCTATCGCCACTTTGTTCAAGGGCTTAAAGCCATTATGTTCTAAGATATTATGTTTCAAGTCAATATGTTTTAAAACTGGGCCATAGGCCATTCACGAATTAACCTTATGCCTTATTATTTATGTATGCATTGATATGTATTTTAATTCAAGCTGAGCATTGAATCGTTTATGTACTATTATTCATTGAGCTTCGCTCACTTTGTGTTATGTTTGTTCTGTAGGTAATCACTTTGGGAGTCCGTTGTAACCCTTGATGCTCACCCTTCAGTTGTCAACCTCAGTATGCCCAGGCTCCCAGACCAAGTCTATGCATTTATGTCAAGTTTTTGTTAAGATTTTGACTTGCACTTTAATTATTTACCTAAGGTTAAAATGTATGTATATGACCCCTTTCTATACCAATGTTCGATTATACGGTCATGTATGTGTATGGGTATGTGTAAAAAAAATAAATGGCTCTCACGAATGTGATCCTGGCATGTTAGGTTTAGCTCAATGGATGCTTTTGTATGTTATTTTATAATATTAGATGCTTCCGTTCAGGCCCCATATATTATGTATATCAGGTTTTATGTCCATATCTGCATAGGTCATGCCCGAACTTTTAGGGGCGAGTTTGGGGTGTGACAATAACAATGCGAGTGGCATGCATAACAATGCAGGATAAGTGCGACTTTACGAGCTTATTTAAAACAAAACATCGAGCAAAGAAATGCAAGCTTCGATGAGGACAACTCAATCGTAACCTCTGGTTTACCTCTCGGAGGGGTCGCAACGTACTCAAAAAGGATACATCTTGCTCTTGACGAGTAACGAGGAAACACACATCGAAAGTCAGAGTTGAAGTTCTCGCGGAGGGATTTCGCGCCGGAAAGTGCACTTTCCTTGTACTTTCTCGAGAGCCGGGGACTCCGATCACCACCAAAATTTGCAGGGAGCTCAAAGAGACATTGGAGACCACCCAGGAGGGCCACCGACCAGGTGGGGAGGCTACCGACCAGGTTTGGTGCAAGGGGGTGGTCGGCCTACCAGAAAAGGTGATCGACCGACCACCTATCCAGTTCCGGGACAGTTTGGTCTTTTTACCCTTGTTTCTTTAAATACACATGTCCAACTCACTGTTCCTCACAACTTCAGGTCCGAAATCAGCTCTCCTTCCTTCCTAGACCATTTTCTTCCTCAGATCTGCGCTCTATATGCGTTTTCCAATGCCCCACGCAAGGTTGTTTCGCGAAAACTTTCAGTTTTCTTCACTTTGAACCGATTATAATTTGATTTCGAAGCTTCTTTCTCCATTTCCACAACTTGAGGCATGTCTGTCTCGAAATTTGGGACATTTTCTCAGGAGTTGACTTTTGTCGACTTTTTCCTTTCCCAAGAGTTGACTTTTGTTGACTTTTTCCATTTTGGCTCATTTCGCTTATTTTTGCTCATTTTTGCAGATTTCTTCAGATGGCAGATCACTTTCCCCACGGTGGAGGTTCTCCGGGTGCTGAGGGTGAGCTGGACATCATGTCCTTGCCCCTGAGAGTTCGGCCTTTTGACCCCGAGAGGTATCGTCCCCAGGAGCACGTCCTACCTCCAACCACTTTTTATCATTTTACCGACTTTGATCGTCGAGCACCTGCGGATCTGCTACTGCGGGAGCCAGAGTCCCACCTCTCTCACCAGGCACGAGAGGTATGTACTTCACTTTTTACATTTTCTGCAATGTATTCCGCATTTCCTGCGCATTTCATGTTTTCGCTATATATGTTTATCTGCTCGTTCTGAACACATTTGCACACCATACTTCTGCTTATTTTAGTACATGTCTCGCAGCACAGTATCTTGTTAAGTTGGCACACAGCTCAAGCACTCGAATTTCCGAACACGCAGCTCATATTTTGGTTGTGAACACACAGCCCACTGTTTTTGAAATCTGAACACGCAGCCCAAACCTTCGTCGTGAACACGCAACCCACATTTTCTGAAATCTGAACACGCAGCCCAAACTTTTGATAATGGACACACAGCCCACGATTTTTTGAAAGTTGAACCCGCAGCCCAAACTCTTGAGGTGAACATACAGCCCATTACTTTGAAATCTGAACACACAGCTCGAACTTTTGATGGCGAACACACAGCCCAAATTTTGATGGCGAACACACAGCCCACTGTTTTTGAAATCTGAACACACAGCCCAAATTTTGAGATGAACACGCAGCCCACTGTTTTTGAAATCTGAACAAGCAGCCCAAATTTTGAGATGAACACACAGCCCACTACTATAAAATCTGAACACGCAGCCCAAATTTTTGAGATGAACACACAGCCCACTGTTTCTGAAATCTAAACACGCAGCTCAAATTTTTGAGATGAACACGCAGCCCACTATTTTGAAATTTGAACACGCAGCCCAAATTTTGAGATGAACACGCTTTGATGGTGGACACACAGCCCACTCACTTTACTTTGAACACGTAGCTCGCACATTTAGACTTCTGAACACGCAGCTTATACACTTTGATTTCTGAACACACAGCTCATACATTTCACCTCTGAACACACAGCTCATTCATTTCATTTGCACACAGCTCACACATTTTAATTTCTGAACACGCGGTTCATAAATTTCATTTGCACGCAGCTCATTTTCCTTATTTTAATTTCTGAACACACGGCTCATAGATTTCATTTGCGCGCAGCTTATACATTTCATTCTGAAACTGAATATATCTGTTCATTTTGAATGCAGGTCTCTGCCCGTGCGACACGGGGTTATGGCTCGATCGTCGCCAGGGACTGGTATGCAGAGCTCCCAGATACCGCTCGCCATCTCGTGGATGAGGCGGGGTTTGGACCTTTCTGCACTCGGCTATCTCGCTACCCTGCGAGCAGGACATTGATGGGGGCACTCGTGGAGAGATGGTGGGACATCACCAACTCTTTCCACTTCTCAGCTACCGGGGATATGACGATGACCCCATTCGACTTCGCAATGCTGACTAGCCTTGATGTGGCCGGCCGACCGGTCCCCTACAACGAGGATATAGGCGAGTGGGAGGCTGCCTGGATCTATCTGTTGGGAGCTCGCCCACTTATTGACCGATCTTCTGGCAGAGTTAGGTACACTTGGTTCCCCGTGTAGTATAGGGGGAGTACGCCTGAGACTCTTGAGGAGATAGAGCAGTATGCTCGGGGTTTTTTGATGTTCCTCCTTGGGACCACTTTGTTCTCCGAGAGGGGGAACACAATTGGACTGTATTTACTCAGTGCTTTGGTGGACCTGTCACAGGTCAGCGAGTATGACTAGGTTGGCGCCGGCCACGCTACCCTCTACTGCTATATGAGTGAGACCTCCCGCGGACGGGGGAACATAGTTGGCGGCTACTGGAGGGCCTGGGAGGTACCTTCTACCCTCTTGATTTACATTGTCACTTTTCACTATCTGTACACTGCACACGACACACTTTACATTCTATACTCTACATTCTGCACTCAGCACTCTGTATTTTCTGTATATTCTGTATTTTGATGGCCACTGGCCTATTTTCCACAGTTATGGGTTTACGCGTACTTTCTGATGCTAGCCCCGGAGCTCGAGGTGGCGGTGCCTCTTACGGTCTCTTACTCCCACGTATTTGAGGACCGGTGCTAGCCGAGGGTTCGGGAGACTCTGCCCTACCTGCGGCAGTTCTTTGACACGGTGCGGGCCACTGAGGTAATTCAGAACTCTCAGTTCTTCATGTTTTCAGCTTTGATTTATTTCACAGATTTATGACATCTGATTGGCTCATGCACTTGCTATCCTCAGATCGCTTAGGGACCCTGGGCAGCCTTGGGAGGGGATATCCGTTTCCAATTCCCGGGGGCATGGGCTTCTTCTCAGTATAGGACTTTGTTCGAGGGGCCAGTTGGCAGGGCCTGGTTTCTGGGAGATCACTTCATGCACCAGACGATGGGCGTCCCTGAGCAGAGTGTCCCTTCAGCACCTCCAGATGACATGCGGTCCACAGGGGATCTCACTCCCCAGGGGGTCGAGACCGCTATGTTGGGTAACGATGCTATGTGGTTCCTGGAGGAGGGGGAGTACGCGACCTACCGCCATACGTACTTGATGCCCCCATTGACAGGTATCCGTACTCCGACGAGGAGGGCTGCTGGTGCATCACCGTCGAGTCGAGTCTAAGCTGTAGATATGCCTTCGACTAGCAGGACCGGTACATCGAGGAGTGGGGCTAGACAAATTCCCCCGATTCCCCGACTTACCAGCATGCTGGGTGGCCAGATCTTCCGACTGAGCTGACAGGTTGGCGGTATGGGACGTCTTACTCGATTCCACTGGAGCCCCCGTTGCCCGATCACCGATACGTCAGAGACCTTGACTCACCGCTAGTATGCTTTATAGTTTTGATTCATCACTCAGATATTTGGACATTCATTTATTCACTGATAACTTGCACTTGCATCTGCAACCTTCCCTCGAGTATTGTGACGGGTTACTCAGAGTGGTGGCCTCATTAGAGGGCATGGTCCTACGGAGAGAGACGCAGCTGTTCATTGCCGGTGTATCGGTACCTTTTAATTTTCTTGCATTTATCACACTTCTGATGACATGCTGAATTTGACCATTTCACTGCATTGGCTGACTGTATGTGTAGGGCACATCTGACACACACCATATTCATACATTGTATCTGCATATACTCACTCTATGTAGCATTCTTGTCTCTGCATCTGATATACATGTTGGCTAATGTACTCAAATTGTCCTTTTCAAATGCCACCACTACAGGTCGGGCCATCTCGGCCTTCCCGAGGAGCTGGGAGAGGGGACTCGTCTTGTAGACGAGGCAGGTGCAGAGCACCCGTTGTAGATGATGAGGAGTCCAGTGAGGAGGAGGAGTCTGCCCATCCTTAGTCAGAGAGGAGGATTCTGGTTCGGGTTCTGAGGGCAGAGATGATGCCGAGGAGGATTCTGAGGGCGACAGTTTTGATTCGGATGGTGATGCCGACGATGGTGGCGCAGAGGTTGTTCAGCTGAAGAGGACGAAGAGAGCCTCTGAGTCTTGCGCTTGACAGCACCGATGCGGATGTTCCCGCTTTATTTTCCTGCTTTATTTTCCTTTTTACTAGTAGTTGTAGCACATTAGCTTAGGCAGCAGTTTTATTTTCTTTAAAACTTGTACCTTGCTGTAAAATGTTGTAAAAAGAAGATATGATGGAACGAAACGGCCTTTTGTTCAAAAAGTGTTGCATTTCGCATTCTTAGCATCGCATCGCATCATTTTGCACAAAAATGAGATTGAATGGAAATTGAGCATTGTATATCACCAAGTCAGGTAGTGGACCAACACAACAAACTAAACAACCTAACTTACTAAGAAACAACAAAACCTTAGCAAGTTTACAACTCGATAAGCAAAACTGGACAATGTTGATGAACAAAGAGTAACAACTCGACATACAAAACTCAACGACTCGATAAGCAATGACTCGATGAACAAGACCACAACAACAACTCGATAAACACAACTCGATAAGCAAAACCAAACAACAACTCGATAAGCAAATAAAGAACAACAACTCGATAAGCAAAGGCATTCCAGACCATCGGAGTGACGGAATGCATCCGAGACAGAGGAAAACTCGCACCTCCAACACTCCCAATGCATGGAAATGCTAGGAACTTTCTTCTAGAAGCTAGGACAAGGCCAAACCCCCACTTCTCTTCATAGCCGACCATCAGAGGGAGCTGGCCGACCAGCTATCTTCCTGGGAGACCAAAGGGGTGGTCGGCCTACCAGAAAAAGTGGTCGGCCGACCACCTAGTTTGGCAACCACCAGATTTGTGACACATGCCCCCCGAACAGTGCCTTATCCTCTATAACAGTTCCAGCTTCGTGGTTCATTCATTTCATCTTAGTTTTGCATCAAAATGGAGGCGTTCTTCGTCGAAAATCTCACAGCTTGGATTGCTACTTTAGACAGCTCGGAAAAGTTGAACTTCCGGGGCTTCGGCCTGAATGCACTATTCACGCTGAGTCGCACTCCGCTGCATCTTCCTTTCCTCCATGCCGTGGCAAGATTTTGGAACCCGGTAACACATGTCTTTAGCTTCGGCGGGCAAGAGATGTGTCCTACCTTCGAAGATTTCCAAGCTTTGATGGAGTCCGAGCGCAACGAGGAGATCTTGCCCCAACTCCGCTTCGGCCATGCTCAAGCCTTAGGGCGAATGTGTGGGCTCATTATGCATGACGCTCGGTCTCTGATCTGCAACGGAGAATTGGACATCCTCAGCTTGATTCAGCGTTTTTCTGATCCTGGTGACCGCGGTGACCATCATTGGCAAGGCTTTCGGCGACATGCCCTTTGCTTGTGCATGTTATCTCACTTTTTGCTTGCCCCGAGCTTCAGCGGGTCTAGCATTCGTCTGATTGAAGTTGCCCAAGGCTTGAAGGAGGGCAAGAGCTGCACTGCCATGACATTAGTCGAGACGCTGATGGGCTTGGATGCTTTCCATCACCGGGAGACAACCAGATTTGCGGGGAGTCCACTACTGCTGCAGGTATTTCCCACCCTATCTCACATATATATTGCTCACATCACTCGGCCCTCAGGCTCGGTTTTTCTCACAAAACCCTTTTCTTACTTTTCCCTCAACGTACACCTCTTTATTCTTTATTCTCTCATTTTTCATCCCTCTCCAGGTGTGGTTGATGGATAAGTTACAGGTTGTGGACTCTTGCCCAGCATACTCAGCTCGCGGCTACTTTTTCCGATGTTGTCTAGTCGATGCCCTTGATGAGGGATGGTGGTTCGACTGGATGTGCAGTTTGTCCGCAGACCGCATTGCTTGGCGTTGTCCTTGGCTCAATCTACCGACAATGAGCTATAGCATGTCTCGGTAGACTGGGATTCAATTGATTGGTCTGACGCACTGCGTGTTTTACTTTCCTTTCCGGTTCCAGTGCCAGTTTGGCCGTGATCAGACTTGCCCGCCAGAGGGGATGGAGTACCCTGCTGCATTCCCGGTCCGAGGCACACAGCTTGCTCGGTATGCCACAGCATGGAGGATGAGAGAACTCCTGGCCCCCGCTCCCACTTTCAGTTGCACTTTGTCTGATGAGTGCATAGATTGGCTTAATGAAGAGGCGCAGATTGGGCCCACTTTGGCGTCGGAAGCTTCAACCAGCTCTGGGAGGGGGCGCAGGAACACCTGACTATGCCTCGAATTTATTGCTTTATTAGTACCTTCAAGTTTTCTTTATGAATGTAATCAAAAGCAACCTCAATTTGTATGCAAGAGCAAGAGAACTCTGTATTGAAATCAATAAAATTGAAGGTTGTGGGTACTGAAAATTTTCCGCTTTGGTCCAAAAATGGTCTAAGTTGTAAAAAGATTAATTTGAGCAAAATCAACTTTTATTAAAACTTTTCAAAACCATTTTTGATATGGATCAGAATTGGACACGCCTGAGATCTATCACTGAGATGCACAACCCCGGATCCCAACAACTGGAAAGTTGCCCCTAGTCTGAATAGCACTGCACCGGAGATTACAACCGAGGCTCTTGAATGCTGAACAGACAAAGATGACCGAGATGATCAAATGGACAAAGTTGATCGGGGAAAAGTCCAGCACTCTTAATGACGGAACCTCAATCTCGATAGGTAGAACGGCCTCCATCCCATAAACCAATGAATACGGAGTCGCCCCAGTAAAAGTCCTAATTGAAGTCCGGTAGCCCCATAGAGCAAACGACAACTTATCTGGCCAATCCCAGTAGGTTTCCACCATCTTCTGCAGTATGTGTTTGATATTCTTGTTGGTGGCCTCAACTGCTCCGTTGGTCTGTGGCCGATATGTAGATGACTTATGAAAAGCCACGTTGTATTTCTCCAACAAGCCAATCACTTCCTTCTTGAAGTGGGAACCGTTATCTGAAATGATCTCGTTTGGGACCCCATAGCGGCAGATGATGTTGTTGTGGATGAACTTTGTAATGTGTGAAGCTTTCAACACCGCATAAGATTGGGCCTCAACCCACTTCGTGAAATAATCTATCGCGACCAGTATGAACTCATGCCCATTAGACCCCTTTGGAGTGACAGCCCCGATCACATCAATCCCCAGAACTGAAAATGGCCATGGCAAAGTCATGTTGTACGGCTTCGACGGCGGAATGTTCATGCGGTTTGTATGGATCTGACATTTGTGGCATCGCCGGACAAAGCCAATATAATCCTCCTCCATGGTGGACCAGTAGTAACCTTGTCTGAGGATCTTCCGAGCTAACATTACCCCGTTCATATGCGCTCCGCATTCTCCTCCATGGATGGCCTCCATTAAGCACTTCGATTCTTCATCATCAACGCACAACTTATGCATTCCCAAATGACCTCTCTTGTACAATTTACCCCTGCAGATGGTGAACTGAATGGCCATTCTTCTGATTGCCCTCTTATCCTTGGCATTTACCCCTGGTGGATACGCCTCTTTCTCCAAGAAGTTCCAAATATCATAATACCAGGGGTTTTCATCTTGAACCTCTTCTATGGCAGCAATTGACTCGTAGGCCGGCGCAAACTTCTGGTCAATGATGACTGGACGCATCCAGACTCCGAAAGGGATGTCTATCATGGAAGATAGAGTTGCTAGTGAATCTGCGAACCTGTTATTCTCTCTTAAAAGATGAGCAAAGTTCAGTTTCTCAAACCGAGGAATTAACAAGTCCAAGGTTTGGTGATACATCATCATCTTTTCTTCTTTGACTTTCCAATCTCCTTTCGCTTGAGATACGACAAGGTTCGAGTCCCCGATGACGTCCAACCGTTTTGCCTCTAGTTCCAGGGCTGCTTCTAAACCAGCAATGCATGCTTCATATTCTGCTTCGTTGTTCGAGACTTTGAACCGGAGTTTAAATGCTAGAGGGATACGGGAATTGTCGGGTGCTATCAGCAACACCCCTATCCCATACCCATATTGGTTTGATGCTCCGTCAAAGTACATCGTCCACGTTTCGTCTTCGATATGCAAAATGGCCTCATCTGGGAATAAGTACTCAACTACTTCACCTCCTTCCATTGGATGATCGGCTAAGAACTCTGCTACCAACGAGCTAGCCTACCCGTAAGTGTCGGTTTCTCGAAAAGATATTTGATGGGATCTAATCTTGAAACCAACATTACAAAGTGAGCTAACAGGTAGTGCCGCAGCTTCCTGGTAGCCCATACCAAGGCTAAGTAATCATTTTCCAACGGTGTGTATCGGGTTTCATACTCTAGCATCTTCTTGCTCAGATAGTAGATAGCCCTCTCCACCTTGTCCTCAGACTCTTGTGCGAGCATGCAGCCCATCGTAGTCTCAGTCATTGAAAGGTACAAAATCAACGGTTTCCCTGGCTCAGGCGGTGACAACACGGGTGGGTTCTGTAAGTATTCCTTGATTTGTTCAAAAGCAGCTTGGCATCGGCCGTCCCATTGGAACTTCTTTCCTTTCTTCAGGAGACCAAAAAGTGGTTCACAAGTCAAGGTTAATTTTGAGATAAACCGTCTTATGAATTGCACTTTATCCAGAAAGCCTCGCACATCCTTTTCAATCCTTGGTGGTGGCATTTCTAAGATGGCCTTGATTTGGAAGGGTCGACTTCGATACCTCTCTGTGTAATCAGAAACCCCAGCATTTTCCCTGCTGTAACACCGAACGTACACTTCTGAGGATTCAGCCACAAGCGAAATTCTCTGATCCTTTGGAAGAACTTTTGCAAGGCGGTGTAGTGGCCCTCTCTTTCTTTGGACTTGACAATCATGTCGTCCACATACACCTCAACCTCTTTGTGGATCATGTCGTGCAATATTATGGTCGCGGCCCGTTGATATGTAGCTCCAGTGTTCTTCAACCCAAATGGCATCACCCTGTAACAGTAAGTCCGCCACGGGGCGGTGAAAGCAGTCTTTTCCCAGTCTTCTGGTGCCATCACAATCTGGTTGTAACCCGAGAATCCATCCATGAACGAAAGCAAAGCATGCCCCGCTGTGAAGTCCACTAACTCATCAATATGCGGCAAAGGAAAGTCGTCCTTCGGATTGGCTCTATTTAAATCTCTGAAATCCACGCATACTCGAATCCGGCCGTCCTTCTTCGGCACTGGAACTATGTTGGCCAACCAAGTCGGGTATTCAAATACCAGCAGGAACCCTGCGTCGATTTGTTTGGTGACCTCTTCCTTAATCTTGAGAGCCCAGTCCGGGCGGATTCTTCTGAGTTTCTGCTTAACGGGTCTGGCCTCAGGGTCAAGGGGGATCCGGTTGTAGACACCCCATTTTTGACCGTCCCCAAGACTTGGACGTCATCGTTTGAACACTCGATGATTATCCATATTCGTGTTCGTCTTGAGTTCTCAGAGGTTTCGACCGCGCACCTTGCCTCGAGACCTCTCAACTTGTTTGTTTTGTGCTCGGTTGTAGACCAAACACTTGTATGTTTGCTTCTAAGGGCAGGGAATGGCTTGTTGGCCATCCCCACACCTCACCGGCCATGGCTTGAGGCCACCGGCCCTGTTTTCTTGCTACCGGCCAAAAGTGTTGGCCGGTCGGCAATGTTGTTGGTCGGCCGGCCATTGTTTTGATCAATTGGCCACTTTTTCTGGCCGAGCCCTTTTCTTGAGGGAGCATGACCCTTTTGAACCTTTGTTTTAGCTTCTTGAGGAAGCTTGAACCTTTTGAACCCTTGTTTTAGCTTCTTGAGGAAGCTTGAACCTTTTGAACCCTTGTTTTAGCTTCTCCAAGAAGCTTGAACCTTTTTTTAGCTTCTTCAAGAAGCTTGACCCTTTTTTTAGCTTCTCCAAGAAGCTTGAACCTTTCTTAGCTTCTCTAAGAAGCTTGCACCTTTTGCTCTAGCTTCTCCAAGAAGCTTGAACCTTTTGCTCTAGCTTCTTGGAGAAGCTTGAACCCTCTTGTTTCTCTATAAGAAGAGGCCCTCCCTCTCCTTTAGAAGGGTCCAAAAAATTTGTCTAAGGCTCCATACATATATCTCTCTTTGTATCTCTACACTTAGGCTTAGAAAGAGTGAGATTCTTGGCCCCTTTGCACACCACCTCATAGCCTAACCCTTCCACCATCAACCTAAGGTTCTTGGAAGGTCTTGAGAGGGCTTAAGGGGCTGGTTTTGGTCCAGAGAAGTGGCTGTTTTGCTGAGCTACAAGGGTGAGCACACTTTCTCCCTTTTTAAGCTTTATTTTGCTCCATCTTTTATCCATACTTGTAAGCATTTTTGAGCTTCATCATAAACTGAAAAAAGTCTTATTTTGAGCTTCTTTTGAAGTTTGTTTAAGTTCATTTTGGTGTTGGGGGTCGTCCACCCCCTCTTAGGCCTTGTTTGGCCTCTTTTCTTTGTTGAGCTTCGGGACCACCTTGTATTGGCCTTCCCATCACTAAAATCCAGAGAGATTTCAGTGGTGGGGATGGTGTTTTGAGGTCCTAAGAAGGAGAGGGCCATCCCCTCTCCTTATTGTCTTGTTTACTTGCATTTTTGGCCTTACAAAGGAGCCCATATTTGCATGCATCCCAAGCTTGTTTCAGGCCATTTTTGGTGGGTTTTAGGACCTTCATAAACTCTGTCCAGAGTTTTTTTTGCCATATTAGGTGTCCCTCTTGCATGTGTAGAGTAACCCTCTTCATGGCCTTTCAAAGGAGCCTTTACTTGCATGTTTCCTAGCCTCATTTCAGGCCCTTTTCAGTGAGTTTTAGGGCCTTCATAACCTCTTTCCAGAGGTGGTTTTGTCATATTGAATGTCCATCTTGCATGTGTAGAAGAACCCCTTGCATGGCCTTCCAAAGGAGCACCTCATTCTAGCATGTGTTGACTGAGTTTCAGTGGGTTTTTGGTCATATTTTGGCATGTCATACCTCTTTCTTGTGCTGGTTTTGTGGCCTCTTGAATGCCTCATAGGCTTGTAGTGTAAATCCTCTTTACTAGCTTACATTGCATGCTATTTTGGCCCTTGGTTCTAGCACTTTTTGGCTATGCTTTGAACTGATTTTGTGCATGTTTTAGACTGCCTTAGCTCTATTTTTATGCCTCATGGTCAAATAATGCTTGCTATGCATGGTTGTAGTTCAATACACTTGCCTAGCTTTAAGTTTTGGGGCCTATTGCATGCTTATGTTGAGGTGTTTCCATGATTTGGGGCCATTATGCATCATATTTAAGAGCTTACATGTATGCCATATTCCCATGTTTTCCATGCTCTAAGTGCTATTGAGAGTTGTGCTTGTATGCCATGTTACAATGTGTTGTGCATGTTATGTTGTTAGCATTGTGTATGCCATGTCACTCCTTGCATTGTGTATGCTAGGTGGTTAGTTGCATTGAGCATGCCATAGTTCATATAGCATTGTGTATGCTAGGTTGCATGTTTGCATATTTAGGTTGTATGCCTATTGCATATTGCTTGCTAGCATACTCATTTTGCATTAGTTTGCTTGCATGCTTAGGTTGCATAGCATTGAGCATGCATCCCTTGCCTCTTGACCAATCATGATAGAGTTTGGGGCTTTGATGTGTTTTGTGTGCATTTCATTTGATATTGAAGTTGCACACTTGACTTCTTTGGCCATCATGCATGGAAATGCGTGATTGATGGTCCGAGGGTCGAGTACCATACTCCCTTGAGTCTTAAACATGATAGGGAGGGTGGTTGTGCATACATTGCTTTGAAAATGCATTGCCATGCTCTGTTTGCCCTCTGCTGTTGTCAAACAGGATTCTGCAGGAAGAGATGGCCGGTCGGCCATCTTCAGTGCTAGCCGGCTATCCATTGTTGGTCGAGAGCCTCACAACTAGTCGATGACCACTTTTCAATGGCCGGTGACCTCCCACAGTGTTCAGGGAGTGTTCCAGAACCAACCTTGGGACTTGTGCAGTCTTCAGAGGTGCAGAGCAGTGTAAACAGAGGCAACTGCGGCATGGCGATGGATTTCCGAGCGGAGCCGAGCATGCATACATTCATCCCTCTTCCCGAGGCCTTTTACTGCTTTCCATAGCTTAGTTAATTTGTTTAATTAGTTAAGTGGCTATGTAAATAATTAATTAGCTTGTTAGTTGATTAATTTGTATTATTCTTTCGGACCCTCCGAGTGAGGGCACAATTGTAATAAGCGTGCGTGTGTGTGATGCATGTCTTCCAACCCCCATTTCTTTCTCCCTTTTATTTAACCGCTTATGATGGTTAGTATTAGGGCATATTTCAATTAGCATCCTCATGCTATGCATGTTTGCGTCATTCATATGTATTGCATGCACCGGGCTCGGCGCATCATACTAACTGCATTGTATCTCAATTCCAAGTTGAATACATGTTAGTTGCAGCATCTCACATGTCATTCTTAGATTAGCCGAGCCTATTCTTAGTTGCATTTTTGCATGTGTTGTATTAGCCATCTTAACATGAACTAGGATCATGCATTTGATTACTAACTGGTTTCTGTTTTGGCTTGGAGTACTAGGTAAGCATTTACGCTTTAGCATCCTTGCATGAGTGTGAGTATTGCCATGACAGCATGCTTACCATGAGGCTATATGCTTATGTGATATAACTGCCGGAATGCCTGTGGGTGAAGGTTGGGTTATTTGAATTGGAACAATTCATCAACTGTAAGTTTTTAAGCCCACTTGAGAGTGGCAAATCATCATGTTTTCTAAGCCCACCCGAGGGTGGTAAAATTTGCATTTTAAGCCTACTTGCGAGTAGCAAACCGTTTTCAAAACAAACATGAAATGTTTTGTTCCAATTCAGGCGATCCAGTCTATACTTGTATGCCGTGTGCATCACACAGTAAATCTAGGCTAATAACCGGAATAAGAACGCATAATGTTTTCAAAACTAGATATCATGGTTAGTAGAGGCCGATCATTGATCAGGCGAGTGGGGGTGCTCACAAAGTGACCTTCCCAATCGTACCCAAGTTCCCGAGCCGAGGCAACTTTGGTGATGACGGACACGTGGCCTTTGGCAAACGAGTCAGGGTTTCCTAAATTCCCCCATAAAAATATTTAGGTGGCGACTCTGTATCTGGCAAACCAGTCCATGTTTGGCACTTCTTTAAAAAAAAATCTGTTTTCAAAAATGATTTGCCGGATTTGGACTCTTTGATGATTCATCGGTCTTGCATTGCACTCCGCGAGATTAGATACAAGACCGTGACATTGAGTCCTGAACTGTAGTGAGCCCAAATGACCAAAACGGGGGGGATTTCCCTTCCGGCACGTTCGGGACGTCTACACCGGTGCTGTACAATCTCAGGATCGATTCGAGGCATGTCTTCGTAGGACCACGCGAAAACATCTTTGAAATCTTTTAATAAAGCGACTAAGCGCTCACGTTCCTCCGAAGACAACGTGGACCCGATCTGGACTAGCCGCGGGTCCTCCTCAATACCCACATTAACTGTAGTGATTTCATGAACCAGGGGTTTAACAAATCTCTCCTGCTATTGTTCTAACAAATATTTCAAAACCGGAGGAATTTCTTCCTCGTCGTTTTCATCAAAATTTTGAAAGTCTGAATTAATGCAATAAATCAAAGGCACAGAGAAGTACTCAGAAACCATAGTCACCTCATTCTAATTAAGCATTTCCAAATCGTCAGATTCTTCGGTTACAACAGACTCAAAAGAGAAAGAAAAAGACAACCTGGACAAGACTGTGGCATCCGGGTTATCATCCCTAAGAATACTAGACTCAGACTCAGTCGAGCTAGAACCTGATTCCGACTCACAAGACTCAGTGGAATCAGATTCCGGCTCACTACCTGACCCGGTGCTGTTGGACAAAAATCCCTCCTCGTACTGCTAGGTGAGAGAGGGTGCGATGGATGCATCCAAAATGTTTGATGGTGGGCCCGTAGTCGTTTCATTCCCGATCATGGACACCGAGAAGTTATCCTCCAAGCACTTCTGTACGATCGGAGGATCTGAAAGTAGACAAGCCAGCGCTACCCCCATTTCAATTTCAGCACTCTCGGAATCCACTGCCCTATACTGCTCAACCTCAGCTGATGGGTCTGTCTGCTCCTCGGCAACATCATCCCCGGATAACTGCAGGTCATAGAAGATCTCAAACCCTGGCACGCGCTTCCTCTCCACATTCAACCATGGTTCCGGGAAGCCGTAGAATGGAAAATCTTCCCCCTCCCGGACGAAGCGTCCGTTTAGGGTACCATGAATGGGTCGGCGCATTAGCTCACAAGGCTTCCCGGCCTTCTTTGCTCTGACTCTTCCGGCCATCTCCTTGCCTTTCCTTACCCAGTCCTCTTTGGTGGGTAGATAACCCAAACCAAAGGTATGCGGGTTGTGCGGCACTTCGGCCGATACTGCGGTGCCTTTTCGGCCACTCTTTCCCAATCCCATCCCGGGGATGTGTTGAAGCTTGTTCATGAGGTATACTGATTGTGCGCTGACATACACCCCCTCATCAACAACTAAAATGTTCTGCATGACCCAGGCCTCAGCCAGAGTAAACCCCGATAAGAACACATCCTCCGTGCCGTGCTAGATTTCCAAGACTGATGTAGACACCTCCGGCGGCGGATGGATTGACAAGTTCCCAAAAACAATAGCTACCCCCTTCCTATGAGGGTACTGCAACATCTGATGCAAGGTGGAAGAGACTGCCTGCACTTGGTGCAACCACGGCCGCCCCAAGAGTAGATTGAAGGTTGCGGGAACGTCCAAGACATGGAATTCAATGTTGTGTTGTCCTGGACCAACCTGGGTCTGAATTTTGATAGTCCCCATCACCTCCCTGCTTGTGTTATCATAGGCTCTGATCACTTGAGTAGTTGGCACGAAGTCCGCGGGCTTCAACCCGATTGCATATGCAGTCCTTGCCGGGCATACATTGATGGCGGATCCTGTGTTAACAAGCACCACGGGTATCCATTTGTTTCTACACTCCATAAAGATGTAGAGTGGCTTGTTATGGTTCACACCCTCAAGTGGCAGTTCTTTGTCGGAGAAAGTCAACATCGGGGTAGCTCCTCCCGGAAAAACTAAGCCCACCAGCTGTTCAGGCGTGGTGTCTATTGAGAGCTTAGCCTTGTCCATGGCCGATAAGACAGCTTGTCGATGCACTCGCGATGCCATAAGCAGTCCCCAGATAGAGATGTCTGTCTGTATCTTTTTCAACTACTTCAGTACAGCCTCTTCTTCGAGTTGCTTCTCTTTTTGCTTCTCCGCCTCCTTATCTTTCCCAGACGCCTCTGGCTGATCTAGATGTGGTGGCTTGAAATACCATCCACTCCTAGTCATATGGTCGACTTCACCAATGTACCAGGTATCATCCGATTGATTGCTCCCCGAGTCCTCATCCGTGTGGGCAAGACATAAATCATCGTCTTCCCACCACATTCCGTCGGCAGCCGACAGACACCTGTCCGGCTCCGGTACAATTTTACTCGCAGTACTTTCCATCCACATGCTCGCAGCATTCTCTGTCCTCGTGCACACAACACTTTCAGTCCCCACGGGGGCCTTTTCTGATTCTCTCAGACTCTTCGATTCCTTCTTGTTCCAACTGCGTCAGTACAGCTGGCTGTTCAATATTTCCTGCATTCGCAATGCCCAAATCCTGAGCGAAATTCTTAGTACCGGTGCTCTCCGGCGATATAGTCTGCTCTTCGGCCCTTCCGGCCACAACTGATGTCCTTGCCCCTGCCGGGCCCTGTTCCAACTGAGATTCTTCAACAACGTCTGGTAGGTCATCAAGCCACCCGGTAACCTCTGCTGACTCCTTAAAATCAAACCAGTTGACTGCTGAGTCTTGTTCTTCGAAAAACTGCAGGTTAGCTATGTCCTCTTCCAAAGCTGCTAAGTCATCTGTCCCCTGATCAAATCTATCCCCCTGTATCACACAAAGCTCTACCCCTGCCGGCAATTCCACATTTGGCCCAACCTGGCCTACTGACAGAATGTAGTCACTCGGACTGTATATCTTCTCAGCAAAACTCCCAGATTCCTCAGATTCTGACTCAACAATCCCATTCTCCTCTGTAATCTCCCCTGTTCTGTCTTCGACAGTCACCACCATTGGTTCGGGTTGGGTTCTGGAGATGTCCAACATGCACAGGTCAGTGCTGTCAGGCAGGAACACCTCCGGCTTGGGTAGGTGGGACGGGGTGATATATATGCTAGGATCGTAAGACACGACCCCAGTCTGGATAAAGTTGATGCGTTTGGGAGGTGGAGCTTGGTTGTGCGGTGGGAGAGGGTTGGTTGTGACATTGGGTTTTTCTGGAGGCACAATCACCTGCTTGTCAATGAGATCTTGAATCTCATGACGCAATCCAAAACATTGGTCGGTGTCATGACCGTGTTATTGGTGATAAGCACAGTATTTTGCCGGGTTATGAGAGGGTGGGAGTGGATTTGGCAATGGCCTCGGCTCTAGGGGCTTCAAGTGCCCTTTTCTGATTAAAACCCCCAGAGCTTTGGACAGGGGCATATATAACGGGGTGAAGGTTCTTTGGCCTCGAGGTTGGTATTTGGTTGTTTGTGTGTTACTTCCGGATGCACCGGAGAATGGCGTAGCTGCCATGGGTCTTGGAGGGGGAATGGTGGTGACCATGCTTACTTCTGAAGCTCTAGCATTTGCGGCATTGCTGGTGCCTGTATTGGTGTTGCGGTTGAAGGTTCTTCTGGGTTGCTCTCTGTCATTGTCAATCAAGCCCTGCTTCAAGGCATCCTCAATCTGTACTCCCATCTCGTGTAAATCTGAAAAGGTGGGAAAGGGGAGCACAATCATTTTCTGCACAAGCTTAGGCTGGAGATTGCGCACAATCATCCGGATTTGATCTTTATCAGTGGGCCTTAGGGTCATCATTGAGGCCTTAGCCCTCCACCGGGCTACAAAATCCGAAAAGCTCTCCTTAGGCTCTTGCCTAGTCGTCTCGAGATCACGAGTTGTAATCTCGATTTGCGTGTTATAGGAGTACTGTGCAATGAACGCCTCGGCCATCTCATCCTAGTTTCTCTTGACATCATCTTCTAATTTTGCATACCAGATGGCCGCCACACCCGACAGGGTCCGGCCAAACAATGAAAGCTTCTGTAGTCTGGTGAGGCCCATCGGCCTTAGTATGTCTAAGAATAACCGAAGATGTACCATGGGATCCCCAGATCTGTCAAAGCGGTCGATTTGTGGCATCTTGAACCGATCTGGCAGCGTCACAGCCGCGTCAGTATACCCGTCCTTAATGTCTGGGATGGACTTTACCCCTTGGATTTCTTGAACAACTTCTCAAGCTTGCTCAATTTCAACGCTGTAGGGTCCACTTCAAATTCGAAGGGAGAGTCCGGTAGGTTGGTAGGTGTTTTGGATAGCTGGGGTAAGATTGGGGGGGGAGCCGGCCCTGTCGGAATGTCCGTACCTTCCTGGACATTTGATGTCTCCCCAGGTGCTAGAGCTCCTGGTGGGGGAGGAGCTTGATGCGAAGCAGATGCTTCATTTTGCTGTTGCAGCCTGGTGATTAGCTCAGCCTGCTGTTTGGCAATTCCGTCTGGCGGGCAGCGTCTTGCTGCATGAGTTTCATACTTTCTTGGAGTTGACGCATCATTGCCTCCATTCCTAACGTGTTCTGCTGATCCATTTGACTGACTGGTATATCTATCTCTATGGCAACAATTGAGACCTCAGCCCGACTGTCCACTAATGGGGTAGACCACTGCTCTGGCAACCTCTGCTCGGATACACTGTGTTTTCTCGGCCTCCGTCTGATAACCGGGGGTAGAGAATGGAACACTGGTTGTCCGTCGACCAGATCCTCAGATCGATTAAGTCGGCGGCCTCTTGTCCAGAGTGCTTGGGGAATATCTGTTTGGTCTGAAGCAATTGTGCTAAAACTACCCCCTAGAAAAAAGATAAATCAAGCAATAATAAGGAAATAACCAAACAAACAGACATCATAACAGTTTTAAAATAAACACACAACACACAATTGGGCATCACAACACACAGTTGATAAGCTGAAATACACTGTTCTCAAGTACTGATCATTGTCCCCAAATCACTGTCCCCAAAACTGAATCTGATACCCGCAGATAACTGATTCCCAAAATACTGAACTGGTGCCCGCAGGCCTGATGCCCAAACTTGCAAACTGATACATGCATTCCTGTAGAGATGTGCTCTAAAAGCACATAACAGATAAGTGAGAGCCAAAACACCCCTATGTTGGGGTAGGGTTTCCCTGTCCTATTTCGTCAGGAGCAGGGTTTCACTACGCACGCAGCGGTTTCACACAACCTATCGGGTAAGCAACTGTCCTAGCTTGGAATGGTCACTATGGATTCTGAATATGCACTAGGTCAAATGGTCAAAAAGGGTGCCCCGGTAAAACCGGGGTTTGTGTTCCCATACTGGCAGAGCCCGTAACCGATCAACCTTATGGCACGCAGCCTCAGGCTAATCGCTCAGGAATAGCAGACGACAAACACGGTGTCCTAGGCGCACCAAAGCAAATGCAATTCCCCAGCAGAGTCGCCAAAAACTGTAGACGTCCCCGAACGTCCCGGGGGGAAATCCCCCGTTTTGTTCATTGGGCTCACTACAGTTCAGGACTCAATGTCAAGGTCCTGTATCTAATCTCGCAGAGTGCAATGCAAGACCGATGAATCATCAAAGAGTCCAAATCCGGCAAATCGTTTTTGAAAACAGATTTTTTTGAAAGAAGTGCCAAACATGGACTGCTTTGCCAGATACAGAGTCGCCACCTAAATATTTTATTTTAGGAGGAATTTAGGAAACCCTAACTCGTTGCTTAAGGCCACGTGTCCGTCATCACCAAAGTTGCCTCGGCTCGGGAACTTGGGTACGATTAGGGAAGGTCACTTCGTGAGCACCCCCGCTCGCCCGATCAAAGATCGGCCTCTACTAACCATGATATCGAGTTTTGAAAACATTATGTGCTCTTATTCCGGTTATTAGCCTAGATTTACTATGTGATGCACACAGCATACAAGTATAGACTAGATTGCCTAAGTTGGAACAAAGCATCGCATATCTGTCTGTTTTGAAAATGGATTGAAGTTTGCTACTCGCAAGTAGGCTAAAACACGGGTTTCGACGAATTATCCCAATTCTAGCAACCCAACCTTCACCCACAGGGATTCAGACAGTTATATCACATAAGCACATAGCCTCATGGCAAGCATGCTATCATGGCAACACTCACACGCATGCAAGGATGCTAAAGCATAAACACTTACCGAGTACTCCAAGCCAAAGAAAGAAGCTAATTAGAAATCATGCATGAATCCTAACTATGCTGAGATGCCTAATGCAACACATACAAGTATGCAACTAAGATAGGCTTGGCTATTCTAAGATGGCATATGAAATGCTACAAAAATCATGTATTCAACTCGGAATTGAAATACAATGCAATTAGTATGATGCGCCGAGCCCGGTGCATGCAAGACAAATGAATGGATGCAAACATGCGAATATAAGAATGCTAATTAAAACATGCCCTAAACTAACCATCATAAGCTAGTAAATAAAAGGGAGAAAGACGTGGGGTTGGAAGACATACATCACACGCATGCACACTTATTACAAAATTGCCCTCCTCGGAGGGTCATAATAAATAATACAGACCGAATAAATAATTAACTACTCTAGCTAATTAAATATTACAAAACCCTAATTAATTAACAAATTAACTAAGAAACGAAATAAACTAGTATGCAGATCTATGGACCGCCTCAGCTCTGTTCCGAATGATGAAAGATGCATGCGTGCTTGAGTTGCCTTGTCGAGAAATTCCTCGCGATGCCTTGATTTGCCTCTGTTTGCAATTGATCCCGGAATATCGTACAAAGCCCTAGAAGGCTGCTGGTTTCTGGTTTGCTGCAACAGAGAGCAAGAAAGGGGCATGGCAAAGAATTTTCAACACATGTGCACACGACCACTCTCCCGTCATTGCACGAGCTCTAGGGAGTGTAGTCCTCGATCCTCGTGCCATCAATCACGCATCTCGATGCAAGATGGCCGAGGAGTCGAATTGCACGACTCAATGTGAAATGAATGCACATATAAACACAACAAGGCCTAAACTCCATCATGGGAAATCCGGAGTGTCGGCGACCGAAATTGAGACACGTTTCGTCACTTTGAGTACGAAACGCCCCTCATTTCCCGTGTTTGGACTAACCCTACTCCAAACACAATGCAATGAGATGGCATACACAATGTGACTAACATGCGACCCTAAATGCAATGCAACCTAATCATGCTGGCATGCGAGGGATGATATGCACACATGCAACCTAGCATACGCAATGCTATGGACTAAAATGGCATACACAATGCACATGAGCTATATGGCATACACAATGCACACATACGAAGATGGGCATACACAAAGGCATAATCAAAGCATACACAATGCGATGGTCAAACATGCAACAACATGAACCAAATGGCATACACAATGCAAGGTGGACTTAAACCAATATGAGTGGACCTCAGCCACACTCAAATCAGTGGCCATGTGATGAAAACGAGACAACCGAAATACATGCAAACATGCCCCATGCAAGGGACCGATCCTAAAGCACCAAATGCAACTTTATCAAAGCATGCAAAGGATGAAATATGGCATACAAACACACATTTTCCAGCTCTGGAACATGATGCACCATGGTCTCGAATCATGCAAATATGTCACCCAATGCATGCTAGATGGCCCGAATATCAAAACTAGTGAAGCGAATTACACTAGAGGTACACAAAGCAATGCACAAAGGACAAAACCAACCCCAACAGACCGTAGGCAGGTCCAAGACAGTGGGAAAACGGCCTAAAATGATGGCTCAACATGCACAAAAATGAAGCTCACGCAATGGCCCAAAAACGAGGCAGTTATGCACAACTCTCAAACGCATTTAAAGAGTGGAAAACATGTATATATGGCATACATATAAGCTCTGAAATATGATGTGCAATGGTCCCGAAACATGAAAACACCTCAGTATATGCATGTAACAGACCTCAAAACTCAAAGCTAGGTATGGATATTGAACTACAAGCATGCAAAACAAGCATCATTCGACCATGAGACCCAAAAACAGAGCTAAGGCAGTCCAAAATATGCACAAAATCAGTTAAAGGCATGGCCAAAAAGTGCTAGAATCAAGGGCTATGTAAGCTAGTAAAGGGGGTTTGCATTACAAGTATGTGAGGCAATCAAGAGGCTGCCAAACCAGAAAAATTCAGAGGTATGAAATGCCAAATAATTCCCAAAAACCCAAGGAAACATGGTCAATGCATGCAAGAATGATATGTTCCTTTGAAAGGCCAATAAGAGGGTTATTCTACACATGTATAATGGACATCCAATATGACAAAACCACCTTTGGACAGAGGTTATGAAAGCCCTAAAACTCACTGAAAAGGGCCTGAAATGAGGTTAGGAAGCATGCAAGCAAAGGCTCCTTTGTAAGACCAAGAAGAGGGTTACTCTACACATGCAAGAGGGACACCTAAGATGGCAAAAACAGATCTGGAAAGAGCTCATGCAGGTCCTAAAACTCATCAAAAATGGCCTGAAACATGGCTTTGAAACATGCAAATAGGGGCTCCTTTGTAAGGCCAATAATGCTAGAAAACAAGACAAGGGTTGAGAGGGTCACCCCTCTCTGATTTTGATGCTCAAAAACACATAATAACCACTGAAAATCTGCTGGATTTCAGTGGTCAAAAGGGCCAACAAAGCTCAACACAAAGGCCCTAAGGCATAGCTCAAAACAAGATGGAATGAAGCATGCAAGGGGGTAGATGACCCCCAACAGAAAAATGGTCTCAAACAAACATGTTAAGAAGCTCAAAATAAGACTTTTTTCAGTTTATGATGAAGCCCAAAAATGCTTGCAAATAGAGCTAAGATATGAAGCAAAACAATGATAAAAAGAGGGAAATAGAGTGTTACCCTTGTAGCCAAAGGACCAGCAACTTCTGGACCAAAACAGCAAGCCTTCAACCTCTGAAAATGGGCTCCAAGGTGCTTAGGTTGATAGTGGAGGTGTTGTGTTTGGAGGTGTAGTGCAATGGGGCCAAGAACTTCAACCTTTGAAGCTAAATGGAAGAGATACAAAGAAGAGTGTATGCATGAGCCTTAGCAATTTTCTGAACCCTTGCAAGTGAAGAGGGACCTTTTTTTTATAGAGGAGAGGGGCTATAGCTTCTTCAAGAAGCTTAAAACCAAGCTTAAACATCCTCATACACGTGTATGGAGGATGCAATTTGAGGCTTCCAGCTGGCATCAACTCAATGAGTTAGAAAATGAGAAGGCTGGCCGACCAGTTCATGTGGTCGGCTGACCACTTGCCCTGGTCGGCCGACCAGGGTCAAAAGGGTCAGGTGGTCGGTGGCCCATATTGGTGGTCTCCCAGGTGAATGCAACCCAATGGTGGTATGGGAGACCAGTAATTGTGGCCCAAAAATGAGGGAGACCACTTACCTGTCAAGAAAATCGGCTGGCGGAGAGAGAAGATGGTCTCTAAGAAAATTGCTGGTCTCCCACCCTTCTACCACCTTCCAAACAATGAAAATAGGGTCCATGCCAAAAATGAACCAAGACGGATGCAAAACGAGGGTTCGGAGGCCAAAACGCGCAGCCGGATGCCCCGAAAACTGACTGTTAAGCATCGAAAGTGGCGTGCGACGACGAAGGTGGTCTCCCGGGCCACAGTGTCCCTCTAGGGAGAGGAAACAAGGTGTGTGCCAAAAACCGGAGCAAACGGAGAAAGTTAAGCGGTCCCGAACCGAGGCGCACGACCGACGGCTCCGAAAATCGGAAACTGGTCTCCAAATGGGAACAGTGGTCTACGACCACAAAAAGTAGCCTACAGCCACTGAGAAATGGCCTACGAGACCTCTCCCTCCCTTCAGAAAGAGAAAACAGAACCTGGTTCGCAAATCGAGGCAAAGCACAAAAGAGTCCCAAGGTCCGGAGGCAAGGCTCTCAGCTGAGACTCTATAACCTCAGAACGAGCACAACATGTGTCATCACCGAGCGCTCAATCAATGACGTCTGAGTCTTAAGGTCGGTCAAAAATGGGGTGTCTACAGATCCTAGTTCATGTTAAGATGGCTAATGCAACACATGCAAAATGCAGCTAAGATAGGGTCGGCTATTCTAAGATGGCATATGAGATGCTGCAGATAACACATATACAACTTGGAATTGAAATACAATGCAGTTAGTATGATGCGCCGAGCCCAGTGCATGCAAGACAAATGAATGGATGCAAACATGCGAGCATAAGAATGCTAATTGAAACATGCCCTAAACTAACCATTATAAACTGGTAAATAAAAGGGAGAAAGACGTGGGGTTGGAAGACATGCACACACTCACGCACACTTATTACAACATTGCCCTCTCGGAGGAGGGTCCGAATAAATAATACAGACCGAACAAATAATTAACTACTCTAGCTAATTAAATATTACAAAACCCTAATTAATTAACAAATTAACTAAGAAACGAAATAAACTAGTATGCAGATCTATGGACCGCCTCAGCTCTGTTCCAAATGATGAAAGATGCATGCATGCTCGAGTCTCCTTGTCAGGAAATTCCTCGCGATGCCCCGATTTGCCTCTGCTTGCAATTGATCCCGGAATATTGTACAAAGCTCTAGAAGGCTGCTGGTTTCTGGTTTGCTGCAACAGAGAGCAAGAAAGGGGCATGGCAAAGAATTTTCAACACATGTGCGCACGACCACTCTCCCCGTCATTGCACAAGCTCTAGGGAGTGTAGTCCTCGATCCTCGTGCCATCAATCATGCATCTCGATGCATGATGGCCAAGGAGTCGAATTGCACGACTCAATGTGAAATGAATGCACATATAAACACAACAAGGCCTAAACTCCATCATGGGTAATCCGAAGTGTCGGCGACCGGAAATTGAGACATGTTTCGTCAATTTGAGTACGAAACGCCCCTCGTTTCCCGTGTTTGGACTAACCCTACTCCAAACACAATGCAATGAGATGGCATACACAATGCGACTAACATGCAACCCTAAATGCAATGTAACCTAATCATGCTAGCATGCGAGGGATGATATGCACACATGCAACCTAGCATACGCAATGCTATGGACTAAAATGGCATACACAATGCACATGAGCTATATGGCATACACAATGCAAGGTGGACTTAAACCAATATGAGTGGACCTCAGCCATACTCAAATCAGTGGCCATATGATGAAAACGAGACAACTGAAATACATGCAAACATGCACGAATGCAAATGACCGATCCTAAGGCACAACATGCAACTCTAACAAAGCATGGCAAAGGATGAAATATGGCATAGAATTGCACATGATCCAGCTCTGAAATGGCATAAACGATGATCTCGAAACATGCAAACACCTCACATAATGCATGCTAGATGACCCGGATACCGAAACTAGTGGAGTGGATTACACTATAGGTATACAAAGCGATGCACAAATGACCAAACCACCCCCAAATAGACCTTAGGTAGGTTGAAGACAGTGGGAAAATGGTCTAAAAAGATGGCTCGAAATGCATTCAAATGAAGCTCATGCAATGGTCGGTAAACGAGGCATACAAGTACAACTCTCAAATGCACTTAAAGAGTGAAAATCATGGGAATATGGCATACATATAAGCTCTGAAATATGATGTGCAATGACCCCAAAACATGGAAAAACCTCAGTATATGCATGCAATAGGCCTCAAAACTCAAAGCTAGGCATGGATATTGTACTACAAGCATGCAAAACAAGCATCATTCGACCATGAGACCCAAAAATAGAGCTAAGGCAGTCCAAAACATGCACAAAATCAGTTTAAGTCATGGCCAAAAAGTGCTAAAATCAAGGGCCAAAATAGCATGCGATGTAAGCTAGTAAAGAGGATTTGCACTACAAGTATGTGAGGCAATCAAGAGGTTTCCAAATCAGAAAAATTCAGAAGTATTCCATGCCAAATAATACCCAAAAACTCATGGAAACATGGTCAATGCATGCAAGAATGATATGTTCCTTTGAAAGGCCCAAAAGAGGGTTATTCTACACGTGCAAGATGGACATCCAAAATGGCAAAACCACATCTGTACAGAGGTTATTAAGGCCCTAAAACTCACTAAAAAGGGCCTGAAATGAGACTAGGAAGCATGCAAGTAAAGGCTCCTTTGAAAGGCCATGAAGAGGGTTACTCTACACATGCAAGAGGGACACCTAATATGGCAAAACCACCTCTAGAAAGAGGTCATGCAGGTCCTAAAACCCACCAAAAATGGTCTGAAACATGCTCAAGAAGTGTGTAAATATAGGCCCCTTTGTTAGGTCAACAATGCTAGTAAACAAGACAAGGGGTGAGAGGGTCACCCCTCTCTGATTTTGGGGCTCAAAACAATATGCTAGCCACTGAAAATCTACTGGATTTCAGTGGCTAGAAGGCCAAACAAAGCTCACTTCAAAGGCCTAGATGTATGGCTCAAAACAAGGTGAAAACAAGCATGCAAGGGGGTAGATGACCCCCAACAGAAAAATGACCTTAAACAAACTTCAAGAGGAGCTCAAAATAAGACTTTTTTTAGTTTGTGACAAAACCCAAAAATGCTTGCAAATATAGCTAAGATATGAAGCAAAATAGGAACCAAAAGGGGAATAAGAGAGTTACCCTTGTAGCCAAGAAAGACAGCAGCTTCTGGACCAAGAAAGTGGCTCCTCAACCTCTGAAAATAAGCTCGAAGGTGCTTAGATGGATGATGGAGAAGTGTGGTTGTGAGGTGTAATGCAATGGGGCCAAGAACCTAGCACTTTTTGGGACCAAAACCAAAATAGAGAGGTGTATAGGTGTATGTCTGCCTTGGCCAAAAATCTGAACCTTTGCTAATGAGGGAGAGGCTCTCTCTTATAGAGGAACAAAGGTCCAAGCTTCTCCTAGAAGCTTAGAGCAAAGGGCCAAGCTTCTTAAGGAAGCTAAAGCAAAAAGGGTCAAGCTTCTTGAGGAAGCTAGAGCAAACGGGTCAAGCTTCCTCAAGAAGCTAAGAAAGGTTCAAGCTTCTCTTAGAAGCTTGGAGAAAAGGGTCAAGCTTCTTTAAGAAGCCAAAACAAGAGTGCTAATCCTCCATACACGTGTATGGAGGATCCAGTCTGTGCCCTCCAGCTGGCACAACTGGAATCAACTCAGTGAGACAAAACTGCAGAAAGCTGGCCGACCAGTTCAAGTGGTCGGCCGACCACTTTCCCTGGTCGGCCGACCAGGGTCAAAAGGTTCAAATGGATTTTGGTGGTCGGCAGCCCTTAGGGAAGGTCTCCACACACAATGCAAGCAAGTGGTGGTATGGGAGACCAGAAAATATGGCTCAAAACACTGGGAGACTAGTTTCCTGACAAGAAAATCGGCCGGCGGAGAAAGAAGTGGTCTCCAAGAGAATTGCTGGTCTCCCACCCCCGTACCACCTTCCAAACATGAAAATAGGGTCCATGTCAAAAATGAACCAAGACGGATGCAAAACGAGGGTTCGGGGGCCAAAACGCGCAGCCGGGTGCCCTGAAAACTGACTGTTAAGCATCGAAAGTGGCGTGCGACCACGAAGGTGGTCTCCCGGGCCACAGTGTTCCTCTAGAGAGAGGAAACAAGGTGTGTGCCAAAAATCGGAGCAAATGGAGAAAGTTAAGGGTCCGAACCAAGGTGCATGGCCAACGGCACCAAAAACCGAAAATTGGTCTCCAAACGGGAATAGTGGTCTACGACCACGAAAAGTAGCCTACAGCCACTGAGAGATTGTCTACGAGACCTCTCCCTCCCTTCAGGAAGAGAAAACAGAACCTGGTTCGCAAATCGAGGCAAAGCACAAACGAGTCCCGAAATTCGGAGGCAAGGCTCTCAGCCAAGACCCCGTAACCTCAGAACGAGCGCGGCATGCACTATCACCGAGCGCTCAATCGATGACGTCTGAGTCTTAAGGTCGGTCAAAAATGGCGTCTACAAACGATAAGATTAAAATTATAAATACTTTTCTAATTTTATTTTTCTAAATTGGTAGTATTTCTATTTTCGATACAAAAGGTAAAAATAATGTTGAACTAATGGTGTGAGAATGGTGAAACAACAGGGCTCAATGAAACTCGAAAAGGGTGCTGCGGGAGTGGATTGATAGAAGCAGCATTCCTTTGTTCTCCCATCACTCCGATGTGTCACTCTGCTTCCAATCACTTGTTTTGGGATAGTGTTCATCCCAGTGAATCCGGCTACAACCACCTTTCCCAATCCCTCGCCGCTGCAATCATTGGCCAGCTCTTTTGAACCAATCAATCACACCAACCCTCTTTGATTCATTCCCTGTCTATCACTAGCATTTCTTTTTTTTTTTCTTCTTTTTTTTTTTTTTTTGCTAAGATTTTTATCAGATTTGCAAGTGTCTGCAAGAAAGCTTGTTATGTTACTTCCCATTTGTACTCAGCCAGTATTATTGTTTATTAGTTTTGTCTGAGAATTGCATATTTTTTCAATCTTCCTTCTTTTAAGCTAAGATTTTTAATTTAGCGTAGAATATGTAGACAGTTAGTAGATTGTTGCAAGTGCAAAGAAAGCTTGTTATGTTCCTTCTCCTTTATTATCAGTAAATAAAAACTTTGCCCATGCATGATCTTTGGGGGGTTTCTAAATTTCCTTCAAATAATTAAAAATAGAAAATCCCAAAACATCTTGTGTCTTTGAATTTTTTGGTCAGTGTACTCTCAATCATTAAATTATGTAATAATAATCTTGAAATGCATAAATCTCAATGCATGATCTAATGGTTGCATATGTATTAAGATAAAGAGATAGAGAAATTTGAGATAAAGAATCATGCATTCTTACAAACCCCTCGAATTTGTAAGAAAAGAAGATAAAGTGTTAGAACTTGTGCTCAAAATAATGTGCATTGGAATAGGAAGACGAAAGGATTTTGAGATACATAATTATGTACCCACGAACCCTTAAATTGGCAAAAATTATCATATGGGTAAAGAAAATCACATGATTGTGTACCCATCCAATGGTAACTGCTTATTTTCTATTATTTCTTTGTTTGTAGGATTATATAATTCTCTAAGCCTTTGCTATTGGCTAGACATACCGTCAATATTGAATTTTTGAAATACATGATAATTACTCATTAATGGGAGATTAGTTTATTTTTTAATATATTATTAATTGAGTAATGCTAGACAAACAAACAATTCATACATAATTTTCATCTATAATAATATGTTTCATTGTGATTCTTTCACTTTAAAGCAAAATACCATTGAAGATAAATTTATTTATAATAATAATATTATCACATCATTTTTGTCAAGTTTTTTTTGTATGAATTTTATGTAATAATTGAATTTTCCTTAATAATTTTGTGAGCAGCCCAAGTAAATCATATTTTTGGTTATAATGGGCCTGCTTCAATGGACCCCCTTCAAACAACTTTGAAGAAACCAAACAGCTTCATATAAAGTCTAGCCCAACCCACTCACATTTTGCTTCATCTGCCAAACTGCATCATACGACGTAGCTTCTTCCCCTCACATTCCCTCTCCGTCAGCAAGTCAATATAAACTACAACCTTAACCACCACCGTTCATTTGAACATCAACGGTTTACGACGTCGGAAACTCACAGTAAAACCCCTGCTCTACAGCACACCATATAAACCCCCAACACTCTTAAATATCTCTCTCTCTCTCTCTCAGTTCGAAGGTCAAAAAAATCATCCACTCCGATTCTCTTTCTTTCCCGTCGCTTTCGGCTAAAATTCTTGCAAAACTCCCAACAAACTCTTTATTTCCCGAAATACCCCTACATTTTTCACCAAATTTCATCAATGTCCTCTCCTCCACCGCTCCCAATTTCGAACCCTCCATCCACCGCCGCCGCATCGTCGTTCGCCACATCGGCCTTACGGTGGGGCCGCATCTTTCACTGCTGTCGCCGCAGCACCCTCCGTTTGACGGCCGACAATCTAATGATCAGATCACACCAAGTTTTATTTATTTATTTATTTTACATTTTAGTTCATTTAAACTGATTATAGATCGGATTTGAAAGCACCAATTGCTTGACACTATTTTTTTTTTTTGTTTTCATAGAAATTTTGAAATTTTGTTCCACAAATTTTATAAAATGATATTGCTGATTTACTTTTTTTTTTTTTTTTGGTGTGTATGTTCTTGTTTATTCGGGCATGAAATAGAGTGATGTTTTGAAAAATTGGTAAAAAGTTGATTTTTTTTGGCTTTTTTAGTGTTTTTTTTTTATTATAAAAAATTGGGTTTTTGGATAAAAAAAACTGACTTTTTTTTTACTAAAAAAAGTTAAAAATTCGAAAAATTAGCTTTTTTTTAGTGCGTTCCCGGAAGACTCCAGAATAGAAGCTGATTTGCTATCCTTGTATATACCAAGAACGGAAAATGATGAAGATGAAGTTCGTCATCTGTTCAAAAAAAAAAAAGTTCGTCATTGCTTTTTTTTTTTCGCTTTTCATATGCCACTCAATTAACACCATATTTGTTGAATATAATACATTTCTCTACCTCACCATCACCACTTGCCACCGCAGGCCACCGCTGACTTTTCCGGCAACTTTTTCAACATCGTCAACAATTTTCACCTTGTCCTTATTACCAAACAAGATTTTACCTTTGATCTAATACTTTATACCCCTTTGAAATAAACTTTTCACCAATTGTCTCTACTATTTAAGGCTGAAATTAGACATTTGGTAATGAATTACTATCATGTCAAGACCAAAATTTTATTTTAAAAAAGGTATACCATTTAGCATGAAATTATTTGGTTCTTAAAAATACATTTATTAGTGGCATTTTCAAAATTTAGTCACTAATGTTGTATTTGGTTGAGGAATTTGGAAAGGAATTTGGAAAGAAAAAGAAAAAGAGTAATGCTAGAGACTCCAAAAATTATATGTTTTCTCTTTTCCTTTTCAAATCTCTTCTCCAATCTCCCAACCAAATACAACTTAAGAACCTTTTTATATTTCCTTTTACGTTTCGTGCCCACTCACATGATGAGTGAAATTGGACTCTAATTGTATTTTGCAAAAAAACCTTTACTTTTGATGGTGAAAAAGTTTAGTTCCTTAGTGATCAGTTGTATTTTTGTTTTTCAATTTTTTTTTTTTTTTTGACATTTTTTGGTTGATGTTATTATAACATAATGGAGAACAAATGGGGACCACTGCGAAAGTTTACAATGCCAAATGCCACTATTATATAGTTTTTATTTATTTATTATGCCATAGCGTTATGTAAAGTCTCATATGGTTATGGATTTTATATGTTAATGGGTGCATGCGTTTGTACACTGAATATGTGTTTGTTGGTCCCTCTTTACGCATCAATTGTTTTATCTTTATTACCCATTATGGATATGGAAATAAATATGAATGGAAAGTGTTAAAAATTGTTTCTCCAAATATTTTTTTAATATTTAATGTAGTAGTTAGTGGCCTTTTGATCACAATCTAATAAAAAGTAAAGCACAATGGACTATGATGCAAATTAACAACTATACTTTGTATAATAATTACAAAAATCATTTGGTGCATTAAGAATTTCAACGTGATTTATGATACAATAACATGATCATTTTTGTTTTTATTTTTTCTAAAAAATTTGTGAAATGTTACACTGTGTTATTGAGTGACATATAATCACGTTGTGTTTTCAGAATACTAAATAATTTCTCGTATACTATAGCAGGAGCATCTCCATAAAATTAATTAAACTTTTAGTTATATTTTTAACTTAAGAGTTACTTTTTTTAGTATTTATTTTAGCTAGTCATTTTAGGAAACAATAAAAAGTTCTTTCCTAATTTTAAAAATTATTTTTGCACTAAAATGGAAATTATATAGTGTGTCAACCTTTCTTTAATTTTGAATAATAATAATAATAATACCAAACAAATCAAATATACATATAGATACGGATATGAAACCCTAACCCTAGAATTGTCAGAAAAATTCAAACAAAAACTTTGGGTTAGAACATTTTCACAATTCAAAACCCTAATTTCTGAAACCTTAACCCTAATTTCTGATTTCACAATTCAAAACCCTAACCCTAACCCTAATTTCTGATGTCACATTCAATTGAAAACCCTAGAACATTTTTACAATTCAAAACCATAAGATTTTACCAATTCAAAACCACAATTTCAATTCACAAAGCCTATTCTACCCACATTGATATCAATTTCAATTCATAGTATTTTCACATTTACAAACCCTATTTACCAACATTTTTATCAATTCACAACATTTTCACATTCACAAATCCTATTCTACCCACATTGTACCCACATTCACATTTTCACAAACACAATAAACACATATAAAATTCAAACTAAGAGAGAGAGACAGACAGTCATACCAGCGAGAGAGAGAGAGAGCAGAGAGCGACCCACAGAGAGAGAGAGAGAGAGCAGAGAGTAGAGAACCCATGGACGGGAAGAGAGAGTGTGAGAGTAGAGAGAGAGTGTGAGAGCAGAGAGAGCGAGAGCAGAGAGTGAGAGAGAGCAGATCGGAAGGGGAAAAAAACTAAGTGTAAAAAGCGTGGTTGCAAATGAGGGGGGTAGGGGTTTTATATAAGTTATAAAAGCGTGGTTACGAACCACGCTTTCCTTTAAAACCAGATTTTGGTTAAAAGCGTGGATGATAACCATGCTTTCTTTAGCCAACAGCAAAAGCATGGTTACGAACCACATTTTCTGAAAAAATCAAATTTTATTTAAAAGCGTGGTTCCTAAGCACGCTTTCTATACAAAACAAATTTCCTTAAACGCGTGGTTTGTAACCACGCTTTCTTAATTAAAAACGTGGTTTGTAACCACGCTTTTACGATTTTACCAATTTTCCGCCGCTAGGCGACAAAAATGGTGAAAGCGTGATTTGTAATAGCGTTTCAGCTTATTTTGGGAATTCCGTTCAAACTAGGCCTAGTTTGGGAAATAGGTTGCTATTTTAGCTTATTTTGGAAAAAGCCCCATAAAGAAGGTAGAATCACGAAACTCTAACAAACCGCCCATTAATACAAAAGTTTTTTTTTTTAATAAATTATATTGACCTTTCTTTTGAAAAAAAAAAAATAAGTCTTATAGTTTTGATATAATTATATTAATTTTTTTTAATAAGTTTAAATGGACCAAAACTAATGTAAATGGTGCAAAAATATAATAATAATAATATATAAAAAACCCGTAAAGTATACATTTTTATGTAAAATATATGATAACATCATTTTTTCATCTATGTAACTAACAAATTATTAATAAAAATAAAATTATGTGTTATCTGAATTAAAATCTCAAATGTGCTCAATATAATTATGTTAAAACTAAGAAATTTACTTTATTTCTCCAAACTTTTAAATAAAATAAATAAAAAAGGATCAATATAATTTAACCAAATTTTGTTTATAAATTCTTAATGTTAACAATTATTCACAAATTACATGTATTAGTTAAGTCTTATTTTTATTTACATCCAATGAGAAAACTCAAAAAATTACTCCACAATAAAGCTATGATGATCAATCATTCACTTGAACGAGGGGGAGACACCTGCGGGTTTGTTGAAAGTGTACAAATGCATGAAACTAACATTATTATTTCCACATTACTACATACACACTCACACACTATTAATACTAATCTCTCTGTAAGAATCTATCTTTAAGAATGGCATCTTTAACAACAAATTGGACCTTGCCCACTTTCCTCCCATTCTTATCTTTCCATCTTCATCATGATATCTTACAAATAAAAAGAAAAAAAATTGATCCCCTTAAAAACCTTTTTCTAATTGAGCAGTCTAATAATACATCATTATTGTATTGATACAAAGATTTAAGTGATGAGATACATGTAATCATGGTGACTTAATGTGGTACATAAATATGATCATTATTATTCACAATGACATGACAAATTATATCTTGACTTTTAATTTGTAACAAATTCGACCAAGTTTGGATTGTTGAGGTTAGCTATGCTGTTCAGTGCACTTCCCTACATTGTTGATGTATTTTTGCATGTATATTGTTTTTTTCATTAATAAAGCTTTATTTTGCCGATCAAAAAAAACAAAACAAAAAAAAAAAAAATTGACCATGTAAGGCGTAAGTCCATTGTTATGTCATCGTGAGCGAATTATGAACCTATAACATTTCTTAAATAAATTAGAAAATGCTGGTCATATAATATTTTCAGGGAAAATTACGTTTACCCCTGGGGTTTGAAAAAATATAGTTGGTCCTATTAGTTTGGCATAATTACATTGAATTTTTTTAAGATTTTAATTCGTATAATACATAATCTCTTTTCATTAATAATTTGTTAATCATATAGATAGAAAAATGATATTATTATCTCTTTTACTCGGAAGTGTATATTTTAGCTTATATATCCTTATATATTCACAATCTGCATTGGTTTCAGATCTTTTAGCCTTATTAAAAGAGAGTAGGGGTAATTATGCCAAAATTGTTAGACTTGCTATATTTTATCTAAAATTTGAGAAAGATCAGTGTAATTTACCGATATTTTTATATGAAAAATTTATATAAAATTATATGAGAATGACATTTTTATAATTGTGATCTATAGGGATAGACTTTTTACTTTGAGATATATAAACTTTGTTTATATAACATTACCTAAATAGGATTTTAATGAATAAATCTGCGAAAGCAATATTCATAGTAAATGGTGACATTCAAATTGGAAATTTCAAAATAAAAAGGGAAAAAAAATCCTAAAATACCATGAAAATTATCAAATTATTGAAAATAAATATCAGCATCAATAATAAAATATTGAAAATACTTACAGAAGTGTAGATATTTCTATAAGTATTTTGAGTTTTTTTTTTTTTTTTTGAAAGCACTATTATTCGAATAATAATTCAAATCTTGAACACTGTCTCTTTCTCTTTACTATTTTACCATAAAATAGACTTAAATCCGGGCCATCTTTCATGATTGTCCTCTTGATTTCTCTTTTGCAAGTACAAATGTGTGCATTAAGATCACAAAGAAAACAATAGGTAAGTTATAATGAAAAATGTTATATGCAATCTTTTTTTTCTTTTTTCTTTTTTTGGCTAATTTACCCATATTTTTATATGAAAAATTTATATAAAATTATATGAGAATGACATTTTTATAATTGTGAGCTATGGGGATAGACTTTTTACTTTGAGATATATAAACTTTGTTTATATAACATTACCTAAATAGGATTTTAATGAATAAATCTGCAAAAGCAATATTCATAGTAAATGCTGACATTCAAATTGGAAATTTCAAAATAAAAAGGGAAAAAAAATCCTAAAATACCATGAAAATTATCAATTATTGAAAATAAATATCAGCATCAATAATAAAATATTGAAAATACTTACAGAGGTGTAGGTATTTCTATAAGTATTTTGAGTTTTTTTTTTTTTTTTTTGAAAACACTATTATTCTGAATAATAATTCAAATCTTGAACACTGTCTCTTTCTCTTTACTATTTTACCATAAAATAGACTTAAATCCGGGCCATCTTTCATGATTGTCCTCTTGATTTCTCTTTTGCAAGTTACAAATGTGTGCATTAAGATCACAAAGAAAACAATAGGTAAGTTATAATGAAAAATGTTATATGCAATCTTTTTTTTTCTTTTTTCTTTTTTTGGCTAATTTACCCATATTTTTATATGAAAAATTTATATAAAATTATATGAGAATGACATTTTTATAATTGTGAGCTATGGGAATAGACTTTTTACTTTGAGATATATAAACTTTGTTTATATAACATTACCTAAATAGGATTTTAATGAATAAATCTGCAAAAGCAATATTCATAGTAAATGCTGACATTCAAATTGGAAATTTCAAAATAAGAAGGGAAAAAAAATCCTAAAATACCATGAAAATTATCCAATTATTGAAAATAAATATCAGCATTGAAAATACTTACAGAGGTGTAGGTATTTCTATAAGTATTTTGAGTTTTTTTTTTTGTTTTTGTTTTTTTTTTTTTTTTGAAAGCACTATTATTCTTAATAATAATTCAAATCTTGAACATTGTCTCTTTCTCTTTACTATTTTACCATAAAATAGACTTAAATCCGGGCCATCTTTCATGATTGTCCTCTTAATTTCTCTTTTGCAAGTTACAAATGTGTGCATTAAGATCACAAAGAAAACAATAGGTAAGTTATAATGAAAAATGTTATATGCAATCTTTTTTTTCTTTTTTCTTTTTTGGCTAATTTACCCATATTTTTATATGAAAAATTTATATAAAATTATATGAGAATGACATTTTTATAATTGTGAGCTATGGGAAGACTTTTTACTTTGAGATATATATATACATTACCTAAATAGGATTTTAATGAATAAATCTGCAAAAGCAATATTCATAGTAAATGCTGACATTCAAATTGGAAATTTCAAAATAAAAGGGAAAAAAAATCCTAAAATACCATAAAATTATCCAATTATTGAAAATAAATATCAGCATTGAAAATACTTACAGAGGTGTAGGTATTTCTATAAGTATTTTGAGTTTTTTGTTTTTTTTTTTTTTTTGAAAGCACTATTATTCTGAATAATAATTCAAATCTTGAACATTGTCTCTTTCTCTTTACTATTTTACCATAAAATAGACTTAAATCTGGGCCATCTTTCATGATTGTCCTCTTAATTTCTCTTTTGCAAGTTACAAATGTGTGCATTAAGATCACAAAGAAAACAATAGGTAAGTTATAATGAAAAATGTTATATGAAATCTTTTTTTTCTTTTTTCTTTTTTCGGCTATTATTTTTGTATCATCATTTATGTGGATATTTATTATTGATTCTTAATCATTAAGAAAATAACAATATAAATAATCTAATATCATGTATTCAGTGATATTGCCAACCCTCGTGTGTGTGTTGATGTGATTCTCCACTATAATTTCAAGAACCCCATCAACCTTTACAAAAGAGAGAAAGATATATCAAGAACCATGGTTTTTTCCTCCATCCCAGCTTATCTTGATCCATCCAACTGGCAACAGGTTATGGTTTTTTCTTCAATATATGTTTTTCAATCCATGGCTTCTTTGCCAATAAAGCATCAAAAAAGGGAAGAAAAAAAATTATATTCCTCCCCCTTTTCTTTATCTCCTCTTCTTTATTTTTCACCATATCTTTTCTTGAATATACCTTTCATTCTTGCTTTTTTGTTTTCGTTTTTTGTTTTGTTTTTGTTTCACAGCAGCAACAAAATCCTCAAATTGGAACTAGCAGTGGAAATGGAAACCCTCATCTTCCACCACCTCCGCTGCCACCACCACCACACCAGGGTGATGGTTCGGGCTCAGTCAGGCCTGGTTTGGTGGCTGACCGGGGCCGAATGGCCAACATACCCATGCCAGAAGCTGCCCTAAAATGCCCGAGATGTGAATCAACAAACACAAAGTTTTGCTACTTCAACAACTACAGCCTCACTCAGCCTCGGCACTTTTGCAAGACTTGCCGGAGGTACTGGACGAGAGGCGGTGCTCTGAGAAGCGTTCCTGTGGGCGGTGGTTGCCGGAGAAACAAGAGAAGCAAAGGAAGTAACAGCTCGAAATCTCCGGTCAGCGGTGGCGGTGGTGATAGGCAAACTAGCAGTGGTTCAACAAGTGCAATCTCATCTTCTACTAGTGTTGGCACAACCAGTTTATTAGGTCTCACACCACAAATTCCACCACTCCGGTTCATGGCAGCTCCACTGAGTCAACTCACTGATCATCGTCATCATCACTACGGCGAAATCGGGTTGAATTACAGTGGAATTTCTGCTCCTTTGGTGGTTACAAGTGACATGAACATGAATTTCCACCTTGGAAGTAGTTCACTTGGTCTCGGTGGCGGTGGTGGCGGTGGCAGTGGAATCGAGCAGTGGCTTGCAACAACCAACTCAGATTTCCCCGATGGCGGCTTGGATTTTCCGGGTGTTTTGTACCCATTTCAAGGTGGTGTAGAGCCCTCTGGCTATGGTGGTGAGGGTAGTCAGGTCCGGCCAAAGCCGCCGGGTTTAGGGTTTACTACTCATCAACTCGGTTCAGTGAAAATGGAAGACAATCAGGTTCAAGAGTTGAATTTGTCAAGGCAGTTTTTGGGAATTCCAGGAAATGATCAGTATTGGAGTGGTTCTAGTTCTGCTTGGACTGACCTTTCTGGGTTTAGCTCATCTTCCACTAGGAATCCCCTATGATTAAGTTCTCTATCTATCTTGTGATCCCCAAAGTGAAGCTTAGTTTTCTCGGAAAAGTGAAATGAAAGTTTCATACTTAGTCATAGCTTGGGAGTTTTGAATTTAGTTGGCCAAGATGGAGGATTTTGATGATGGACTAAGGACTTTGTCTCAAAAAGTTTGTCTGAAAACCCTAGATAGTATTTCATGCTTTCAATATTTTTTTTTTGGGTTTAATTTTATTTTATTTTGTTTGCGTCTGAGCATGTTTACATAGATGAATAAAGTTTCCTTTCATTTCATCAATAAAGTTTCCTTTTTCTTTGCCGATCAAAAAAAAAAAAAATGTTTACATAGATGAATGTATGAGTTGTAGTAGTTTCTATATTGGAGTTTTTTTTTTTTTTTTTTTTTTTTCTTTTTGTTGAAGTCCTAATTTTCAAAAGTGATCAATATCATTGGGCTGAATGTTTTCTATGGAATTCTGTGCTGTAGTAGTTTCTATATTGGAGTTTTCTATGGAATTCTGTGCCGATCCAAAAAAACTTTCAAAAAATGGTGCTTTGGTGATTGTTAGTGCAGGGACTAATGACTTTGTTTTTAATTTCTATGACATACCCACAAGAAGGATTACCTTCAACATTAGTGAGTACCATGACTTTGTGCTCAATAATTTACAGAAGTTTGTTCAGGTTAAGTCTCTCTCTCTCTCTCTCTCTCTCTCTCTCATATTTGGTTACACAACCATTTTCGTTAACAATGCTAATATGGAGCTTTATAATTTTACAAACTTAAAATCCATTCAAATTGAAAGAGTGGTTGGTGAGATAAATGAGTATCCAGAAAGTCAAGTTTTTTTGGTCTATTTAAAATATATATATATATATTTTGAGTAAATTTATTTTTTTGGTTCATCTCGATTGGATTATTTTAAAATTTATATAAAAAAAAGACAAATTTTAAAAATATTCACTAAAAAATAATGAAATAATAAAAAAAAAACTTACGAAAATCGGTTTGTTTTTCTGATTTTTCTGAACTTTTTTACAAAAAAAAAAAAAAAAAAAAAGAAGAAGAAGAAAAGAAATAAAAAGACAAATAAATAAATGTTATTAAATTTTTGTAAGCAACTAACAGACATGGATCTAAAAGGAAAAAAATTACATAATTTTTTAACAAGTTCACTAAGCACCAATGTTGTGATAGATTAAACTATCTATTCATTTTTTTAATTGTTAAATTTTATATCATTAAGTTGTGTTATAATGTTATTAATAACATGAATTTTTAAATTAAATTGAATTTAGTTACGATATAAAATAAAGAAACAAATAAGGAAAGTTTTCATTGGCAACCATTACATTTTCCCTAAATCTTTCCTTTAAGTAATCCTTTCAAGTTTAATCTAAAATATGAAATCTATACTAGTTAGGCCTTTGAGGATTAAACTCCCCCTTTATTTTTCTTACTGTTTTTTTAACTTTTATATCATTAAGAATGATGTGTCATAATGTTATTTGAAAGTTTTCATTAATTATCATTATTTTTTGCCTAAATCTTATCCCTTTGAAGTTTTCTCCGTCAAATTTTATTCCAAAATTATGAAATTAAAAAGATTATTTTCTAAAAATTAATCAAAATTAAAATTTTGTCTCACAATCTTTCCTTCCATTTTCAAAACACTTTTTTCTTTCAATTATTCTATATTTTTTTCAATATAATTTTCTTCAAAATGCTAGTTTTCCATCAATCAATTATCTATTGACTAGCAATTAACTAGCAAAATCTAATTTCCATCTAGTCTAGTAGATTTTAAAATTTTAATTTTTTTTTAAAAAAAAATTAAAAATTCACTAAAAATGAGAGAAAAAATAATCAACAAAAAAGTTACTAAAAAAAATCAATTCCAAACAACTCTTAAAACCAAACATTGATCTTTCTCAATAAATTTATGGGTAAAAATTATAAGATTGTAGTAATTATTTGGTCTTTTCGAAATTCTAAGATGATATGTGTCCATCTAATAATAAGGAATTGTGTACTTACATTATTACATAGTCGAAAAAGAGTAGAATCAATGACAAAACATTATTGATTGGACCAGTGGCATAGCCAGGAATTTGATGGAGAGGGGGCACAAATTAATGATAACATCAGTGTGTTTGGTTTGAGTTTTTTGAATTAAGTTTTTTAAAAATTGAGTTTTTTGATTTTCGTGTTTTTTCGTTTTTAGTGAATATTTTTAAAATTTTAAAAATATTTTTTTTACTTTTTTAGATGAATTTTACTTAGATGTATTTAAAAAATTTGTGAAAAAATATTTTAAAAAATTAATAAATACATAAAAATACAAATAATGTACAGAATTTTCATATATATATATATATATATATATTGTATTTTTGGTATTTAGTGAATTTTTAAAAGGTTTTTTTCACAAATTTTTTACTTTTTAGGTATATTTATGTTAGATATGTCTAAAAATTAAAAAAATTCAGTAAAAATAAATAAAAAAACCCAAAAAACAAAAAAGTAGAATTTTCTGAAAAGTATTTTTGGAAAACTCTGACCAAGCAAATTTTTTTATTTTTATTTTTATAATAAACAACAATGAGATATTACTAAACTTAAATATTAAGAGTCCATTTGGATAAATGTGAATTTTAAATTATAGGATTTGAGATTAAATTTTATATAAATATTGGGGAGTAACTATTTATAGGTAGTTTGAAAAATTAAAAAAGAAGATAAGTTGAGATAAAAATAATATATTTTAGTAGAAAAATTCTATAAAACACACCATAAAAAAAAGTGTCTATCATATGTCGTAATTATGATTTTCGTGGGCTTTCGTTATGACACATTATACTGTTAGATATAATTTAGTTATAATTTATTGTGGTTCTTATTTTGGCTATTACTATATATCAAGTAATAGTTAGTTATGACCTATTGTAATTTTTTGAATCATCAAAGAGTCCAAATCCGGCAAATCGTTTTTGAAAACAGATTTTTTTGAAAGAAGTGCCAAACATGGACTGCTTTGCCAGATACAGAGTCGCCACCTAAATATTTTATTTTAGGAGGAATTTAGGAAACCCTAACTCGTTGCTTAAGGCCACGTGTCCGTCATCACCAAAGTTGCCTCGGCTCGGGAACTTGGGTACGATTAGGGAAGGTCACTTCGTGAGCACCCCCGCTCGCCCGATCAAAGATCGGCCTCTACTAACCATGATATCGAGTTTTGAAAACATTATGTGCTCTTATTCCGGTTATTAGCCTAGATTTACTATGTGATGCACACAGCATACAAGTATAGACTAGATTGCCTAAGTTGGAACAAAGCATCGCATATCTGTCTGTTTTGAAAATGGATTGAAGTTTGCTACTCGCAAGTAGGCTAAAACACGGGTTTCGACGAATTATCCCAATTCTAGCAACCCAACCTTCACCCACAGGGATTCAGACAGTTATATCACATAAGCACATAGCCTCATGGCAAGCATGCTATCATGGCAACACTCACACGCATGCAAGGATGCTAAAGCATAAACACTTACCGAGTACTCCAAGCCAAAGAAAGAAGCTAATTAGAAATCATGCATGAATCCTAACTATGCTGAGATGCCTAATGCAACACATACAAGTATGCAACTAAGATAGGCTTGGCTATTCTAAGATGGCATATGAAATGCTACAAAAATCATGTATTCAACTCGGAATTGAAATACAATGCAATTAGTATGATGCGCCGAGCCCGGTGCATGCAAGACAAATGAATGGATGCAAACATGCGAATATAAGAATGCTAATTAAAACATGCCCTAAACTAACCATCATAAGCTAGTAAATAAAAGGGAGAAAGACGTGGGGTTGGAAGACATACATCACACGCATGCACACTTATTACAAAATTGCCCTCCTCGGAGGGTCATAATAAATAATACAGACCGAATAAATAATTAACTACTCTAGCTAATTAAATATTACAAAACCCTAATTAATTAACAAATTAACTAAGAAACGAAATAAACTAGTATGCAGATCTATGGACCGCCTCAGCTCTGTTCTGAATGATGAAAGATGCATGCGTGCTTGAGTTGCCTTGTCGAGAAATTCCTCGCGATGCCTTGATTTGCCTCTGTTTGCAATTGATCCCGGAATATCGTACAAAGCCCTAGAAGGCTGCTGGTTTCTGGTTTGCTGCAACAGAGAGCAAGAAAGGGGCATGGCAAAGAATTTTCAACACATGTGCACACGACCACTCTCCTCGTCATTGCACGAGCTCTAGGGAGTGTAGTCCTCGATCCTCGTGCCATCAATCACGCATCTCGATGCAAGATGGCCGAGGAGTCGAATTGCACGACTCAATGTGAAATGAATGCACATATAAACACAACAAGGCCTAAACTCCATCATGGGAAATCCGGAGTGTCGGCGACCGGAAATTGAGACACGTTTCGTCACTTTGAGTACGAAACGCCCCTCATTTCCCGTGTTTGGACTAACCCTACTCCAAACACAATGCAATGAGATGGCATACACAATGTGACTAACATGCGACCCTAAATGCAATGCAACCTAATCATGCTGGCATGCGAGGGATGATATGCACACATGCAACCTAGCATACGCAATGCTATGGACTAAAATGGCATACACAATGCACATGAGCTATATGGCATACACAATGCACACATACGAAGATGGGCATACACAAAGGCATAATCAAAGCATACACAATGCGATGGTCAAACATGCAACAACATGAACCAAATGGCATACACAATGCAAGGTGGACTTAAACCAATATGAATGGACCTCAGCCACACTCAAATCAGTGGCCATGTGATGAAAACGAGACAACCGAAATACATGCAAACATGCCCCATGCAAGGGACCAATCCTAAAGCACCAAATGCAACTTTATCAAAGCATGCAAAGGATGAAATATGGCATACAAACACACATTTTCCAGCTCTGGAACATGATGCACCATGGTCTCGAATCATGCAAATATGTCACCCAATGCATGCTAGATGGCCCGAATATCAAAACTAGTGAAGCGAATTACACTAGAGGTACACAAAGCAATGCACAAAGGACAAAACCAACCCCAAACAGACCGTAGGCAGGTCCAAGACAGTGGGAAAACGGCCTAAAATGATGGCTCAACATGCACAAAAATGAAGCTCACGCAATGGCCCAAAAACGAGGCAGTTATGCACAACTCTCAAACGCATTTAAAGAGTGGAAAACATGTATATATGGCATACATATAAGCTCTGAAATATGATGTGCAATGGTCCCGAAACATGAAAACACCTCAGTATATGCATGTAACAGACCTCAAAACTCAAAGCTAGGTATGGATATTGAACTACAAGCATGCAAAACAAGCATCATTCGACCATGAGACCCAAAAACAGAGCTAAGGCAGTCCAAAATATGCACAAAATCAGTTAAAGGCATGGCCAAAAAGTGCTAGAATCAAGGGCTATGTAAGCTAGTAAAGGGGGTTTGCATTACAAGTATGTGAGGCAATCAAGTGGCTGCCAAACCAGAAAAATTTAGAGGTATGAAATGCCAAATAATCCCAAAAACCCAAGGAAACATGGTCAATGCATGCAAGAATGATATGTTCCTTTGAAAGGCCAATAAGAGGGTTATTCTACACATGTATAATGGACATCCAATATGACAAAACCACCTTTGGACAGAGGTTATGAAAGCCCTAAAACTCACTGAAAAGGGCCTGAAATAAGGTTAGGAAGCATGCAAGCAAAGGCTCCTTTGTAAGACCAAGAAGAGGGTTACTCTACACATGCAAGAGGGACACCTAAGATGGCAAAAACAGATCTGGAAAGAGCTCATGCAGGTCCTAAAACTCATCAAAAATGGCCTGAAACATGGCTTTGAAACATGCAAATAGGGGCTCCTTTGTAAGGCCAATAATGCTAGAAAACAAGACAAGGGTTGAGAGGGTCACCCCTCTCTGATTTTGATGCTCAAAAACACATAATAACCACTGAAAATCTGCTGGATTTCAGTGGTCAAAAGGGCCAACAAAGCTCAACACAAAGGCCCTAAGGCATAGCTCAAAACAAGATGGAATGAAGCATGCAAGGGGGTAGATGACCCCCAACAGAAAAATGGTCTCAAACAAACATGTTAAGAAGCTCAAAATAAGACTTTTTTCAGTTTATGATGAAGCCCAAAAATGCTTGCAAATAGAGCTAAGATATGAAGCAAAACAATGATAAAAAGAGGGAAATAGAGTGTTACCCTTGTAGCCAAAGACCAGCAACTTCTGGACCAAAAACAGCAAGCCTTCAACCTCTGAAAATGGGCTCCAAGGTGCTTAGGTTGATAGTGGAGGTGTTGTGTTTGGAGGTGTGGTGCAATGGGGCCAAGAACTTCAACCTTTGAAGCTAAATGGAAGAGATACAAAGAAAGAGTGTATGCATGAGCCTTAGCAATTTTCTGAACCCTTGCAAGTGAAGAGGGACCTTTTTTTATAGAGGAGAGGGGCTATAGCTTCTTCAAGAAGCTTAAAACCAAGCTTAAACATCCTCCATACACGTGTATAGAGGATGCAATTTGAGGCTTCCAGCTGGCATCAATTCAATGAGTTAGAAAATGAGAAGGCTGGCCGACCAGTTCATGTGGTCGGCTGACCACTTGCCCTGGTCGGCGACCACCAGGGTCAAAAGGGTCAGGTGGTCGGTGGCCCATATTGGTGGTCTCCCAGGTGAATGCAACCAATGGTGGTATGGGAGACCAGTAATTGTGGCCCAAAAGTGAGGGAGACCACTTACCTGTCAAGAAAATCGGCTGGCGGAGAGAGAAGATGGTCTCTAAGAAAATTCTGGTCTCCCACCCTTCTACCACCTTCCAAACAATGAAAATAGGGTCCATGCCAAAAATGAACCAAGACGGATGCAAAACGAGGGTTCGGAGGCCAAAACGCGCAGCCGGATGCCCCGAAAACTGACTGTTAAGCATCGAAAGTGGCGTGCGACGACGAAGGTGGTCTCCCGGGCCACAGTGTCCCTCTAGGGAGAGGAAACAAGGTGTGTGCCAAAAACCGGAGCAAACGGAGAAAGTTAAGCGGTCCCGAACCGAGGCGCACGGACGACGGCTCCGAAAATCGGAAACTGGTCTCCAAATGGGAACAGTGGTCTACGACCACAAAAAGTAGCCTACAGCCACTGAGAAATGGCCTACGAGACCTCTCCCTCCCTTCAGAAAGAGAAAACAGAACCTGGTTCGCAAATCGAGGCAAAGCACAAAAGTCCCAAGGTCCGGAGGCAAGGCTCTCAGCTGAGACTCTATAACCTCAGAACGAGCACAACATGTGTCATCACCGAGCGCTCAATCAATGACGTCTGAGTCTTAAGGTCGGTCAAAATGGGGTGTCTACAGATCCTAGTTCATGTTAAGATGGCTAATGCAACACATGCAAAATGCAGCTAAGATAGGGTCGGCTATTCTAAGATGGCATATGAGATGCTGCAGATAACACATATACAACTTGAATTGAAATACAATGCAGTTAGTATGATGCGCCGAGCCCAGTGCATGCAAGACAAATGAATGGATGCAAACATGCGAGCATAAGAATGCTAATTGAAACATGCCCTAAACTAACCATTATAAACTGGTAAATAAAAGGGAGAAAGACGTGGGGTTGGAAGACATGCACACACTCACGCACACTTATTACAACATTGCCCTCTCGGAGGAGGGTCCGAATAAATAATACAGACCGAACAAATAATTAACTACTCTAGCTAATTAAATATTACAAAACCCTAATTAATTAACAAATTAACTAAGAAACGAAATAAACTAGTATGCAGATCTATGGACCGCCTCAGCTCTGTTCCAAATGATGAAAGATGCATGCATGCTCGAGTCTCCTTGTCAGGAAATTCCTCGCGATGCCCCGATTTGCCTCTGCTTGCAATTGATCCCGGAATATTGTACAAAGCTCTAGAAGGCTGCTGGTTTCTGGTTTGCTGCAACAGAGAGCAAGAAAGGGGCATGGCAAAGAATTTTCAACACATGTGTGCACGACCACTCTCCCCGTCATTGCACAAGCTCTAGGGAGTGTAGTTCTCGATCCTCGTGCCATCAATCATGCATCTCGATGCATGATGGCCAAGGAGTCGAATTGCACGACTCAATGTGAAATGAATGCACATATAAACACAACAAGGCCTAAACTCCATCATGGGTAATCCGAAGTGTCGGCGACCGGAAATTGAGACATGTTTCGTCATTTGAGTACGAAACGCCCCTCGTTTCCCGTGTTTGGACTAACCCTACTCCAAACACAATGCAATGAGATGGCATACACAATGCGACTAACATGCAACCCTAAATGCAATGTAACCTAATCATGCTAGCATGCGAGGGATGATATGCACACATGCAACCTAGCATACGCAATGCTATGGACTAAAATGGCATACACAATGCACATGAGCTATATGGCATACACAATGCAAGGTGGACTTAAACCAATATGAGTGGACCTCAGCCATACTCAAATTAGTGGCCATATGATGAAAACGAGACAACTGAAATACATGCAAACATGCACGAATGCAAATGACCGATCCTAAGGCACAACATGCAACACTCTACAAAGCATGGCAAAGGATGAAATATGGCATAGAATTGCACATGATCCAGCTCTGAAATGGCATAAACGATGATCTCGAAACATGCAAACACCTCACATAATGCATGCTAGATGACCCGGATACCGAAACTAGTGGAGTGGATTACACTATAGGTATACAAAGCGATGCACAAATGACCAAACCACCCCCAAATAGACCTTAGGTAGGTTGAAGACAGTGGGAAAATGGTCTAAAAAGATGGCTCGAAATGCATTCAAATGAAGCTCATGCAATGGTCGGTAAACGAGGCATACAAGTACAACTCTCAAATGCACTTAAAGAGTGAAAATCATGGGAATATGGCATACATATAAGCTCTGAAATATGATGTGCAATGACCCCAAAACATGGAAAAACCTCAGTATATGCATGCAATAGGCCTCAAAACTCAAAGCTAGGCATGGATATTGTACTACAAGCATGCAAAACAAGCATCATTCGACCATGAGACCCAAAAATAGAGCTAAGGCAGTCCAAAACATGCACAAAATCAGTTTAAGTCATGGCCAAAAAGTGCTAAAATCAAGGGCCAAAATAGCATGCGATGTAAGCTAGTAAAGAGGATTTGCACTACAAGTATGTGAGGCAATCAAGAGGTTTCCAAATCAGAAAAATTCAGAAGTATTCCATGCCAAATAATACCCAAAAACTCATGGAAACATGGTCAATGCATGCAAGAATGATATGTTCCTTTGAAAGGCCCAAAAGAGGGTTATTCTACACGTGCAAGATGGACATCCAAAATGGCAAAACCACATCTGTACAGAGGTTATTAAGGCCCTAAAACTCACTAAAAGGGCCTGAAATGAGACTAGGAAGCATGCAAGTAAAGGCTCCTTTGAAAGGCCATGAAGAGGGTTACTCTACACATGCAAGAGGGACACCTAATATGGCAAAACCACCTCTAGAAAGAGGTCATGCAGGTCCTAAAACCCACCAAAAATGGTCTGAAACATGCTCAAGAAGTGTGTAAATATAGGCCCCTTTGTTAGGTCAACAATGCTAGTAAACAAGACAAGGGGTGAGAGGGTCACCCCCTCTGATTTTGGGGCTCAAAACAATATGCTAGCCACTGAAAATCTACTGGATTTCAGTGGCTAGAAGGCCAAACAAAGCTCACTTCAAAGGCCTAGATGTATGGCTCAAAACAAGGTGAAAACAAGCATGCAAGGGGGTAGATGACCCCCAACAGAAAAATGACCTTAAACAAACTTCAAGAGGAGCTCAAAATAAGACTTTTTTTAGTTTGTGACAAAACCCAAAAATGCTTGCAAATATAGCTAAGATATGAAGCAAAATAGGAACCAAAAGGGAATAAGAGAGTTACCCTTGTAGCCAAGAAAGACAGCAGCTTCTGGACCAAGAAAGTGGCTCCTCAACCTCTGAAAATAAGCTCGAAGGTGCTTAGATGGATGATGGAGAAGTGTGGTTGTGAGGTGTAATGCAATGGGGCCAAGAACCTAGCACTTTTTGGGACCAAAACCAAAATAGAGAGGTGTATAGGTGTATGTCTGCCTTGGCCAAAAATCTGAACCTTTGCTAATGAGGGAGAGGCTCTCTCTTATAGAGGAACAAAGGTCCAAGCTTCTCCTAGAAGCTTAGAGCAAAGGGCCAAGCTTCTTAAGGAAGCTAAAGCAAAAAGGGTCAAGCTTCTTGAGGAAGCTAGAGCAAACGGGTCAAGCTTCCTCAAGAAGCTAAGAAAGGTTCAAGCTTCTCTTAGAAGCTTGGAGAAAAGGGTCAAGCTTCTTTAAGAAGCCAAAACAAGAGTGCTAATCCTCCATACACGTGTATGGAGGATCCAGTCTGTGCCCTCCAGCTGGCACAACTGGAATCAACTCAGTGAGACAAAACTGCAGAAAGCTGGCCGACCAGTTCAAGTGGTCGGCCGACCACTTTCCCTGGTCGGCCGACCAGGGTCAAAAGGTTCAAATGGATTTTGGTGGTCGGCAGCCCTTAGGGAAGGTCTCCACACACAATGCAAGCAAGTGGTGGTATGGGAGACCAGAAAATATGGCTCAAAACACTGGGAGACTAGTTTCCTGACAAGAAAATCGGCCGGCGGAAAAGAAGTGGTCTCCAAGAGAATTGCTGGTCTCCCACCCCCGTACCACCTTCCAAACATGAAAATAGGGTCCATGTCAAAAATGAACCAAGACGGATGCAAAACGAGGGTTCGGGGGCCAAAACGCGCAGCGGGTGCCCTGAAAACTGACTGTTAAGCATCGAAAGTGGCGTGCGACCACGAAGGTGGTCTCCCGGGCCACAGTGTTCCTCTAGAGAGAGGAAACAAGGTGTGTGCCAAAAATCGGAGCAAATGGAGAAAGTTAAGGGTCCCGAACCAAGGTGCATGCCAACGGCACCAAAACCGAAATTGGTCTCCAAACGGGAATAGTGGTCTACGACCACGAAAAGTAGCCTACAGCCACTGAGAGATTGTCTACGAGACCTCTCCCTCCCTTCAGGAAGAGAAAACAGAACCTGGTTTGCAAATCGAGGCAAAGCACAAACGAGTCCCGAAATTCGGAGGAAGGCTCTCTCAGCCAAGACCCTTAACCTCAGAACGAGCGCGGCATGCACTATCACCGAGCGCTCAATCGATGACGTCTGAGTCTTAAGGTCGGTCAAAAATGGCATGTCTACAAACGATAAGATTAAAATTATAAATACTTTTCTAATTTTATTTTTCTAAATTGGTAGTATTTCTATTTTCGATACAAAAGGTAAAAATAATGTTGAACTAATGGTGTGAGAATGGTGAAACAACAGGGCTCAATGAAACTCGAAAAGGGTGCTGCGGAGTGGATTGATAGAAGCAGCATTCCTTTGTTCTCCCATCACTCCGATGTGTCACTCTGCTTCCAATCACTTGTTTTGGGATAGTGTTCATCCCAGTGAATCCGGCTACAACCACCTTTCCCAATCCCTCGCCGCTGCAATCATTGGCCAGCTTTTTTGAACCAATCAATCACACCAACCCTCTTTGATTCATTCCCTGTCTATCACTAGCATTTTTTTTTTTTTTCTTCTTCTTTTTTTTTTTTTTTTTTGCTAAGATTTTTATCAATTTGCAAGTGTCTGCAAGAAAGCTTGTTATGTTACTTCCCATTTGTACTCAGCCAGTATTATTGTTTATTAGTTTTGTCTGAGAATTGCATATTTTTTCAATCTTCCTTCTTTTAAGCTAAGATTTTTAATTTAGCGTAGAATATGTAGACAGTTAGTAGATTGTTGCAAGTGCAAAGAAAGCTTGTTATGTTCCTTCTCCTTTATTATCAGTAAATAAAAACTTTGCCCATGCATGATCTTTGGGGGGTTTCTAAATTTCCTTCAAATAATTAAAAATAGCAAATCCCAAAACATCTTGTGTCTTTGAATTTTTTGGTCAGTGTACTCTCAATCATTAAATTATGTAATAATAATCTTGAAATGCATAAATCTCAATGCATGATCTAATGGTTGCATATGTATTAAGATAAAGAGATAGAGAAATTTGAGATAAAGAATCATGCATTCTTACAAACCCCTCGAATTTGTAAGAAAAGAAGATAAAGTGTTAGAACTTGTGCTCAAAATAATGTGCATTGGAATAGGAAGACGAAAGGATTTTGAGATACATAATTATGTACCCACGAACCCTTAAATTGGCAAAAATTATCATATGGGTAAAGAAAATCACATGATTGTGTACCCATCCAATGGTAACTGCTTATTTTCTATTATTTCTTTGTTTGTAGGATTATATAATTCTCTAAGCCTTTGCTATTGGCTAGACATACCGTCAATATTGAATTTTTGAAATACATGATAATTACTCATTAATGGGAGATTAGTTTATTTTTTAATATATTATTATTTGAGTAATGCTAGACAAACAAACAATTCATACATAATTTTCATCTATAATAATATGGTTCATTGTGATTCTTTCACTTTAAAGCAAAATACCATTGAAGATAAATTTATTTATAATAATAATATTATCACATCATTTTTGTCAAGTTTTTTTTTGTATGAATTTTATGTAATAATTGAATTTTCCTTAATAATTTTGTGAGCAGCCCAAGTAAATCATATTTTGGTTATAATGGGCCTGCTTCAATGGACCCCCTTCAAACAACTTTGAAGAAACCAAACAGCTTCATATAAAGTCTAGCCCAACCCACTCACATTTTGCTTCATCTGCCAAACTGCATCATACGACGTAGCTTCTTCCCCTCACATTCCTCTCTCCGTCAGCAAGTCAATATAAACTACAACCTTAACCACCACCGTTCATTTGAACATCAACGGTTTACGACGTCGGAAACTCACAGTAAAACCCCTGCTCTACAGCACACCATATAAACCCCCAACACTCTTAATATCTCTCTCTCTCTCTCTCCTCAGTTCGAAGGTCAAAAAAATCATCCACTCCGATTCTCTTTCTTTCCCGTCGCTTTCGGCTAAAATTCTTGCAAAACTCCCAACAAACTCTTTATTTCCCGAAATACCCCTACATTTTTCACCAAATTTCATCAATGTCCTCTCCTCCACCGCTCCCAATTTCGAACCCTCCATCCACCGCCGCCGCATCGTCGTTCGCCACATCGGCCTTACGGTGGGGCCGCATCTTTCACTGCTGTCGCCGCAGCACCCTCCGTTTGACGGCCGACAATCTAATGATCAGATCACACCAAGTTTTATTTTATTTATTTATTTTACATTTTAGTTCATTTAAACTGATTATAGATCGGATTTGAAAGCACCAATTGCTTGACACTATTTTTTTTTTTTTGTTTTCATAGAAATTTTGAAATTTCGTTCCACAAATTTTATAAAATGATATTGCTGATTTACTTTTTTTTTTTTTTTTGGTGTGTATGTTCTTGTTTATTCGGGCATGAAATAGAGTGATGTTTTGAAAATTGGTAAAAAGTTGATTTTTTTTGGCTTTTTTAGTGTTTTTTTTTATTATAAAAAATTGGGTTTTGGATAAAAAAAACTGACTTTTTTTTTACTAAAAAAAGTTAAAAATTCGAAAAATTAGCTTTTTTTTAGTGCGTTCCCGAAGACTCCAGAATAGAAGCTGATTTGCTATCCTTGTATATACCAGGAACGGAAAATGATGAAGATGAAGTTCGTCATCTGTTCAAAAAAAAAAAAAGTTCGTCATTGCTTTTTTTTTTTTTCGCTTTTCATATGCCACTCATTTAACACCATATTTGTTGAATATAATACATTTCTCTACCTCACCATCACCACTTGCCACCGCAGGCCACCCTGACTTTTCCGGCAACTTTTTCAACATCGTCAACAATTTTCACCTTGTCCTTATTACCAAACAAGATTTTACCTTGGATCTAATACTTTATACCCCTTTGAAATAAACTTTCACCAATTGTCTCTACTATTTAAGGCTGAAATTAGACATTTGGTAATGAATTACTATCATGTCAAGACCAAAATTTTATTTAAAAAAGGTATACCATTTAGCATGAAATTATTTGGTTCTTAAAAATACATTTATTAGTGGCATTTTCAAAATTTAGTCACTAATGTTGTATTTGGTTGAGGAATTTGGAAAGGAATTTGGAAAGAAAAAGAAAAAGAGTAATGCTAGAGACTCCAAAAATTATATGTTTTCTCTTTTCCTTTTCAAATCTCTTCTCCAATCTCCCAACCAAATACAACTTAAGAACCTTTTTATATTTCCTTTTACGTTTCGTGCCCACTCACATGATGAGTGAAATTGGACTCTAATTGTATTTTGCAAAAAAACCTTTACTTTTGATGGTGAAAAAGTTTAGTTCCTTAGTGATCAGTTGTATTTTTGTTTTTCAATTTTTTTTTTTTTTTTGACATTTTTTGGTTGATGTTATTATAACATAATGGAGAACAAATGGGGACCGCTGCGAAAGTTTACAATGCCAAATGCCACTATTATATAGTTTTTATTTATTTATTATGCCATAGCGTTATGTAAAGTCTCATATGGTTATGGATTTTATATGTTAATGGGTGCATGCGTTTGTACACTGAATATGTGTTTGTTGGTCCCTCTTTACGCATCAATTGTTTATCTTTATTACCCATTATGGATATGGAAATAAATATGAATGGAAAGTGTTAAAAATTGTTTCTCCAAATATTTTTTAATATTTAATGTAGTAGTTAGTGGCCTTTTGATCACAATCTAATAAAAAGTAAAGCACAATGGACTATGATGCAAATTAACAACTATACTTTGTATAATAATTACAAAAATCATTTGGTGCATTAAGAATTTCAACGTGATTTATGATACAATAACATGATCATTTTTGTTTTTATTTTTTCTAAAAAATTGTGAAATGTTACACTGTGTTATTGAGTGACATATAATCACGTTGTGTTTTCAGAATACTAAATAATTTCTCGTATACTATAGCAGGAGCATCTCCATAAAATTAATTAAACTTTTAGTTATATTTTTAACTTAAGAGTTACTTTTTTTAGTATTTATTTTAGCTAGTCATTTTAGGAAACAATAAAAAGTTCTTTCCTAATTTTAAAAATTATTTTTGCACTAAAATGGAAATTATATAAGTGTGTCAACCTTTCTTTAATTTTGAATAATAATAATAATAATACCAAACAAATCAAATATACATATAGATACGGATATGAAACCCTAACCCTAGAATTGTCAGAAAATTCAAACAAAAACTTTGGGTTAGAACATTTTCACAATTCAAAACCCTAATTTCTGAAACCTTAACCCTAATTTCTGATTTCACAATTCAAAACCCCCTAACCCTAATTTCTGATGTCACATTCAATTGAAAACCCTAGAACATTTTCACAATTCAAAACCACAGATTTTACCAATTCAAAACCACAATTTCAATTCACAAAGCCTATTCTACCCATTGATATCAATTTCAATTCACAGTATTTTCACATTCACAAACCCTATTTACCAACATTTTTATCAATTCACAACATTTTCACATTCACAAATCCTATTCTACCACATTGTACCCACATTCACATTTTCACAAACACAATAAACACATATAAAATTCAAACTAATAAAGAGAGAGACAGACAGTCATACCAGCGAGAGAGAGAGAGAGCAGAGAGCGACCCACGGAGAGAGAGAGAGAGAGCAGAGAGTAGAGAACCCATGGACGGGAAGAGAGAGTGTGAGAGTAGAGAGAGAGTGTGAGAGCAGAGAGAGCGAGAGCAGAGCGTGAGAGAGAGCAGATCGGAAGGGGAAAAAAACTAAGTGTAAAAAGCGTGGTTGCAAATGAGGGGGGTGGGGTTTTATATAAGTTATAAAAGCGTGGTTACGAACCACGCTTTCCTTTAAAACCAGATTTGGTTAAAAGCGTGGATGATAACCAGCTTCTTTAACCAACACAAAAGCGTGTTACGAACCACATTTTCTGAAAAAAACCAAATTTATTTAAAAGCGTAGGTTCCTAACGCACGCTTTCTATACAAAACAAATTTCCTTAAACGCGTGGTTTGTAACCACGCTTTCTTAATTAAAAACGTGGTTTGTAACCACTTTTACGATTTTTACCAATTTTCCGCCGCTAGGCGACAAAAATGGGTGAAAGCGTGATTTGTAATAGCGTTTCAGCTTATTTTGGGAATTCCGTTCAAACTAGGCCTAGTTTGGGAAATAGGTTGCTATTTTAGCTTATTTTGGAAAAAGCCCCATAAAGAAGGTAGAATCACGAAACTCTAACAAACCGCCCATTAATACAAAAAGTTTTTTTTTTTAATAAATTATATTGACCTTTCTTTTGAAAAAAAAAAAATAAGTCTTATAGTTTTGATATAATTATATTAATTTTTTTAATAAGTTTAAATGGACCAAAACTAATGTAAATGGTGCAAAAATATTAATAATAATTAATATATAAAAAACCCGTAAAGTATACATTTTTATGTAAATATATGATAACATCATTTTTTCATCTATGTAACTAACAAATTATTAATAAAAATAAAATTATGTGTTATCTGAATTAAAATCTCAAATGTGCTCAATATATTATGTTAAAACTAAGAAATTTACTCTTATTTCTCCAAACTTTAAATAAAATAAATAAAAAAGGATCAATATAATTTAACCAAATTTTGTTTATAAATTCTTAATGTTAACAATTATTCACAAATTATCATGTATTAGTTAAGTCTTATTTTTATTTACATCCAATGAGAAAACTCAAAAAATTACTCCACAATAAAGCTATGATGATCAATCATTCACTTGAACGAGGGGGAGACACCTGCGGGTTTGTTGAAAGTGTACAAATGCATGAAACTAACATTATTATTTCCACATTACTACATACACACTCACACACTATTAATACTAATCTCTCTGTAAGAATCTATCTTTAAGAATGGCATCTTTAACAACAAATTGGACCTTGCCCACTTTCCTCCCATTCTTATCTTTCCATCTTCTCATGATATCTTACAAATAAAAAAAAAAAAATTGATCCCCTTAAAAACCTTTTTCTAATTGAGCAGTCTAATAATAATCATTATTGTATTGATACAAAGATTTAAGTGATGAGATACATGTAATATGGGACTTAATGTGGTACATAAATATGATCATTATTATTCCAATGACATGACAAATTATATCTTGACTTTTAATTTGTAACAAATTCGACCAAGTTGGGATTGTTGAGGTTAGCTATGCTGTTCAGTGCACTTCCCACTTGTTGATGTATTTTGCATGTATATTGTTTTTTTCATTAATAAAGCTTTATTTTGCCGATAAAAAAAAAAAAAAAAAAAAAAAAAATTGACATGTAAGGCGTAAGTCCATTTTATGTCATCGTGAGCGAATTATGAACCTATAACATTTCTTAAATAAATTAGAAAATGCTGGTCATATAATATTTTCAGGGAAAATTACGTTTACCCCTGGGGTTTGAAAAAATATAGTGGTCCTATTAGTTTGGCATAAATTACATTGAATTTTTTTAAGATTTTAATTCGTATAATACATAATCTCTTTTCATTAATAATTTGTTAATCATATAGACAGAAAAATGATATATTATCTCTTTTACTCGGAAGTGTATATTTTAGACTTTATATCCTATATATTCACAATTTGCATTGGTTTTCAGATCTTTTAGCCTTATTAAAAGAGAGTAGGGGTAATTATGCCAAAATGTGTTAGACTTGCTATATTTTCTTCTAAAATTTGAGAAAGATCAGTGTAATTTACCGATATTTTTATATGAAAAATTATAAAATATATAATAATTTTTTATAATGACTATGAAACTTTTATTGAAAACTTGTATATTTACCTAATAATTTAGAATATGCAAAATTCTAGTATGGACTAAATTGGAAATTCTAAATCTAAATAATGAATACATTTTGAAAAAAGATATAATAAAATAACTTAATGTAATATTTCTATAAGTATTTGAGTTTTTTTTTGAGCATATTACGATAATATTCTCGAAATGTTTCTACTTCCAAATAGATAAATGGCATCTTTAATTGCTGATCTTTCAATACAATGTGCTTAAATCAAGAAACATAGAGAATGAATTACAATTTTCTTTTCTTCTAATTTAATTTTTATAAATTTAATTTTGAGTACATTATTTGTGACATGGATGCTTTTTGGTATTAGATAACATTACAAATAGTTTTAATGATAAACTGCAAACATTTCAAGTAAATGAATAAAGGATTCAATAAGAAGGGAAAAAAATCCTAAAATACCATGAAAATTATCAATTATTAAATAATATCAGCATGAAAATACTTAAGGTAGTATCAATTGTAGTTTTTTTTTTTTTTTTTTTTTTCAGCACTATTTCTAATAATAATAAATTGAACTGTTCTTTTTACATTACCATAATAGACTTAAATCCGCATCTTTATGTTGTCCACTTTTTTTGATAGCAGTAATTTAGATTCTCTAATTTCTCTTTGATTACAGTGTGCATTAGATACAAAAAACATGAGTTTATGAAATGTTATATGCTTTTTTTTTCTTTTTTTTTGTAATTACCATATAGAAATTAAATATGATCATTATATTGTAGCTATGGGTAGACTTTTCGAGAATAAATTTTATATAATTCAAATGATTTATGAATCTGCAAGATTAAGTAATGCTGACATCAAATTGCAATCAATAAGAAAATCCTAATCCATGTTACATTATTGATTCTCTATAAAAGTACTGACGATGTGGTTAAGTTTGTTTTTTTTTAAGCACATATTCTGAATAATAATAACTGACCTTTTTCTACATTACTAGCTTATCGGGCCATCTTTCATGATTGTCCTCTTGATTTCTCTTTTGCAAGCTACAAATGTGTGCATTAAGATCACAAAGAAAACAATAGGTAAGTTATAATGAAAAATGTTATATGCAATCTTTTTTTTCTTTTTTTGGCTAATTTACCCATATTTTTATATGAAAAATTTATATAAAATTATATGAGAATGACATTTTTATAATTGTGAGCTGTGGGAGATAGACTTTTTACTTTGAGATATATCTTTGTATTACTACTAAATAGGATTTTAATGAATAAATCTGCAAAAGCAATATTCATAGTAAATGCTGACATTCAAATTGGAAATTTCAAAATAAAAAGGGAAAAAAAATCCTAAAATACCATGAAAATTATCAAATTATTGAAAAGTAATATCAGCATCAAAATAAAATATTGAAAATACTTAACAGAGGTGTAGGTATTTCTATAAGTATTTTGAGTTTTTTTTTTTTTTTTTTGAAACACTATTATTCTGAATAATAATTCAAATCTTGAACACTGTCTCTTTCTCTTTACTATTTTACCATAAAATAGACTTAAATCCGGGCCATCTTTCATGATTGTCCTCTTTTTTTTGATGCAATAATTTTCTGTGCCTCTTATTTTTTTGCAAGTTACAAATGTGTGCATTAAGATCACAAAGAAAACAATAGGTAAGTTATAATGAAAAATGTTATATGCAATCTTTTTTTTTTCTTTTTCTTTTTTTGGCTAATTTACCCATTTTTTATATGAAAAATTTATATAAAATTATATGAGAATGACATTTTTATAATTGTGAGCTATGGGAATAGACTTTTTACTTTGAGATATATAAACTTTGTTTATATAACATTACCTAAATAGGATTTTAATGAATAAATCTGCAAAAGCAATATTCATAGTAAATGCTGACATTCAAATTGGAAATTTCAAAATAAAAAGGGAAAAAAAATCCTAAAATACCACTAAAATTATCCAATTATTGAAAATAAATATCAGCATTGAAAATACTTACAGAGGTGTAGGTATTTCTATAAGTATTTGAGTTTTTTTTTTTTTTTTTTTTTTTTTTTTGAAAGCACTATTATTCTGAATAATAATTCAAATCTTGAACATTGTCTCTTTCTCTTTACTATTTTACCATAAAATAGACTTAAATCGGGCCATCTTTCATGATTGTCCTCTTAATTTCTCTTTTGCAAGTTACAAATGTGTGCATTAAGATCACAAAGAAAAACAATAGGTAAGTTATAATGAAAAATGTTATATGAATCTTTTTTTTCTTTTTTTTTTTTCTTTTTTGGCTATTATTTTTGTATCATCATTTATGTGGATATTTATTATTGATTCTTAATCATTAAGAAAATAACAATATAAATAATCTAATATCATGTATTCAGTGATATTGCCAACCCTGTGTGTGTGTTGATGTGATTCTCCACTATAATTTCAAGAACCCCATCAACCTTTACAAAAGAGAGAAAGATATATCAAGAACCGATGGTTTTTTCCTCCATCCCAGCTTATCTTGATCCATCCTAACTGGCAACAGGTTATGGTTTTTTCTTCAATATATGTTTTTCAATCCATGGCTTCTTTGCCAATAAAGCATCAAAAAAAGGGAAGAAAAAAATTATATTCCTCCCCCTTTTCTTTATCTCCTCTTCTTTATTTTTCACCATATCTTTTCTTGAATATACCTTTCATTCTTGCTTTTTTGTTTTCGTTTTTGTTTTGTTTTTGTTTCACAGTAGCAACAAAATCCTCAAATTGGAACTAGCAGTGGAAATGGAAACCCTCATTCCTCCACCTCCTCCGCTCCACCACACACCACCACCAGGGTGATGGTTCGGGCTCAGTCAGGCCTGGTTGGTGGCTGACCGGGGCCGAATGGCCAACATACCCATGCCAGAAGCTGCCCTAAAATGCCCGAGATGTGAATCAACAAACACAAAGTTTTGCTACTTCAACAACTACAGCCTCACTCAGCCTCGGACACTTTTGCAAGACTTGCCGGAGGTACTGGACGAGAGGCGGTGCTCTGAGAAGCGTTCTGTGGGCGGTGGTTGCCGGAGAAACAAGAGAAGCAAAGGAAGTAACAGCTCGAAATCTCCGGTCAGCGGTGGCGTGGTGATGGCAAACTAGCAGTGGTTCAACAAGTGCAATCTCATCTTCTACTAGTGTTGGCACAAGCCAGTTTATTAGGTCTCACACCACAAATTCCACCACTCCGGTTCATGGCAGCTCCACTGAGTCAACTCACTGATCATCGTCATCATCACATACGGCGAAATCGGGTTGAATTAAGTGGAATTTCTGCTCCTTTGGTGGTTACAAGTGACATGAACATGAATTTCCACCTTGGAAGTAGTTCACTTGGTCTCGGTGGCGGTGTGGTGGGCGGTGGCAGTGGAATCGAGCAGTGGCGTTTGCAACAACCAACTCAGATTTCCCCGATGGCAGGCTTGGATTTTCCGGGTGTTTTGTACCCATTTCAAGGTGGTGTAGAGCCCTCTGGCTATGGTGGTGAGGGTAGTCAGGTCCGGCCAAAGCCGCCGGGTTTAGGGTTTACTACTCATCAACTCGGTTCAGTGAAAATGGAAGACAATCAGGTTCAAGAGTTGAATTTGTCAAGGCAGTTTTTGGGAATTCCAGGAAATGATCAGTATTGGAGTGGTTCTAGTTCTGCTTGGACTGACCTTTCTGGGTTTAGCTCATCTTCCACTAGGAATCCCCTATGATTAAGTTCTCTATCTATCTTGTGATCCCCAAAGTGAAGCTTAGTTTTCTCGGAAAAGTGAAATGAAAGTTTCATACTTAGTCATAGCTTGGGAGTTTTGAATTTCGTTGGCCAAGATGGAGGATTTTGATGATGACAAGGACTTTGTCTCAAAAGTTTGTCTGAAAACCCTAGATAGTATTTCATGCTTTCAATATTTTTTTTTGGGTTTAATTTTATTTTATTTTGTTTGCGTCTGAGCATGTTTACATAGATGAATAAAGTTTCCTTTCATTTCATCAATAAAGTTCCTTTTTCTTTGCCGATCAAAAAAAAAAAAAATGTTTACATAGATGAATGTATGAGTTGTAGTAGTTTCTATATTGGAGTTTTTTTTTTTTTTTTTTTTCTTTTTGTTGAAGTCCTAATTTTCAAAAGTGATCAATATCATTGGGGAGATCCTGAATCTCGTGACGCAATCGGTAGCATTGGTCGGTGTCATGACCGTGCTGTTGGTGGAATGCGCAGTATTTGGCTGGGTTATGAGAGGGAGGAGTGGATTTGGCAATGGCCTCGGCTCCAGGGGCTTTAAGTGCCCTTTCCTGATCAATACCCCTAGAGCCTTGGACAGGGGCATATATAAAGGCGTGAAGGTTCTTTGGCCTCTGGGTTGGAATTTGGTGGTTTGTGTGTTGCTTCTAGATGCGCCGGAGAAAGGTGTAGCTGCCATGGGTTTTGGAGGGGGGATGGTGGTGACCATGCTTACCTCCGAAGCTCTAGCATTTGCGGCATTGCTGGTGCCTGTATTACTGTTACGGTTGAAGGTTCTTCGGGGTTGCTCTCTGTCTTGGTCAATCAGACCTTGTTTCATAGCGTCCTCAATTTGTACCCCCATCTCGTGCAGATCTGAAAAGGTAGGGAAGGGGGCACAATCATCTTGCATCAGTTTTGGCTGGAGATTGCGCACAATCATCCGAATTTGGTCCTTATCGGTGGGCCTTAGGGTCATCATTGAGGCCTTCGCCCTCCACCGGGCTACAAAATCCGAGAAGCCCTCCTTAGGCTCCTGCCTTGTTGTTTCAAGATCACGGGTTGTAATCTCGATTTGAGTGTTATAGGAGTACTGGGCAATGAAGGCCTCGGCCATCTCGTCCCGGTTCCGCTTAACATCATCCTCTAATTTTGCATACCAGATAGCGGCCACACCTGACAAGGTCCGACCGAATAGTGAAAGCTTCTGCGGTCTGGTGAGTCCCATCGGTCGCAGTATATCTGAGAACAACCGAAGATGGACCATGGGATCCCCGGATCCGTCGAAGCGGTCAATTTGTGGCATTTTGAACCTATCTGGCAGCGTCACAGCCACATCGGTATATCCGTCCACGATGTCTGGGATGGACTTTACCCCCTGCGATTTCTTGAACAGCTTCTCGAGCTTGCTCAACTTTAATGTTGTATGGTCCACCTCAAACTCAAAGGGAGAGTCCGGTTGATTGACCAGCGTAGGTGCCTTAGATAGTTGTGGTAGAATCGGGAGTGGAGCCGGCCCCGTTGGGATGTCCGTATCTGCCTGGACATTTGGTGCCTCTCCGGGCGCTGGAATTCCTGGTGGGGGAGGGACTTGTTGTGAAGCAGATGCCCCAGTTTGTTGTTGCAGCCTGGCAATTAACTCTGCCTGCTGGGCCATTATCTCGGCCTGTTGTTTGGCAAACTCATCCCGGCGAACAGCGTCCTGCTGCATGGCTCTCATAGTCTCTTGCATCTGACGCATCATTTCCTCAACTCCTGGCATTCCTGACATATCGTCCTGATCTGTCTGGAATACTGGTAGGTCTATCTCTATAGCAACAATTGGGATCTCAACCCGACTGTCCACTGATGGGGTAATCCACTGCTCTGGCAACCTCTGTTCGGATACACTGCGTCTTCTCGACCTCCGTCTGATAACCGGGGGTAGGGAATGATACACTGGTTGTCCGTCGACTAGATCCTCAGATCGATGAAGTCGGCGACCTCTTGTCCAGAGTGCTTGGGGAATATCTGCTTGGTCTGAAGCAATTGTGCTAAACTATCCCCTAGCAAAAAGATAAATAAAGCAATAATAAGGAAATAAATGAGCAGATAAACGGACAGCATAACGGCTTAAAATAAACACACAACGCACAGTTGGGCATCACAATACACAGTTGATAAGCTGAAATACACTCTTCTCAAACACTGGTCATTATTCCCAAATTGCTATCCCCAAGACTGAATCGGATACCCGCAGATAACTGATTCTGAAAATACTGAACTGGTGCCCGCAGGCCTGATACCCAAAATACTGAACTGGTGCCCGCAGGCCTGATGCCCAAACTTGTAAACTGATACATGTATTCTTATAGAGACGCACTCTAAAAGCACATAACAAACAAGTGAGAGCCAAAAACACCCCTATGTTGGGGTAAGGTTTCCCTGTCCTATTTTGTCAGGAGCTAGGGTTTCACTACGCACGCAGCGGTTTCAAACAACCTATAATCGGGTAAGCAACATGTCCTAGCTTGGAATGGTCACTATGGATTCCGAATATGCACTAGGTCGAATGGTCAAAAGGGTGCCCCAGTAAAACCGGGGGTTGTGTTCCCGTCGTGGCAGAGCCCGCAACCGGTCAGCCTTATGGCACGCTTCTCGAAGCGAGCCTCCGGCAAACCGTTCAGGAATAGCATACGGCAAACACGGTGTCCTAGGCGCACCAATGCAAATGCAATGCAAAGAAACACATAAGTGTAGTCAAAACCAGATATCATGAGTTCGAGTCAAGTTCTCCAACTCCCCAGCGGAGTCGCCAGAAACTGTAGACGTCCCCGAATGTCCCGGGAGGGAATCCCGTTTTGTTCATTTGGGCTCACTACAGTTGAGGACTCAAATGTCACGGTCCTGTATCTAATCTCGCAGAGTGCAATGCAAGACCGATGAATCATCAAAGAGTCCAAATCCGGCAAATCGTTTTTGAAAACAGATTTTTTTGAAAGAAGTGCCAAACATGGACTGCTTTGCCAGATACAGAGTCGCCACCTAAATATTTATTTTGGGGGAATGTAGGAAACCCTGACTCGTTGCCTAAAGCCACATGTCCGTCATCACCAAAGTTGCCTCGGCTCGGGAACTTGGGTACAATTGGGGAAGGTCACTTCGTGAGCACCCCCGCTCACCCGATCAAAGATCGGCCTCTACTAACCATGACACTGAGTTTTGAAAACATTATGTGCTCTTATTCCGGTTATTAGCCTAGAATTACTATGTGGTGCGCACAGCATACAAGTATAGACTGGGTCGCCTGAATTGGAACAAAACATCTCATGTTTGTTTTGAAAACGGTTTGCTACTTACAAGTAGACTAAAATGTGGATTTGCCACCCTCAGGTGGGCTTAGAAAATGTGGTGATTTGCCACTATCAAGTGGGCTTAAAACTCGCAATTGATGAATTGTTCCAATCCAAATAACCCAACCTTCACCCACAGGCATTCAGGCAGTTATATCACATAAGCAAATAGCCTCATGGTAAGCATGCTATCATGGCAGTCACTCACACGCATGCAAGGATGCTAAAGCATAAACACTTACCGAGTACTCCAAGCCAAAACAGAAACTAGTTAGTAATCAATGCATGATCCTAACTATGCTGAGATGGCTAATGCAACACATGCAATAATGCAACTAGAAATAGGCTCGGCTATCCTAGGAATGGCATATGAGATGCTACAGCTAACACGTATTCAACTCGGAATTGAAATACAATGCAGTTAGTATGATGCGCCGAGCCCGGTGCATGCAATACAAATGGATGATGCAAACATGCTATCGTGAGTATGCTAATTGAAATATGCCCAAATCTAACCATCATAAGCTGGTAAATAAAAGGGAGAAAGACGTGGGGTTGGAAGACATACATCACACACATGCACACTTATTACAATTGTGCCCTCGCTCGGAGGGTCCGAATAAATAGTGTACAATCCAAATAAATAATTAAATGTTACAAAACCCTAATTAATTAACAAATTAACTAGAAAAGCAATATACTAGTATGCAAATCCATGGACTGCCTCAGCTCTGTTCCGAATGATGAATGATGCATGCTTGAGTTGCCTAGCGCGGAAATCCATTGCGATGCCCCGATGCGCCTCTGTTTGCAATTAATGCCGGAATGCTGTGCAAGGCTTTAGAAAGCTGCTGATTTCTGATTTGCTGCAACAGAGAGCAAGAAAGGGGCATGTCAAAGTATTTTCACATATGTATGCATGACTACTCTTTAGGGAGTGTAGTCCTCGATCCTCGTGCCACCAATCATGCATCTCGATGCATGATGGCCGAGGAGTCGAATTGCATGACTCAATGTGAAATGAATGCACATGAAAACACAACAAGACCTAAACTCCATCATGGGTAATCCGGAGTGTCGGCGATCGGGAATTGAGACACGTTCCATCACTCGGAGTACGAAACGTCTCTCGTTTCCCGTGCTTGGGCTAACTCCTATCCCAAACATGATGCAAATGAGGTGGCATACACAATGCTATGAAATGGCATACACAATGCTCGATGTAACATGGCATACACAATGCTCTAACATGCAACCTAGCATACGCAATGCTATGGACCGAAATGGCATACACAATGCACGATGGACTTACACCAACATGAGTGGACCTCAGCCACACTCACATCAGTGGCCATACGATAGAAATGAGACAACCGAAATGCGTGCACACATGCACGAATACCGAGGACCGAACCTAAGGCATCAAATGCCACTCTACCAAAGCATGGCAAGGGATGAAAGATGGCATACAAACATGCAATTTCCAGCACTGAAACATGATACAAAATGGTTCCGAAATATGCAAACATGGCACACAATGCAAGCTAGGGGGCCGGGTGCCGAAACTAGTGAAGTGCGTTACACTAGAGGTACCCGAAGCAATGCACCAAGGCAAAACCAACCCCAAATAGACCCTAGGCAGGTCTGAAACAGTGGGTAAATATCCTAAAATGATGGCTCGGAATGCAACGGAATGGAGCTCATTCAATGGTCAGTAAATGAGGCATACAAGCCCGACTCTCAAACGCATTTAAAGAGATGAAAACATGGCAATATGGCATTCAAGAATGCTCTGAAATATGATGTACAATGAGCCCAAAACATGAACACACCTCAGTATATGCATGGAATGAACCTCAAAACTCAAAGTTAAGCATGGGTATTGAACTACAAGCATGCAAAACCAACATCATTCAACATAAGACCCAAAAACAGAGCTAGGGCAGTCCAAAATAAGCACAATATCAGTTTATGGCATGGCCAAAAAGTGCTAACATGAAGGGCTAAAACAACATGCAACCTAGGCTAGTAAGCATGGTTTACATGGCATGTATATGAAGCACAAGAGAGGTCACAAAACCAGCCAAAAAAAGAGACATGGTATGCCAAATAAACCCCAAAAACCCACTGAAATGAGGTTCATGCAAGAAAAGTGTGTTCCTTTGAAAGGCTACAAGAGGGGTTACTCTACACATGCATCAAGGACACTTAGCATGGAAAAACCAACTCTGGAAATCAATTATGAAATCCCTAAAACTCACCAAAAAGGCCATGAAATGGGTCAAGAAAGCATGCAATGAAAGGTCCCCTTGAAAGGCCTTGAGGAGGATTGTTCTACACATGCATCAAAGACACAAAATATGGCAAAAAGGGCTCCGGAAAGAGCCAAGGCAGACCTCAAAACTCCCATAATAGGGCCTAAAAAGTGACTTCACAACATGCAAAATGGGGGTCCTTTGGAAGGCCAATAAAGCTAGTAAAGAGAATGAGGGGTGAAAGGGTCACCCCTCTGTGATTTTGAAGCTCAAAGGCACATCTAAGCCACTAAAAATCCGTTGGATTTCAGTGGCTAAAAGGCCAAATCAAGGCCAATGTAAATGCTCACATGCATAGCTCAAAACATGAGGAAATAAAGCATGAAAGGGGGTAGATGACCCCAAACAGAGAAAGTATCTTAAACAAACGTGTTTATAACCTCAAAAGGAAACTTTTTATAGTTTATGACAAATCTCGAAAATGCTCACAAGTAGGACTAAGATATGATGCAAAATAAGCCTACAAAGAGGGATAAAGCATGCAAGGGTGTAGGAGGCCTCAAACAGAAAAGTGTCCTTATACAATCTTCAAGAGGAGCTCAAAATATGACACTTTTTAGTTTATTAAAAAGTCCAGAAATGCTTGCAAATAAGGCTACTCAATGGAGCAAAAAAATGCAAGTTTAAGGGAAATAGGTACTTACCCTTGAAGAGCAGCAAAGCAGGAGCTTTTGGACCAAGTTGGTGAACCTTCAACCCTTGAAAATCAGTCCCAAAGTGCTGGAATGGATGATGGAGGTGTTATACTGGGGGTTGGTGTGCAAATGGTCCAAGAAAACTAGGGTTTGGAGCTTGAAATAGTGAATTATGGAAGGAGGAGTGTATGAGCCTTAAGCAAATTTTGTTGAACCCTTACAAATGAAGCCAAGCCTCTCCTTTATAGAGGAGAGGCTCTAAATATCTCAAAGAGACCTCACAGAATGCCTCACAGTTGGCACAGCTGTGATGCATTCAGAAAGAGCAAAAAGCAAGAAGCAGGCCGGCCAGTTCAAGTGGCCGGCCGGCCACTCCCCTGGTCGGCCGACCAGGGGTCAAAAGGTTCAAGAAGAATTGCTAGCCGGCCACCCCAAAAAGGTGGCCTCCCAGATGAGTGCAACACAGCTGTATGGTGAAAAACCAGAAAAAGTGACCCAAGAGAGAGAAAAACAGCTTTTTAGCAAGGTTCAAAAGGGTCAAGATGAATTACTGGTCGGCCTACCCATATTGGTGGCCTCCCAGATGAGCACAACACAATGGTGGTATGAAAAGCCAGAAATTGTGGCTCAAAAGTGAGAAAAACCAGCTTTCTGTCAGAAAAATCGACTTTAGGAGAGAGAAAAAGAGAAAACTAGTTTTTCAGGGGAAAAGGTGGCCTCCCACCATACTACCACCTCCCTAGCAATGAAAAAAAAAAGATCCCTACCAAAAATGGACCAAGACGGATGCAAAACGAAGGTTCGGGGGCCAAAACGCGCAGTCTGGGACCCCGAAAACAGGCTATTAAGCACCGGAGGTGGCGTATGACCACGAAGGTGGTCTCCCGGGCCACAGTGTCCCTCTAGGGAGAGGAAACAAGGTGTGTGCCAAAAACCAGAGCAAACGGAGGTAATTAGGCGGTCCCGAACCGAGGCGCACGGCCGACGGCTCCGAAAATCGAAAACTGGCCTCCAAACGGGAAAAATGGCCTACGACCACGAAACGTAGCCTACGGCCACTGAGAGATATTCTACGAGACCTCTCCCTCCCTTTGGGAGGAGAAAACAGAGAAAACAGAGAAAACGGGACCTGGTTCGCAAACCGAGACAGAGCACAAAAGAGCCCAGAAGTCCGGAGGCAAGGCTCGCAGCCGAGACTCTGAAACTCCAGAACGAGCACAATATGCACTATCACCGAGCGCTCAATTAGTGACATCTGAGTCTTAAGGTCGGTCAAAAATGGGGTGTCTACATAATGCAGTTTGGCAGATGAAGCAAAAGGTGAGTGGGTTGGGCTAGACGTTATATGAAGCTGTTTGGTTTCTTCAAAGTTGTTTGAAGGGGGTCCATTGAAGCAGCCCATTATAACCAAAAATATGATTTACTTGGGCTGCTCACAAAATTATTAAGGAAAATTCAATTATTACATAAAATTCATACAAAAAAAACTTGACAAAAAATGAGTGATAATATTATTATTATAAATAAATTTATCTTCAATGGTATTTTGCTTTAAAGTGAAAGAATCACAATGAACCATATTATTATAGATGAAAATTATGTATGAATTTTTTGTTTATCTAGCATTACTCAATTAATAATATATTAAAAAATAAACTAATCTCCCATTAATGAGTAATTATCATGTATTTCAAAAATTCAATATTGACGGTATGTCTAGCCAATAGCAAAGGCTTAGAGAATTATATAATCCTACAAACAAAGAAATAATAGAAAATAAGCGGTTACCATTGGATGGGTACACAATCATGTGATTTTCTTTACCCATATGATAATTTTTGCCAATTTAAGGGTTCGTGGGTACATAATTATGTATCTCAAAATCCTTTCGTGTAACGCCCTCAAAATAATACATAAATCCCATCATATTAGACATGCAATAGTATAAAGAAATCAACACCTTTTCATTCATCAGAGTAACTCTTACAACAGTATTACATGTTAACAACAAAAGCAAGTGTCCTATAGGCTTACAGCTTTCCAAGTTAACACTTGGTTACACAAAAGAAGAGTACTAACTCTATACAAAGTAAGCCCGTGGCTTGATGTACATGTAATACAACAAAATAATCAAAAAGAGTCTTCAACTCTCATCATCATCCAAGCTATGTTCTTGGAGGTGGCATGCTACCTGTACCTGAAAATAATGTCCCATATAGGGTGAGCCAACGCCCAGTAGAGAAATGTTAAACACAATATGAGCAGTAACTAAGACATTAGCAATTGATAAATGTTCGATTACCATAAATCAATTCATAACTCATTTCCATTACATGACCACAATGTCCATATTTCATTTCATTTTCCATTTCTCATCATTTTCTCAATTTACATCAACGGCTCAGAACCTGGCCAACCACTTATATGAGACAGTGACTCATATTAAACGCTTCCCATTTTACAATGGATAAACATACTAGTTGTATCAACATCTCAACAGATAAGCATACAAGCTGTATCCACATTTCAACAGATAAACATAAGAGCTATATCAACACTTTAACTGACAAGCATATGAGTTGTATCAGTGGAGTCCATCCCCTATCTCCTCCCAAACAACATCCGGTTTAGAGGTCCATCCCCTATCTTCCCCTAAACCGTGGAGTACATCCCCTATCTCCTCCCACACACACAACGTATATACACATAGGTCATATACACAATCAATCAATACATAACGTTAATGTATTATATCAACCGTCATACTCTATGACATATCCAATTGATTAGTTTTAGTTTGCGTAATCATCATGCATTGTCTACAACAATCAAAACTACCCTCCACAGGTAGCCCAAGCAATTATTTCTAAACAGATAATAAAAGCTCCAACAGATAAATTATCAATGTTTTCAAAAGTGAGCGATTAGTAAATCCAACTCCACCATCTTACAATGTAATGAGCCAATTTCATTATTTCCATCTCAATTCCAAACAACAACATTTTTCCCAAATTAATTATATCAATTAATTTATACTACAACTTAGGGTTTTCTACCCCTTTTTCCAACAAGAATCCCATGGTCCATAAATCAACAACCAACAACAATAATACCATTTTGAAGCCCAAAAGACATATTTAAGAACCAAAATGACAAAACCCCCATTACACATTTCGAAACCCTAGATCCCAAAATCAAACCATTTAACCAAATGTTCAATAATCTAGGTTACAACCCATAAGAGTGAGTAGGAATCCCTACCTCAAATTTGGAGCCCAAGGGAAGAAGATGATGAAAACGGAAATGCTCCAAATCACAACTTTCTCGGATCAAAAGATAGCCCTCGACGATCAACAACTTTTTTGTAAAGGCCAAAGGTGAGGAAACAACTCCTACTAGATCAATACCTAGAGAGAAGGCAAGGTTCTAGAGAGAGAGGCTCAACAATGGAGTTTTGGAAAAGTAAGAGAGAGAGAATGAATGCAAAAAGTGATTTGAAAAAAGCCTATCTGCCCTCTGTTATACGACATTCCCGCTCGAGCGAAAAACACAACGCTCGAGCGTAAAGAACAAATAACTAGGTCCGCTCGAGCGCAAGAAGTACCGCTCGAGCGCCAAGACACAATAATAAAGTACATCCGCTCGAGCGCGAAAACCAGTCCGCTCGAGCGTGGATTTCCCCCTCCCAGAACATACACTAGAAATGTACTACCCGCTCGAGCGCCAATAAGACCGCTCGAGCGCAACCCGCTCGAGCACAGGAAATCCGCTCGAGCGTGGAAAACACACCTGCAGAAGTTTTGTAGGGACACAAAATACTGGAAGAGTGTAAACTCCGCTCGAGCGCAAGAAGACCCGCTCGAGCGGACCATCCAAAAACTGTGCAACAACAATGGGAGCCAAAACTCTACCAACCTGAATCAACCAAGCCCAACACATCCTAAAACCCAAACGAATTGATATAAAGGATGACAACAAGACAATTACAACTAACAACTTCACAGAACCGAGTCCGGAATACAACTGAACAGTAAAGGGACAACCGGGATCGCTATATTTTGTCTTCCTATTCCAATGCACATTATTTTGAGCACAAGTTCTAACACTTTATCTTCTTTTCTTACAAATTCGAGGGGTTTGTAAGAATGCATGATTCTTTCTCTCAAATTTCTCTATCTCTTTATCTTAATACATATGCAACCATTAGATCATGCATTGAGATTTATGCATTTCAAGATTATTATTACATAATTTAATGATTGAGAGTACACTGACGAAAAAATTCAAAGACACAAGATGTTTTGGGATTTGCTATTTTTAATTATTTGAAGGAAATTTAGAAACCCCCCAAAGATCATGCATGGGCAAAGTTTTTATTTACTGATAATAAAGGAGAAGAAACATAACAAGCTTTCTTTGCACTTGCAACAATCTACTAACTGTCTACATATTCTACACTAAATTAAAAATCTTAGCTTAAAAGAAGGAAGATTGAAAAAATATGCAATTCTCAGACAAAACTAATAAACAATAATACTGGCTGAGTACAAATGGGAAGTAACATAACAAGCTTTCTTGCAGACACTTGCAAATCTGATAAAAATCTTAGCAAAAAAAAAAAAAAAAGAAGAAGAAGAAAAAAAAAAGAAATGCTAGTGATAGACAGGGAATGAATCAAAGAGGGTTGGTGTGATTGATTGGTTCAAAAGAGCTGGCCAATGATTGCAGCGGCGAGGGATTGGGAAAGGTGGTTGTAGCTGGATTCACTGGGATGAACACTATCCCAAAACAAGCGATTGGAAGCAGAATGACACACCAGAGTGATGGGAGAACAAAGGAATGCTGCTTCTATCAATCTACTCCCATAGCACCCTTTTCGAGTTTCATTGAGCCCTGTTGTTTCACCATTCTCACACCATTAGTTCAATATTATTTTTACCTTTTGTATCGAAAATAGAAATACTACCAATTTAGAAAAATAAAATTAGAAAAGTATTTATAATTTTAATCTTACCGTTTAGATTCATTTAAGTTTGGCCTTGTAACAAAAATTTCAAATACACATCATATGAATTATTGAGTCAACTGTCCTATATAGTGAGACTTAACTTTTTAGTTAGAGCTTATTAGCTTTTCTAAATTTTTGATGGAAAAATGTTGGCTTTTTGGCAGAAATAGAAGATGCCAAATGAATTTTGTCTTTGTAGTTGAAATCTTAATTATCAATAAGATACCAATTACTTGCAATAAGATGTGGATCACACATTCATGGATATCACGCTCATGGGAGAGCTACAATGGTATATCTTCTATAATTTTTTTTACAAAATTTTATAAAATTTCATAATATAAATTACAAAAAATTATACTATTTTTTACTATGAAATGTCATAACAAACACTATAAAGTGTCATAATTTTATTATTCGTAATTTCAGAATGCACATTATAAATTTATTATTCGTAATTTTACCACAAAAAAAATAACATATACTATAAATATTCATAACTTTTATCTTAAAAAATCACAATTTTTTACGATACACATCTTGTAAATTTCTCCGGCACTCATCTTTTAAGTGGGTAATTTTTTAAAAGTCTCTAGCATTTTTTAACTATTGTGATTAGAAATAGTTGGTGTCTCCACCCATAACACCATTTATTTGAGTAGGTAAATTAGGAATCTCTTTAATGAGATTCTATTATTCAGTAATGAGGTTCGTATCCCCCTTCTAGACTCTGGCCGTTCAATTCAATTACCAGTAATTTTTTTGTTTATTTTTTATTTTTATGTTTAGAGGAATACATAAAATTTGTTTGATGAATTATTTTCAAAATAGTTTCTAGATTTTTTTAAAGTAACCCACTTTTTCTGAAAAAGCTCCGAGAACTAATAAGCTTGATTTGGTAAGCTTGGTTTCATAACTAAAATATTTTTTTGACAGAGCATAGGTAGAGAATAGTTTAGAATCTAAACTTTAAACTGAAAAAAAAAAATTATAATGTAAATTAACAAAATTAAAAATTTAGAATTTATTTATTTTATTGCAAGGCTCTCAAATTACAAATTATTGGAATTTTTTTTTTTTTGTTGTAATTTTCCCTTTTATTTGTATATAGCTAAAATTTCTACATTAATGTGAGATTCCCATAGGGAAGTGTCAGAATCAATTCCTACTCAGCCTAGTAAAGTGATTCCTGCTGAAATGAACAACGAGGGATTACTTTCCTACTTCAATCCGTTCCAAACGTTGAAATCATTTTGAGTTTTCAAAAACAGTTTGTTGAGTTTTTAATTAGTATTTTTGTATTTTTAATAATTTTTTTAAAAAAAATTTAGATTCAATTAATCTTAATATACTTAAAAAGTAAAAAAAATTGTACAAAAATATTTAAAACATTCATTGAATGCAACAAAATATGAAAATGTATCAAATTTTCCTAATTTTCTTTTTTGTATTTGGTGATTTTTTTAAATTTTTTTTTACAAATATTATATTTTTTAAGCGTATTTAGATTAGGTGTATTTAAAAAATAAAAAAATTGAATAAAATATTAAAAAAATTCACTAAAAACAAAAAACAAAAAACAAATACGAAAAATAAAAAACTTAATGTTCTGAAAAGTGGACTCAATTTTCTGAAACCAAACTTGGTGATTCCTATTCCCCTCAAAATTACTCTGTTTGGTTTGGAGTTTTCAAAAATAGTTTTTTAAGTTTTCAATTAGTATTTTATATTTTTAGTGATTTTTTAAAAATATTTTAATCATTTTTTTAAAAACTTTTTAGATCCACTTAATCTTAGTGTACTTAAAAAGTATAAAATTTGTACAATTTTTAAAAAAAATTATTGAATACAACAAAATATGAAAATGTGTTGAATTTTTGTATTCACTTGTATTTTTTCTATTTGGTAATCTTTTTGAAGTTGTTTTTTTCCACAAATATTATACTTTTTAAGTTTATCTAGATTAGGTATATCTAAAAAATAAAAAAATTGCATAAAATATTAAAAAAATTCACTAAAATAAAAAATATATATATGAAAAATAAAAAACTCAATTTTCGTAAAAATATATTTTTTTTGATTGTCGAAAGTTAGTGGCTAATTGTTAAATTAACATTTCGGATGAGTTGAAACTCACACTCATACACATTGCAAGAAAATCTTACCCTCCTATTACACTCTTAAAAGTGAAACCCAAGATTTCTCCCTTACGAAAGACTTGGTAATCAAGGCTAGGCTAACCCAAGACTTCATAAAAACAGAAACACGAATTCAGGTATAATAGTTTCTTGATGCACTAAAAAATAAGTTCATGCAATCCTAGGATATAGCAAAAAAATCAACTTGGGGATTTTAAAGCTTACCATATTTTTGTGGATTTTTCATCACGTCATCCAACGGTGTGTATATATCTGCATAGATAATTTTGCTCCCTGGAAGAGAAGATTGCAATTCAGGTAACAAATTTGAAAGCTTGGCATTATAAGATTGAGCATCTGAATGATCTATACATTTTCTGTGAATCTCAAGTTTTGCAGTCATTTGGATTGGGATACAACCATTGTTCTACACCCTATTTTGTAGAGTTCTTGCAAAAATACACAAGTCAAAATTAAGCAGCAATAGTACAATCTCTAAAAATTATCTAACATTTTAGGAACATCATGTGACTGTGTGTCCAATCAATAATGTTTTGTCATTGTCTCATATTGATTCTACTCTTTTTCGACTATGTAATAATGTAAGTACACAATTCCTTATTATTAGATGGACACATATCATCTTAGAATTTCGAAAAGACCAAATAATTACTACAATCTTATAATTTTTACCCATAAATTTATTGAGAAAGATCAATGTTTGGTTTAGATTTAAGAGTTGTTTGGAATTGATTTTTTTTAGTAACTTTTTTGTTGATTATTTTTTCTCTCATTTTTAGTGAATTTTTAACTTTTTTTTTAAAAAAAAAATTAAAATTTTAAAATCTACTAGACTAGATGGAAATTAGATTTTGCTAGTTAATTGCTAGTGAATAGATAATTGATTGATGGAAAACTAGCATTTTGAAGAAAATTATATTGAAAAAAATATAGAATAATTGAAAGAAAAAAGTGTTTTGAAAATGGATGGAAAGATTGTGAGACAAAATTTTAATTTTGATTAATTTTTAGAAAATAATCTTTTTAATTTCATAATTTTGGAATAAAATTTGACGGAGAAAACTTCAAAGGGATAAGATTTAGGCAAAAAATAATGATAATTAATGAAAACTTTCAAATAACATTATGACACATCATTCTTAATGATATAAAAGTTAAAAAAACAGTAAGAAAAATAAAGGGGGAGTTTAATCCTCAAAGGCCTAACTAGTATAGATTTCATATTTTAGATTAAACTTGAAAGGATTACTTAAAGGAAAGATTTAGGGAAAATGTAATGGTTGCCAATGAAAACTTTCCTTATTTGTTTCTTTATTTTATATCGTAACTAAATTCAATTTAATTTAAAAATTCATGTTATTAATAACATTATAACACAACTTAATGATATAAAATTTAACAATTAAAAAAATGAATAGATAGTTTAATCTATCACAACACTGGTGCTTAGTGAACTTGTTAAAAAATTATGTAATTTTTTTCCTTTTAGATCCATGTCTGTTAGTTGCTTACAAAAATTTAATAACATTTATTTATTTGTCTTTTTATTTCTTTTCTTCTTCTTCTTCTTCTTCTTTTTTTTTTTTTTTTTTTTTTTTGTAAAAAAGTTCAGAAAAATCAGAAAAACAAACCGATTTTCGTAAGGTTTTTTAATTATTATTTCATTATTTTTTAGTGAATATTTTTTAAAATTTGTCTATTTTTTTTAATATAAATTTTAAATTAATCCAATCTAGATGAACCAAAAAAATAAATTTACTCAAAATAATATATATTTTTTAAATAGACAAAAAAACTTGACTTTCTGGATACTCATTTATCTCACCAACCACTCTTTCAATTTGAATGGATTTTAAGTTTGTAAAATTATAAAGCTCCATATTAGCATTGTTAACGAAAATGGTTGTGTAACCAAATATGAGAGAGAGAGAGAGAGAGAGAGAGAGAGAGAGAGAGAGACTTAACCTGAACAAACTTCTGTAAATTATTGAGCACAAAGTCATGGTACTCACTAATGTTGAAGGTAATCCTTCTTGTGGGTATGTCATAGAAATTAAAAACAAAGTCATTAGTCCCTGCACTAACAATCACCAAAGCACCATTTTTTGAAAGTTTTTTTGGATCGGCACAGAATTCCATAGAAAACATTCAGCCCAATGATATTGATCACTTTTGAAAATTAGGACTTCAACCAAAAAAAAAAAACTCCAATATAGAAACTACTACTACTCATACATTCATCTATGCAAACATTTTTTTTTTTGATCAGCAAAGAAAAAGAAAACTTTATTGATGAAATGAAAGAAAACTTTATTCATCTATGTAAACATGCTCAGACGCAAACAAAATAAAATAAAATTAAACCCAAAAAAAAAATATTGAAAGCATGAAATACTATCTAGGGTTTTCAGACAAACTTTTTGAGACAAAGTCCTTAGTCCATCATCAAAATCCTCCATCTTGGCCAACTAAATTCAAAACTCCCAAGCTATGACTAAGTATGAAACTTTCATTTCACTTTTCCGAGAAAACTAAGCTTCACTTTGGGGATCACAAGATAGATAGAGAACTTAATCATAGGGGATTCCTAGTGGAAGATGAGCTAAACCCAGAAAGGTCAGTCCAAGCAAAACTAGAACCACTCCAATACTGATCATTTCCTGGAATTCCCAAAAACTGCCTTGACAAATTCAACTCTTGAACCTGATTGTCTTCCATTTTCACTGAACCGAGTTGATGAGTAGTAAACCCTAAACCCGGCAGCTTTGGCTGGACCTGACTACCCTCACCACCATAGCCAGAGGGCTCTACACCACCTTGAAATGGGTACAAAACACCCGGAAAATCCAAGCCCGCCATCGGGGAAATCTGAGTTGGTTGTTGCAACCGCCACTGCTCGATTCCACTGCCACCGCCACCACCGCCACCGAGACCAAGTGAACTACTTCCAAGGTGGAAATTCATGTTCATGTCACTTGTAACCACCAAAGGAGCAGAAATTCCACTGTAATTCAACCCGATTTCGCCGTAGTGATGATGATGATGATCAGTGAGTTGACTCAGTGGAGCTGCCATGAACTGGAGTGGTGGAATTTGTGGTGTGAGACCTAATAAACTGGCTGTGCCAACACTAGTAGAAGATGAGATTGCACTTGTTGAACCACTGCTAGTTTGCCCATCACCACCGCCACTGCTAACCGGAGATTTCTGTTAGGCCTATCGGACACCAGAAATCAATACCACACAAGAACACAACAATATTTTACGTGGTTCGGCAATTGCCTACGTCCACAGAGAGTAATGTATTATCCGGAGAAAAATGATTACAGAACACTTTCTCACATACACTCTCACTCTCTCAATTCTCTCTGTGTTTGCTCTTTTGCTCACAGCTTGTTGTTGTTATATATTCTCCTCTCAGCCTCTCCATATATATACACCTATAAATGGTAGTAGGTGAAGCCCAGCCAGCTTGCAATCTTCATTTCGGTGGTGATCCGTCCACCTTTGCGGCTTGCAGCCGCTTTCCTTGACAAGCTCGGCAATGCGTTCACATGAGGAGAAGCTTCTTCCTCCTTATGAGCTGGAGCCAACAATTCTCCCCCTCCACGCCCATAAGGATAGCTGACTTCTCACTTGAAGTCCATCCCGGTCAGAATCTTGCAAACTTCCAGTTTGTCTCTGGTGACACTTTTGGTCATCATGTCAGAAGGATTCTTGTCGTGTGAATCTTCACTAGCTTTATCAGCTGCTTTTCCATCACTTCTCGTATCCAATGATACCGGACATCAATGTGTTTTGTACGCGAATGGTACATGGAATTCTTGCTCAAGTCAATTGCACTTTGACTATCACAATGTACCTTGTAATCTTCTTGCTGTAGACCCAATTCTTGGAGAAACCGCTTTAACCACAACATTTCCTTTCCAGCATCGGCGGCAGCAATGTACTCTGCCTCTGTTGTAGATAAAGCAACACACTTTTGTAGTTTGGACTGCCATGAAACAGCTCCCCCTGCAAAGGTAAATAGAAATCCTGATGTAGACTTTCTACCATCAAGATCACCTGCCATATCGGCATCTGTAAAACCCTCCAAAATTGGTTCAGCTCCCCCGAAACATAAACACATCCTTGAAGTTCCCTTCAAGTATCGAAGAATCCATTTGACCGCCTCCCAATGCTCCTTTCTTGGATTGGCGAGGAATCTGCTCACAACGCCAACTGCGTGAGCTATATCTGGCCGGGTACACACCATTGCATACATCAAACTTCCTACTGCGGAAGAATAAGGGATTGCCTCCATTTCTTTCCTTCAGAGCTGGTTGTGGGACACAAACGCTTTGACACATTGAAATGGTTGGCCAGTGGTGTGCTGACTGGTTTGGCTTTCATGTTGAACCTTTCAATCACCCGTTCAACATATTTCTCTTGTGACCGCCATATCTTCTTGGCTTTCCTGTCACGAACAATCTTCATGCCCAAAATTTGTTGTGCTGGGCCTAAATTCTTCATGTCAAAATACTGCGACAAGTCCTTTTTCAACTTGTTGATCATAGTAGTATCATGTCCGATGATCAGCATATCATCGACATACAACAGTAGGATAATGAAGTTTCCATCCGAAAATCTGCGGAAATATACACATTGGTCTGCCACCGTTCTTGTGTACTCGTGATCCACCATAAATGAATCAAACTTCTTGTACCATTGTCTCGGCGCCTGTTTCAGGCCGTAGAGACTCTTCTTCAGTTTGCAGACTAGATTCTGTTTTCCTTTAACTTCAAATCCTTCTGGTTGCTCTATGTAGATCTCTTCCTCCAACTCACCATGGAGAAAGGCAGTCTTGACATCCATTTGTTCTACTTCCAAATTCAAGCGAGCTGCTAATCCCAGAGCTACTCGAATAGAAGTCATCTTCACAACTGGGGAGAAGATCTCATCAAAATCAATTCCTTTCTTCTGCCCAAAACCTTTGACCACCAAACGAGCTTTATGCTGCAATAGTTTACTGTTTCCATCTTTCTTCAACTTATACACCCATTTGTTCTTCAAGGCTCTCCTGTCTCTTGGAAGTGGAACAAGCTCATAAGTGTGGTTCTTCTGCAAAGAACTCATCTTCTCCTTCATGGCTTGCATTCAACAGTATTTCTCTGTATGACTCTTAGCTTTCGAAAAACTCTTGGGCTCTCCCTCATCAGTAATCAGAATATACTGAGAAGCGGGATATTTGGTTGATGGCACGGCAGCTCTTCCAAATCTCCGCAACTGAGACCCAGTTGCCTCTGTTTGAGGGGGTTGCTCCCCCTGCTCAATACTCTCTTCATCTGGGTCTTCATCTCTTTCCTCCTGATCCTCAATTTCTGGCATAGGATCCTGCAACTCTGGCACTTCTTGTTGCACATCATCACATCTAGCATTTTGTGATAGCTTGGGAGATGGAAATAAGTCTGGAGTGATGACATCTCTAGACTTTGCAGATTTCTCAAAATCTGCTACTGTCTGGTCTTCTTGGAACACAACATCTCTGCTCCTAAATATCTTCTTGTTCACTGGGTCCCACATCCTGTACCCAAATGCTGCATCTGAATAGCCCACAAATATGCATGGAGTGGACTTGTCATCAAGCTTCTATCTGTTTTCCTTGGAGATGTGTGCAAAGGCCTTACACCCAAAGACTCTCAAGTGAGAATATGATACCTTTCTTCTGGACCAGACTTCCTGAGGTATCGCAAAATTCAACGAGACTGAAGGCGACCTGTTGATGAGGTAACAAGCTGTACTGGCGGCTTCAACCCAAAATGACTTTGGCAACTTTGCGATTTTGAGCATACATCTGACTCTTTCCATAATAGTGCGGTTCATCCTTTCTGCCACACCATTGTGTTGTGGGGTGCCGGGAACTGTTGTCTCGTGCCGGATACCTCTGCTGGCACAATATACTGCAAAAGTATTGGAAGTGTACTCGCCTCCATTGTCTGTGCGAAGACACTTCAACTTCTTCCCGGTCTCTCTTTCCACCATTGCATGGAACTCCTGAAAGTGTTGAAATACCTCATCCTTTGTCTTCAGGAAATACACCCACAACTTCCTTGATGCATCATCAATGAAAGTCAGAAAATACTTGCGGCCGCTATATGACTCCACGTCGATTGGGCCGCAAACATCCGAGTATACCATATTGAGCACTTCTGTTTTCCTCTTGCTCGTTGAACTGAATGATACTCGATGTTGCTTGCCATAAAGGCAATGATCACAGGGCTTCAAGACACTCCTTTTGGATAAGGGTATCTTGGATTGCTTTGCCAATAGATGCAATCCCTTCTCACTCATGTGAGCCAGTCGTCTGTGCCATAAGTCCGGTGACTCCTTGTCTTCTGCTGCATTAAGACTTTCCAGACAGATCTTCGATTGAGTCTTATACAGTGTTGAAGACATCTCTTCTCTGGCGATTGTCAAAGCTCCTCCTGTCAACTTCCAACGGCCATTTCCGAATGTACTTATATAGCCCTGTCGATCCAGGGCGCTTCTGGAGATAAGATTGAGGCGCAAATCTGGAACATGCCTCACATCTTTGAGAACCAGCTTGTTCCCGACATTAGTTTGAATACTAATGTCTCCAATACCCACAATCTTCGAATAGCTAGAATTCCCCATTCAAACAGTGCCAAAATCTCCAGCGTTGTACGAGCTGAAGAGTTCTCTGTGGGAAGTGGCATGATAGGATGCAGCTGTGTCTATTACCCATTCTGTGTAGCTGTGGTCAACCATGTGAAGGCAATCTTCCTCTTCATCAACTGCAAGAAGTATTTCATCAGTTGTTGTGGTTGTTATGTTCTCATCTCCTTTTGACTTACTGCTTTGGCCTTTCTCTTTCCGGCTTGGGCAGTTTCTCTTTATGTGACTGTAGACACCCCATTTTTGACCGTCCTCAAGACTTGGACGTCACCGTTTGAACACTCGGTGATTATCCATGTTTGTGTTCGTTTGGAGTTCCCGGAGTTCTCGGCTACGCGCTTTGTCTCAGGATCTCCAAACTCGACCGTTTTGTGTCTGGTTTTGCACCAAACGCTTGTGTTTTGCCTTGGAGGGGCAAAGAATGCCTTGTGAGGCATCCCCACACACCACCGGCAGTGGCTGAGGCCACCGGCTGGTTTTTGTTGCCACCGGCAATGTATGTTGCCGGTCGGCACTCTTTGTTGCCGGTCGGCAGTCAATTTTGTCAAAATGACATTTTTGGCCGGCCGACTACTGTTCAGCTGCTTTTGGAGATATTTTGAAACAGCTGGCTGACATTTTCTTCCCCTCCATACACGTGTATGGAGGGATGGCCCTCTTGTTAGCTTACCTTGTAAGCTTTACAAGATTGGCTCCTCTATAAGAGGAGGCCTCCTCTCCCTTGTTCGAGGGTTAGACAAGTTGGAGAAGAGAGTTAGAGAGCTCTGATTTTAGGGTTTAAAATAGTGTATCTAACCTATATCTATATCTCTCCCTCTCTTGCCTTTGTGTGTGTTTTAGGCTTAGTTTTGTGCACAAACACCTACCATCACACCATCCTCTTGGAACTGAGGGTTTGGGGTTTGTTTTTGGAGCTTTGAAGCTGGTTTGGAGCTCAAGAAGGCTATTGGAGCACCATTTGTGAAGGTGGTCTACAAGGGTGAGAAACTTCCCTTTTATTCCTCATTTTTGCATCCTATTTCTACCTATCTTAGAGCTGTTTTTGTGTTTAGTGTATAACATAAAAAAGTTCTTTTTTTAGGCCCTCTTGATAGTTTATTAAGAGTGTTTTGTGCTTTGGGGAAGTTTGACCCCTCTTAGGCCTTGTAAGGCCCTTGTTTTGTGCCATTTTGTGCAAGTTTCGAGACTTTGGTGTTTGGGCCTCTTCACCACTGAAATCTTGAGGGATTTCAGTGGTGGGGATGGTGCCTTGAAGTCTCCAAAAGGGGAGGGCCACCCCCTCTCCTTGTTGTCCTTGAAAGGGACCATTTTTGGTCTCTTAAGGGAGCTTATGTTCAAGTGTGTGTTGAGCATGCCATGGCTGTATTTTATGCTTATATTTCCATGTTATAACTTTGTATTAAGTTGGTTTTGGTACACCATGCATGCTTAACATACCTACCATGTAATGCCTTGTAATTGCCTTAATATGCCTTAGGTTGTTAGCCTTTGTTCGAGCATGTTTTAGGCTTAGCCTTGGAATGTTTTGTGCTTATTTTGCCATGCTTTAGGTCTGTCCATAGTTGTTTGGATCAATTTTGGCATGCTTAGTATAGCTCCTTTGCATTTGTGGCTTGTCGGGCTTGTATGCCTCAAGTATGTGGATGTGTAGCATGTGTTGATTGCATCATTTTGGTGGTTTGGAACCACCCAACATGTTATTTCAGTCCCTTTGGCATGCTCATACGCTTGCCTTAGTTGCCTCTTTGTTGCTTTGAGAGCATGTGTTGTATGCCCTATGTTTTGACCATTGTGCATGCCTTTGAACTTGAGTCATTTAGACGCCATCTAGGTGGTCTTTTGGGCTTAGTTTTATGTGTTAAAACTCTGTTTTTGGTCGCCTAAGTCTTGCCATGTGTGGTTGTACTAAGTGTAGTTCATTGCCTCTTTGGTGAGCCTTGAGTATTTGGGCCATTTGCATGCTAATGTTTGCTTCATTTGGAGTGGTTTGGCACCACATTCTAGCATGATTTTTTTTAGAGCTTGTATTGCATGCTAATTGTCCATGATATCCCCTTTCAAGTGTGCTTGAAAGTTGCCTGTTTAATGCTTAAAGTTTGGACCATCATATGTGCACATGTGTATGTGTGTTTAACCTCCATTTTTGAGCACTTTGGCCGCTGATTTTAGGCCTAATTAGAGTTGCCTAGAACATGTTTAAGACCATCATTTGCTTAGTTGCATGATTACCTTACATGTTTGTACATCGTCTATGTTCATGCTTGCATGCTTGCCCTCATGATCATGTTGCATATTAGCTAACATGCCTAGGACGCATTGTACTTTGCATGCATACCTTGTCCCTTGATTTAGTGATAGGGATTGGGTCTTGGTTTGATTGTTTGCATTGCATTTGAAATGAAAGTGCACACTTGATTCTTTGGGCCATCATGCATGGAAATGCGTGATTGGTGGTCCGAGAATCGAGGCACATCCTCCCTTCAGTCATTAACATGATAGGGAGTGTGATTGGTGCACACATTGTTTGAATTGGATTGCCATACAAGTTTTGCCCTCTGCTGCTGTGAGTTGCAGGTTCTGCAGGACCTTATTGCCGGCCGGCAGTATTTAGTGCCGACCGGCAGTCAATCGATGGCCGGTGGGCTCATTTTGTGCCGATGGCCACATCCTAGTGCCGGTGATCATTCTACTTAGCCGGTGGGATCCCCCAGTATCCTGAGAGGTATTCCTGAGACTTTGGCAGTTTTCAGAGGAGCAAAGCAGGGAAAACAGAGGCAGACTATGCATGGCAGTGCGATTCCGAGCAAGTCCCGAGCATACGCTGCATCTGACCCTCTTCCCGAGGCGGTTTACTGTTTTAATTAGATTAATTAATTTGTTTGATTAATTTAATGGGTCTGTAATATTTAATTAGCTTGCGTAGTTAATTAATCTGTATATTCTTTTGGTCTCTCCGTGTGAGGGCAAATCTGTAATAAGCATGCGTGAGTGGTGTGTATGTCTTCCAACCCCCACTTCTTTCTTCCCTTTTATTTACCTGCTTATGATGGTAGATTAGGGCACGTTTATTTTAGCATACCTTATGCAATGCATGCGTGCATCCATACATTTGTTGACATGCACCGGGCTCGGTACATCATACAAACCGCATTGTATTTTCGATTCCAAATTGAATACGTGCACCGAATGATTGCATTTCACATGCCATTTTAGGGTTAGCCGAGCCTATCCTAATCACATTCTGTATGCGATGCATTAGTCACTTAACATGAACTAGGACATGCATGTGTGCTAACTGGTTTATTGTTTTGGCACGGAGTACGATGTAAGTATTTATGCTTTAGCATATCACATGCGTGTGAATGTTAACATGACAATATGATTACCATGTGGCTAAATGCTTATATGAGATAAACTGTTTGAATGCCTGTGGGTGGAGGTTGGATTGCTTGAGTTGGAAAAACTCGTTGAAATCCGTGTTTTAGCCTACTTGCGAGTAGCAAATTCCAAAGCTTTTTTAAAACGAATGGATATGCAATACTTGTTTCCAAATTAGGCAATCTAGTCTATACGTGTTTGCTGTGCGCATAACATAGTAATTCTAGGCTAATAACCGGAATAAGAACACGTAATGTTTTCAAAATCGGATATCATGGTTAGTAGAGGCCGGTCTTCGGATCGGGCGAAAAGGGGTGCTCATAGCTGACCTTCCCCGATCGTACCCAAGCTCCTGAGCCAAGGTAACTTTGGTGATGACGGACATGTGGCCTTCGACACCGAGTCAGGGTTTCCTAAATTTCCCATTTTAAAATATTTAGGTGGCGACTCTGTATCTGGCAAAGCAGTCCATGTTTGCACTTCTTTTCAAAATCTGTTTTTCTCAAAACGATTTGCCAGAGTTGGACTCTTTGGTTCAGATTTAGAACCGTGACAAATTGAGTCCGAACTGTAGCGGGGTCCCTCGCGGACGTGTTACAGTGACCCTCCTGGCCACAGTGATAGCAAGTGAAGCTAGAGTTACCTTGACCTTTGTTGTCTCTGGATTTACTCCTGCTGTTCCAGCTGCCTCTACTCTTGCTTCTTCCTCTACCTCTTCCTTTACCTCTGTCTCTGCCTCTATCTTCTGTGACAAGAGCATGGGACTGATTATAGGACTGATTACCTCCCATGTCTTTCCTTCTTGTCTCTTCTTTGTACATGGCGTCTGTGACCACACTCATGGTCAGTTTCCCTTCTGGTGCAGAGGTGCTGAGAGAAACCACCAATGTCTCCCAGCTGTCCGGTAAAGAACTGAGTAGTAGTACGACTTGCATTTCATCGTCCAATCGCATCTTGACGGTTGCAAGCTGATTCACCAGATTTTTGAATTCATTGGTGTGCTCAGCAATAGACACGCCATTCTTCAACTTCAGATTTACTAGCCTTCTCATCACCAAGGCTTTGTTTCGGGCGGTCTTTGACTGGTACATGTCATTTAACATTGTCCAAAGAACATAGGCATCTGTCTCTTCGGCAACATGATGGAACACACTGTGGTCTATCCATTGTCTAATACAAGCGATAACCTTGCGGTTCATCTTTATCCAGTCATCATCTTTCACTCCTTCAGGTTTAACCCCCTTTATAAAAATGGGGTCATGCAAGTCTTTTAAAAACAGGATGTCTTCCATCCGTGACCTCCAAATTGCATAATTGGAAGCAGTTAACTTGAACATAGAATCTGAAGTGGATGTAGAAGCCTCCATCGTGTTCTGTCTTTTTACAGAAAATTTCAAATGCAAAATATGACCATACGGATGTGTCCAGAATACTCCAAATAGTTGAAAACCACTATTGGATCGTCAAAAACGGACTCAGAATGGCTCAGATCGGGCCAAAACAGTTTCGACGGTTCAGATCTGCGGAATCAGGTGCGCCTGCGAAGCACCGGATGATTCCCTGGTCAACGGCTCGGTCAACGGCGCAGGCAGCGCGGTCAACAACGTGGCTCTCTGGCGCGGCGTGGCTGATCGGCGTGGCTTAGCTCACCGGTCAACGGCTTGGGTCAATCGGCTCGGCTTCTGGCGCGGCGCGGCTGAGCAGCGCGGCGCGGCTGAGCGGCGCGGCGCAGCTCGCAAGTCAACGGCTTGGGTCAACGGCTCGTCGGCTCCGGCTTGGCTTCGCTGACGTCAGGCTGACGTCATACACACGCGCAGCACACTCGTCTTCTACCTTGAGAAGCGCGTGGGGCGCGTGGCCGAGAGTGATATCACGCGCCTTCTTCAGAGCGCGCGTGAGAGCGCGTGTGGGGTCTTCTGGGCCTGTTCTTTACAGTTTTGGACTCCTCTCCTCGAGCCCTTCCTCCTGGTATGCTCAAAATTAGATTTTAAGCAACTCGATTTCTGGACAGTTTCGAAGAACACTCTGTTTGTGTTCCGAAACGCACCCAAAATGGCTCTGATACCACTTGTTAGGCCTATCGGACACCAGAAATCAATACCACACAAGAACACAACAATATTTTACGTGGTTCGGCAATTGCCTACGTCCACGGAGAGTAATGTATTATCCAGAGAAAAATGATTACAGGACACTTTCTCATATACACTCTCACTCTCTCAATTCTCTCTGTGTTTGCTCTTTTGCTCACAACTTGTTGTTGTTATATATTCTCCTCTCAGCCTCTCCATATATATACACCTATACATGGTAGTAGGTGAAGCCCAGCCAGCTTGCAATCTTCATTTCGGTGGTGATCCGTCCACCTTTGTGGCTTGCAGCCGCTTTCCTTGACAAGCTCGGCAATGCGTTCACATGAGGAGAAGCTTCTTCCTCCTTATGAGCTGGAGCCAACAATTTCGAGCTGTTACTTCCTTTGGTTCTCTTGTTTCTCCGGCAACCACCGCCCACAGGAACGCTTCTCAGAGCATCGCCTCTCGTCCAGTACCTCCGGCAAGTCTTGCAAAAGTGCCGAGGCTGAGTGAGGCTGTAGTTCTTGAAGTAGCAAAACTTTGTGTTTGTTGATTCACATCTCGGGCATTTTAGGGCAGCTTCTGGCATGGGTATGTTGGCCATTCGGCCCCGGTCAGCCACCGAACTAGGCCTGACTGAGCTCGAACCATCACCCTGGTGTGGTGGTGGTGGCAACGGAGATGGTGGAAGATGAGGGTTTCCATTTCCACTGCTAGTTCCAATTTGGGGATTTTGTTGCTGCTGTGAAACAAAAACAAAACAAAAAACGAAAACAAAATAGCAAGAATGAAAGGTATATTCAAGAAAAGATATGGTGAAAAATAAAGAAGAGGAGATAAAGAAAAGGGAGAGGAATATAATTTTTTTCTTCCCTTTTTTGATGCTTTATTGGCAAAGAAGCCATGGATTGAAAAACATATATCGAAGAAAAAACCATAACCTGTTGCTAGTTGGATGGATCAAGATAAGCTGGGATGGAGGAAAAAACCATGGTTCTTGATATATCTTTCTCTCTTTTGTAAAGGTTGATGGGGTTCTTGAAATTATAGTGGAGAATCACATCAACACACACACAGGGTTGGCAATATCACTGAATACATGATATTAGATTATTTATATTGTTATTTTCTTAATGATTAAGAATCAATAATAATGTCCACATAAATGATGATACAAAAATAATAGCCAAAAAAAAAAAAGAAAAAAAAGATTGCATATAACATTTTTCATTATAACTTACCTATTGTTTTCTTTGTGATCTTAATGCACACACTTGTAACTTGCAAAAGAGAAATTAAGAGGACAATCATCAAAGATGGCCCGGATTTAAGTCTATTTTATGGTAAAATAGTAAAGAGAAAGAGACAATGTTCAAGATTTGAATTATTATTCAGAATAATAGTGCTTTCAAAAAAAAAAAAAAAAAACAAAACAAAAAACGAAAACAAAATAGCAAGAATGAAAGGTATATTCAAGAAAAGATATGGTGAAAAATAAAGAAGAGGAGATAAAGAAAAGGGAGAGGAATATAATTTTTTTCTTCCCTTTTTTGATGCTTTATTGGCAAAGAAGCCATGGATTGAAAAACATATATTGAAGAAAAAACCATAACCTGTTGCTAGTTGGATGGATCAAGATAAGCTGGGATGGAGGAAAAAACCATGGTTCTTGATATATCTTTCTCTCTTTTGTAAAGGTTGATGGGGTTCTTGAAATTATAGTGGAGAATCACATCAACACACACACGAGGGTTGGCAATATCACTGAATACATGATATTAGATTATTTATATTGTTATTTTCTTAATGATTAAGAATCAATAATAATGTCCACATAAATGATGATACAAAAATAATAGCCAAAAAAAAAAAAAAAAAAAAAAAAAATTGCATATAACATTTTTCATTATAACTTACCTATTGTTTTCTTTGTGATCTTAATGCACACATTGTAACTTGCAAAAGAGAAATTAAGAGGACAATCATGAAAGATGGCCCGGATTTAAGTCTATTTTATGGTAAAATAGTAAAGAGAAAGAGACAATGTTCAAGATTTGAATTATTATTAAGAATAATAGTGCTTTCAAAAAAAAAAAAAAAAACAAAACAAAAAAAAAAAACTCAAAATACTTATAGAATACCTACACCTCTGTAAGTATTTTCAATGCTGATATTTATTTTCAATAATTGGATAATTTTCATGGTATTTTAGGATTTTTTTTCCCTTTTTATTTTGAAATTTCCAATTTGAATGTCAGCATTTACTATGAATATTGCTTTTGCAGATTTATTCATTAAAATCCTATTTAGGTAATGTTACATAAACAAAGTTTATATATCTCAAAGTAAAAAGTCTATCCCCATAGCTCACAAATATAAAAATGTCATTCTCATATAATTTTATATAAATTTTTCATATAAAAATATGGGTAAATTAGCCAAAAAAAGAAAAAAGAAAAAAAAAAAGATTGCATATAACATTTTTCATTATAACTTACCTATTGTTTTCTTTGTGATCTTAATGCACACATTTGTAACTTACAAAAGAGAAATCAAGAGGACAATCATGAAAATTTTATCTTTTGCTGATCAAAAAAAAAAAAAAAAAAAAAAAGTGGACAATCATGAAAGATGGCCCGGATTTAAGTCTATTTTATGGTAAAATAGTAAAGAGAAAGAGACAGTGTTCAAGATTTGAATTATTATTCAGAATAATAGTGCTTTCAAAAAAAAAAAAAAAACTCAAAATACTTATAGAAATACCTACACCTCTGTAAGTATTTTCAATATTTTATTATTGATGCTGATATTTATTTTCAATAATTTGATAATTTTCATGGTATTTTAGGATTTTTTTTCCCTTTTTATTTTGAAATTTCCAATTTGAATGTCAGCATTTACAATGAATATTGCTTTTGCAGATTTATTCATTAAAATCCTATTTAGGTAATGTTATATAAACAAAGTTTATATATCTCAAAGTAAAAAGTCTATCCCCATAGCTCACAATTATAAAAATGTCATTCTCATATAAATTTATATAAATTTTTCATATAAAAATATGGGTAAATTAGCCAAAAAAAGAAAAAAGAAAAAAAAGAATGCATATAACATTTTTCATTATAACTTACCTATTGTTTTCTTTGTGATCTTAATGCACACATTTGTAACTTGCAAAAGAGAAATCAAGAGGACAATCATGAAAATTTTATCTTTTGCTGATCAAAAAAAAAAAAAAAGAGGACAATCATGAAAGATGGCCCGAATTTAAGTCTATTTTATGGTAAACTGGTAAAGAGAAAGAGACAGTGTTCAAGATCTGAATTATTGTTCAGAATAATAGTGCTTTAAAAAAAAAAAAATTCAAAATACTTATAGAAATACCTACACCTCTGTAAGTATTTTCAATATTTTATTATTGATGCTGATATTTATTTTCAATAATTTGATAATTTTCATGGTATTTTAGGATTTTTTTTCTCTTTTTATTTTGAAATTTCCAATTTGAATGTCAGCATTTACTATGAATATTGCTTTTGCCGATTTATTCATTAAAATCCTATTTAGGTAATGTTATATAAACAAAGTTTATATATCTCAAAGTAAAAAGTCTATCCCCATAGCTCACAATTATAAAAATATCATTCTCATATAATTTTATATAAATTTTTCATATAAAAATATGGGTAAATTAGACAAAAAAGAAAAAAGAAAAAAAAGATTGCATACAACATTTTTCATTATAACTTACCTATTGTTTTCTTTGTGATCTTAATGCACACATTTGTAACTTGCAAAAGAGAAATTAAGAGGACAATCATGAAAGATGGCCAGGATTTAAGTCTATTTTATGGTAAAATAGTAAAGAGAAAGAGACAATGTTGAAGATTTGAATTATTATTCAGAATAATAGTGCTTTCAAAAATAGAAAAATAAAGAAAAAAAAACTCAAAATACTTATAGACATACCTGCACCTCTGTAAGTATTTTCAATGCTGATATTTATTTTCAGTAATTGGATAATTTTCACGGTATTTTAGGATTTTTTTTCCCTTTTTATTTTGAAATTTCCAATTTGAATGTCAGCATTTACTATGAATATTGCTTTTGCAGATATATTCATTAAAATCCTATTTAGGTAATGTTATATAAACAAAGTTTATATATCTCAAAGTAAAAAGTCTATCCCCATAGCTCACAATTATAAAATTGTCATTCTCATATAATTTTATATAAATTTTTCACATAGAAATATGGGTAAATTAGCCAAAAAAAGAAAAAAGAAAAAAAAGATTACATATAACATTTTTCATTATAACTTACCTATTGTTTTCTTTGTGATCTTAGTGCTTACATTTGTAACTTGCAAAAGAGAAATCAAGAGGACAATCATGAAAATTTTATCTTTTGCTGATCAAAAAAATAAAATAAAATAAAGGCGACAATCATGAAAGATGGCCCGGATTTAAGTCTATGTTATGGTAAAATAGTAAAGAGAAAGCGACAGTGTTCAAGATTTGAATTATTATTCAGAATAATAGTGCTTTCAAAAAAAAAAAACTCAAAATACTTATAGAAATACCTACACCTCTGTAAGTATTTTCAATATTTTATTATTGATGCTGATATTTATTTTCAATAATTTGATAATTTTCATGGTATTTTAGGATTTTTTTTCCCTTTTTATTTTGAAATTTCCAATTTGAATGTCAGCATTTACTATGAATATTGCTTTTGCAGATTTATTCATTAAAATCCTATTTAGGTAATGTTATATAAACAAAGTTTATATATCTCAAAGTAAAAAGTCTATCCCCATAGCTCACAATTATAAAAATGTCATTCTCATATAAGTTTATATAAATTTTTCATATAAAAATATGGGTAAATTAGCCAAAAAAAGAAAAATGAAAAAAAAGATTGCATATAACATTTTTCATTATAACTTACCTATTGTTTTCTTTGTGATCTTAATGCACACATTTGTAGCTTGCAAAAGAGAAATCAAGAGGACAATCATGAAAGATGGCCCGGATTTAAGTCTATTTTATGTTAAAATAGTAAAGAGAAAGAGACAGTGTTCAAGATTTGAATTATTATTCAAAATAATAGTGCTTTCAAAAAAAAAAAAAAATTTCAAAACACTTATAGAAATACCTACACCTCTGTAAGTATTTTCAATATTTTATTATTGATGCTGATATTTATTTTCAATAATTTGATAATTTTCATGGTATTTTAAGATTTTTTTTCCCTTTTTATTTTGAAATTTCCAATTTGAATGTCACCATTTACTATGAATATTGCTTTCGCAGATTTATTCATTAAAATCCTATTTAGGTAATGTATATAAACAAAGTTTATATATCTCAAAGTAAAAAGTCTATCCCTATAGATCACAATTATAAAAATGTCATTCTCATATAATTTTATATAAATTTTTCATATAAAAATATCGGTAATTACACTGATCTTTCTCAAATTTTAGAGAAAATATAGCAAGTCTAACAATTTTGGCATAATTACCCCTACTCTCTTTTAATAAGGCTAAAAAATCTAAAACCAATGCAGATTGTGAATATATAAGGATATACAAGCTAAAATATACACTTCAGAGTAAAAGAGATAATAATATCATTTTTCTATCTATATGATTAACAAATTATTAATGAAAAGAGATTATGTATTATACGAATTAAAATCTTAAAAAAATTCAATGTAATTATGCCAAACTAATAGGACCTGCTATATTTTTTCAAACCCCAGGGGTAAACGTAATTTTCCCTGAAAATAATATATGACCAGCATTTTCTAATTTATTTAAGAAATGTTATAGGTTCATAATTCGCTCACGATGACATAACAATGGACTTACGCCTTACATTGTCGATTTTTTTTTGATCGGCAAAATAAAGCTTTATTAATGAAAAAAGCAATATAGATGAAAAAAGCAAACCCCAGGGGTAAGCTTTTTTTTTGTTCTTTGCATTTTTTTTTTCTTTTTCTTCTTTTTCTTGCTCTAGCTTTTGCCTGGGTCGCCCTTCCGGGTTTTCGGCCCAGCGAGCCTCTCAAGGGTAAAAGTGTAGCTTTGTCCACGTCAAATGGTTTTAGGATCCTGAAGTCATCTGAATCCAGGAGAATGGCTGCTGTTCGCTGACGATGCAGGAGTCCATCCAACGGGGGGCTGATTTTGCCCCTAGTGTTGTGGATAGGAACTCAGTTGTTCTTCAGCAGAAACTGTCTTCTTTCCTCCCTTCTGGGATTTGGCATTCTTGCTGACCTTCTTTGATTTGTGGAATGATCCATCTTCGGCTCTTCGAGCACATTTAAAATTCTTTGCCCTAGTTCCAGGGGTGCTTCTGATCTAGCTTTGTAAGCTTCTTTTGATGACATCTGATCTTCTTAATCTGACTTTCTTGCTGCTCATTCATGGGCTGCTTCAAATCTGGCCACACAGGCCTCCTTCGATGGTTGACCATTCAACATTCTAAATGCGAGTTCAAGGTTTGAAAACAAAGGGTCGAGTCTCGAGGCTGAGAGCGATCCTAAGCTGCACAATCTCAAGAGCGATTCCACACAGGTCTTCGCGGGACCGCGCAAAACATTTTTTTAAAAACTTTTAAGAAAGCGACGAATCGCTCACGCTGAAGACAAGGTAGAACCAATCTGGATCAAGCCAGGATCCTTCTCAGTACTCACACTAACAAGCATGATTTCATTCATTAAGGGCTTAGCACGCCTCTCTTTCTCTTAGTTGATCAAATTTTTGCAAAAACCCGAGGAATTCCTCCCTCTTTGTTTTCACCGCAGTGTTCAAAAGGTTATGAAAAACTTAGGTCAATGCGATGATTTCAAGGCACAGAAAAGACAAAGTTTTTAGTCAAATACCGCCACCTCATTCAGAACTTCTGGCACAACTGGCACACGGCAGAAGCAAACACAAAAGCATGAAAAACCACTGCTGTTCATTCAAATCTGTTGGCACAACTGGCTCCAAGGCAGAAACAGACTCAAAAAGAAAGCAAAGAGACAAACACAAAACAAAATACTAACATCCGAGGTAACACCCCCAGAATCACCCGACTGCAACGCAACAGGACTGACTCGATACAACAAGACAGACTCAACAGGACTGACTCGATACAATGAGACAGAGTCAACAGGACTGACTCGATACAACGAGACAGACTCAACAAGACTGACTCGATACAACAAGACAGACTCGATAGGACTGACTTGATACAACAAGACAGACTCAACAAGACTGACTCGATACAACAAGACAGACTCAACAGGTTTGACTCGATACAACAAGACAGACTCAATACCCAAGTCAGAAAGTACAAAAACCAGCATTCACAAATGCTCAAAACAGTGCGTGCCATACGCCACATCTGGAGTAAACTGAGTGCCGCCTGCAGGTGGTTTATCCCCTGATCACATAACAACACAGGTCCAGAGTACCCGAGGGATATTAGACCCATCTGAAGCTATGGTTCCAAGACTACTTAGCAAAAGAGAAAACAGACAGCATCTCCGCCTGATTTCACCAGAACCATCATGAGCGAAGCTGAATGACTGCGCTCCCTACTGAATTCGGCCTAGAATTCTGCCTGTAAACCGATACCCTCAGGTAAAACCGATTCCCAAACACTGATACTGATACCCGCAGGCCTGATGCCCAGACTTGTAAACTGTTACATGCATTCCTGTAGAGGCACAACTCTAAAGCATATAACAAACAAGTGAGAGCCAAAACACCCCTATGTTGGGGTAAGGTTTCCCTGTCCTATTTTGTCAGGAGCTAGGGTTTCACTACGCACGTAGCGGTTTCAAACAACCTATAATCGGGTGAGCAATCTGTCCTAGCTTTGGAATGGTCACTATGGTTTCCGAATATGCACTAGGTTGAATGGTCAAAAAGGGTGCCCCGGTGACAACCGGGGTTTGTGTTCCCATCGTGGCAGAGCCCGTAACTGGTCAGCCTTATGGCACGCTTCTCAAAGCGAGCCTCCGGCAAACCGTTCAGGAATAGTAGACTGCAAACTCGGTGTCCTAGGCGCACCGATGCAAATGCAATGCAAAGAAGCACATAAGTGTAGTCAAAACAAGATATCATGAGTTCGAGTCAAGTTCTCTAAACTCCCCAGCAGAGTCGCCAGAAACTGTAGACGTCCCGAACGTCCCGGGGGAAAATCCCCGTTCTGTTCATTTGGGCTCACTACAGTTCAGGACTCAAATGTCACGGTTCTGAATCTAATCCCGCAATGTGCGATGTGAGATTGATAAATCACCAAAGAGTCCAACTCCGGCAAATCGTTTTGGAAAATAGATTTTTTTAGAAAGAAGTGCCAAACATGGACTGCTTTGCCAGATACAGAGTCGCCACCTAAATATTTTATTTTGGGGAAATTTAGGAAACCCTGACTCGTTGCCTCAGGCCACGTGTCCGTCATCACCAAAGTTGCCTCGGCTCGGGAACTTGGGTACGATTGAGGAAGGTCACTTCGTGAGCACCCCCGCTCGCCCGATCAAAGATCGGCCTCTACTAACCATGATATCAAGTTTTGAAAATATTATGTGTTCTTATTCCGGTTATTAGCCTAGATTTACTATGTGATGTGCACAGCATACAAGTATAGACTGTATCGCCTGAATTGGAACAAAACATCTCATGTTTGTTTTGAAAACGGTCTGCTACTCGCAAGTAGGCTAAAATGTGGATTTGCCACCCTCAGGTGGGCTTAGAAAACATGATGATTTGCCACTCTCAAGTGGGCTTAAAACTCACAGTCAATGCATTATTCCAATTCAGATAATCCAACCTTCACCCACAGGCATTTAGGCAGTTATATCACATAAGCACGTAGCCTCATGGTAAGCATGCTATCATGGCAGTTACTCACACGCATGCAAGGATGCTAAAGCATAAACACTTACCGAGTACTCCAAGCCAAAACAAAAGCTATGTTAGAAATCCATGCATGATCCTAACTATACAGAAATGCCTAATGCAACACATGCAAAAATGCAACTACTATAAGCTCGGCTATTCTAAAATGGCATGTGAAATGCAACAAATAGCATGTGTTTAACTTGGAATTGAAAATACAATGCAGTTAGTATGATTCACCGAACCCGGTGCATGCAATACGAATGAATGTGTGCAAACATGTTATCATAAGTATGCTAAATAAAACATGCCCTAATCTAACCATCATAAGCTAGTAAATAAAAGGGAGAAAGACGTGGGGTTGGAAGACATACACACACTCACGCACACTTATTACACAATTGCCCTCGCTCGGAGGGTCCGAAAGAATAATACAGACCGAATGAATAATTAACTACTCTAGCTAATTAAATATTACAAACCCTTAACTAATTAACAAATTAATTAAACTATTTAGAGCAGTAAAATGCCTCGGGAAGAGGGATGAATGTATGCATGCTCGGCTCCGCTCGGAAATCCATCGCCATGCCACAGTTGCCTCTATTTACACGGCTCTGCACTTCTGAAGACTGCACAAGTCCCAAGGTTGGTTCTAGAACACTCCCTGAACACTATGGGAGGTCACCGGCCAAGAGGAATGGTCATCGGCCATTGAAAAGTGGTCATCGACCAGTTGTGAGGCTCTCGGCCAACAATGGATAGCCAGCCGGCGCTGAAGATGGCCGACCGGCCATATTTTCCTGCAGAGTCCCATTTGACAGCAGCAGAGGGCAAACAGAGCATGGCAATGCATTTTCAAAGCAATGTATGCACAACCACCCTTCCTATCATGTTTAACACTCAAGGGAGTATGGTACTCGACTCTCGGGCCACCAATCACGCATTTCCATGCATGATGGCCAAAAAGTCAAGTGTGCAATTCAATATGGAATGAAATGCACAAAACACATAAAGGGCCCCAACCTCTATCATGATTGATCAAGAGGCAAGGGATGCATGCTCAATGCTATGCAACCTAAGCATGCAAGCAAACTAATGCAAAATGAGTATGCTAGCAAGCAATATGCAATAGGTATACAACCTAAATATGCAAACATGCAACCTAGCATACACAATGCTATATGAACTATGGCATGCTCAATGCAACTAACCACCTAGCATACACAATGCAAGGAGTGACATAGCATACACAATGCTAACAACATAACATGCACAACACATTGTAACATGGCATACAAGCACAACTCTCAATAGCACTTAAAGCATAGAAAATATGGGAATATGGCATATATGTAAGCTCTGAAATATGATGCATAATAGCCCCAAATCATGGAAACACCTCAACATAAGCATGCAATAGGCCCCAAAACTTAAAGCTAGGCAAGTGTATTGAACTACAACCATGCATAGCCAGCATTATTTGACCATGAGGCATAAAAATAGAGCTAAGGAAGTCTAAAACATGCACAAAATTAGTTCAAAGCATAGCTAAAAAGTGCTAGAACCAAGGGCCAAAATAGCATGCAATGTAAGCTAGTAAAAAGGATTTACACTACAAGCCTATGAGGCATTCAAGAGGCCACAAAAACAGCACAAGAAAGAGGTATGACATGCCAAAATATGACCAAAAACCCACTGAAACTCAGTCAACACATGCTAGAATGAGGTGCTCCTTTGGAAGGCCATGCAAGGGGTTGTTCTACACATGCAAGATGGACACTCAATATGACAAAACCACCTCTATAAAGAGGTTATGAAGGCCCTAAAACTCACTGAAAATGGTCTGAAATGAGGCTAGGAAACATGCAAGTAAAGGCTCCTTTGAAAGGCCATGAAGAGGGTTACTCTACACATGCAAGAGGGACACCTAATATGGAAAAAAAACTATGGAAAGAGTTCATGCAGGTCCTAAAACCCACCAAAAATGGCCTGAAACAAGCTTGGGATGCATGCAAATATGGGCTCCTTTGTAAGGCCAAAAATGCAAGTAAACAAGACAATAAGGAGTAGGGGATGGCCCTCTCCTTCTTAGGACCTCAAAACACCATCCCCACCACTGAAATCCCTCTAGATTTCAGTGGTGAGAAGGCCAATACAAGGTGGTCCCGAAGCTCAACAAAGAAGGCTCAAAAAGAGGCCAAACAAGGCCTAAGAGGGGGTGGACGACCCCCAACACCAAAATGACCTTAAAAAAACTTCAAAAGGAGCTCAAAATAAGACTTTTTTCAGTTTATGAAAAAGCTCAAAAATGCTTACAAGTATGGCTAAAAGATGGAGCAAAATAAAGCTTAAAAAGGGAGAAAGTGTGCTCACCCTTGTAGCTCAGCAAAACAACCACTTCTCTGGACCAAAACCAGCTCCTTAAGCCCTCTGAAGACCTTCCAAGAACCTTAGGTTGATGGTGGAAGGGTTAGGCTATGAGGTGGTGTGCAAAGGGGCCAAGAATCTCACTCTTTCTAAGCCTAAGTATAGAGATACAAAGAGAGATATATGTATGGAGCCTTAGACAAATTTTTTGGAACCCTCCTAAAGGAGAGGGAGGGCCTCTTCTTATCGAGAAACAAGAGGGTTCAAGCTTCTCTTAGAAGCTAGAGCAAAAGGTTCAAGCTTCTTGGAGAAGCTAAGAAAGGTTCAAGCTTCTCTTAGAAGCTTGAAGCAAAAGGGTCAAGCTTCTTGGAGAAGCTAAAAAAAAAAAAGGGTCAAGCTTCTTGGAGAAGCTAAAAAAGGTTCAAGCTTCTCTTAGAAGCTTGGAGCAAAGGGTTCAAGCTTCTTGGAGAAGCTAGAACAAAGGTTCGAAAGGTTCAAGCTTCCTCAAGAAGCTAAAACCAGGGGTTCAAAAGGTTCAAGCTTCCTCAAGAAGCTAAAACAAGGGTTCAAAAGGTTCAAACTCCCTCAAGGAAAGGTCTCGGCCAGAAAAAGTGGCCGATTGACCAAAATCAGTGGCCGGCCGACCAAACACAATGCCGACCGACCATCAATAGTGCCGACCGGCCATGACCAATGGCCGATGGCAAGGAAACAAGGCCGGTGGCCTCAAGCCATGGCCGGTGAGGTGTGGGGATGGCCAACAAGCCATTCCCTGCCCTCCAAAGCAAAAACCAACAAGTGTTTGGTCCAACCAAGCACAAAACAGTCAAGTTGAGAGATCCTGAGGCAAGGAGCGTAGCCGAGACCTCCGAGAACTCAAAACGAACACAAGTATGGATGATCACCGAGTGTTCAAACGGTGACGTCCAAGTCTTGAGGACGGTCAAAAATGGGGTGTCTACAGTTGCCCCTCTTTGACAGAACTCGAAAGTCATAACAATGACGGGAGTGAATGTCAAAGCCCAGAGACGACCCATTTTTGACAAGGCCGAAGACTTAGACAAAGCATGCAAGCAGCAGATAAAGATATGCACCCGAGGGCAGGGGCAAAATGCAAGACAATGTACAAAGCCAAGCATAACTTATGATCATGCAAAGAAAGCTGTAACGAAACAATTATGCAAAATAAATGAAACGTTTTAAGCGACTGCTATGTAAGCAAGTAAACACGAACCAAACTACATCTCATGCAGAAAGAATGTAAGAAAATTATACAGTCTCAACTATGCACCACGTAAGAAAGACTAAGAGCGACCATTGGGAACACCCGAGGTCTCAAACAAGATTCCGATACGTTGCACGCGAAAGGAAAAAGAGTAGCACAAGCATTGGAACATGTTCCAAATGCTCTTAACCAAAGAAGGAGAAACATAGGGACATATCTCGGTGTTTCAGAACGAAGGAGAAACATAGGGACGTATCCCGATGTTCGGAAAAGGAGAGAAACATAGGGACGTATCCCGGTGTTTCGGAATGAAGGAGAAACATAGGGACGTATCCCGGTGTTTCGGAAAAGGAGAGAAACATAGGGACGTATCCCGGTGTTTCGGAACGAAGGAGAAACATAGGGACGTATCCTGGTGTTTCGGAAAAGGAGAGAAACATAGGGACGTATCCCGGTGTTTCGGAAGGAGAGAGAAACATAGGGACGTATCCCGATGTTTCGGAAAGGTATAAGCATTGGAACGTATTCCAAATACTCTTAACCAAAGAGGGAGAAACATAGGGACGTATCCCGGTGTTTCGGAAAGGTATAAGCATTGGAACGTATTCCAAATGCTCTAAACCAAAGGGGGAGAAACATAGGGACGTATCCCGGTGTTTCGGAAAAGGGAAAGAAACATAGGGACGTATCCCGGTGTTTCGGAAAAGGGATAGAAACATAGGGACTTATCCCGGTGCTTCGGAAGGAAGGAGAAACATAGGGACGTATCCCGGTGTTTCTGAAGGAAGAAGAAACATAGGGACGTATCCCGGTGTTTCGGAAAGAGAGAGAAACATAGGGACGTATCCCGGTGTTTCGGAGAGAGAGAAACGTAGACGTATCCCGGTGTTTCGAAAAGGTATAAGCATTGGAACGTATTCCAAATGCTCTTAACCAAAGGGGAGAAGCATAGGGACGTATCCCGGTGTTTCAGAAAGGTATAGAAACATAGGGACGTATCCTGGTGTTTCAAAAAAGCAGAAGAAACATAGGGACGTATCCCGGTGTTTCGGGAAAGGGGAAGAAACATAGGGACGTATCCCGGTGTTTCGGAAAAGGGATAGAAACATAGGGACGTATCCCGGTGTTTCGGAAGGAAGTAGAAACATAGCGACCTATCCCGGTGTTTCGGAAGGAAGGAGAAACATAGCGACGTATCCCGGTGTTTCAGAAAGAGAGAAAAACATAGGGACGTATCCCGGTGTTTCGGAAGGAAGGAGAAACATAGGGACGTATCCCAGTGTTTCGGAAAGAGAGAGAAACATAGGGACGTATCCCGGTGTTTCGGAAAGAGAGAAACGTAGGGACGTATCC